>CM024760.1:169486413-169619164 GCA_014218235.1 Colocasia esculenta
ATAACTTTACTCTTCTTAACTTCTCAGACACATAGTCAGACCAGTGCCTATGGTTTCTCTGCACCAAGCTTCTTTGATAACCTCCAGGCAGTCTTTTCTTTGCAACCAGAAATCCTCAAACCTGAACGGAGTAGGTCTTCTTTTCCCCCTGTCTCCATTAGTGTCCAGTAGAAGAGGTACATGGTCTGAACCTATTCTCGTGAGGTGGGAAATTGTAGCATTTGGGTAGTTTCCCCTCCACGTAGTTGTTGCCAGCGCCCTATCAAGTCTTTCAGAGATCCTTCTATTTCCTTCTTGCAGGTTGCACCAAGTGAAAGGCACCCCTTTGAAACCCAAGTCTGACAGGTTTGCTTCATCTATCCAAATTTTGAAGTCTCTGATGCCTTGTGTCTCAGAGAATTTTCTACCTCCTCTCTTTTCCTCTTCTTTTGTGATGCAATTGAAATCTCCAACAATGACCATATTTGTGTAAGCTTCTACGGTTGTGATAAGCTCTTCCCATAGGAGCCTTCTTTCCCTCCAGTTTGTGCTTGCATAGACTCCTGCCAACACCCAATCTTCTCCAGTTTCCAGATCATTAAACACCATAAAAACTACCTGGGGAGAGTAGTTTATGATGTCTACAAGCCTTGTCCCTGACTCCCAGCAGAGTAGCATTCCCCTCGCTTTGTTATTTGGCTTAAACCTGCAGAACTCCCAGCCCCCCCCCCCTAACTTTTCCAAAGCAGTGGGTCCTGACCTACCCCCTCTGCTTCGTGCGTTTTCCCAACAGACCTTTAGATTACGCCTGATTTAGCCACCATCTCTTTAACTTCTACAGTAGCTGGCCCTCCCACCCCTCTACAGTTGTGGAATAAAATCTTCATTGGAATGGGGGGGGTGGGGGGAGGAGATACCTGCCTCCGAGCTCTTGTTGGCATCAGAGGAAAGGCGGCCTCTCGCTTGATGCAACCTCATGTTCCTGTCTCTTCTCCCCAGGGATCTTCCTTTGCGCCAACGATCCTTGGAGGCACGCAAGGCTGGGCTTCCACTTCGGGCTTCCTGCGACTGCCTGCTGGATCTGGAACCGCTTCTTCTAGGTTGGAAATTGGCACACGGAGAGGAAAGGTTCGAAGCCGCTGAGAACAGAAGTTGATTCTTGTCGACGACTTCCCCTTCTTCCACTCCTCCAGGCTGCTTCCCCTTCCCCCTAGCTACCACCCACCAATCGTCCCTCCTTGGGGATAGGACTTTTCTCAGGGATTCGCTAGCTCCCTCCTTGATCCCAATCTGGCTGACAACATTTCCCTTCTCCGGCGACCGAGAACCTACTGTCCCGCCGTCGCCTGGTGACCTGGAAAGCAGCCCACCCAGTTCGCCACTCAACCCCCTTCCACACCTCAGCTTTTCCCGCCAAGAACCTTCCCCAAGCGAGGCTCCCTCTTTCAAATTTGCCCCACTTGTGACCTCTGCCACATCAGGCTGCAGAAGTACCTCAAAACCCGGCGGACGCAACAACTCGCTGCTACTGGAGACTGCCAAACCGCAGGAGTTCCCCTGTTGACCCCCTACTTTCCTATTCGTAGGTACCTGCTTCCAACCCTCTTCCCCAACGGGATTTACTGCAGATTTACCCCCTGCAATGCCTCGGTTCCTGGGATCAGAGGAAAATACCTCTCCGGCCCTTCGCCTGCGCCACCCCTGTCTGGTCGGACATGCTGAGCTCCGGTGACCCTCTTGGTTACAGCTGAAGCATCGGTCCCTCTTCCCAGGGATGTGCTCGAACAGGAATTTCTGCCAGTATTTCCCTTGATCATCCACTACCCAAACCCCCTCCGGCAGAACTCGGTCCAGCTTGATTTCCACACACACCCTGGCGAACAATCTTCTGTCCCCCTTCAAGGTGAGACTGTCCACTTTGATCGGTCTTCCTGCCGCAGAAGCAATGGAGTATAAACATTTTCTGTCCCAGAATTCCAATGGAAGATTTGGAAGTCTCACCCAGACTGCCATGGAGTCGACCTTCAGTTCTGCCGGGTTTAATCTGGGAGTCCATCTCTGGACAGCTACTGGGAAGCTTTTGCAATACCAAGGACCTTCCCCTAACACCTCATCTACATGACTGCTCTTCTTCACTTCGCGACCACCACACCAGAAGAACTAGAAAGGTAAAGGTGGGTTCCCATCTAGCCCAAACTCTGCTCAACTCCGAGCCAGAAAGCCCTCCCTCAATGGACTACCACCCCCTCCCCCCAGGACCAGATGATCACTGCATTACTCCAAACTTCCCTGTTAGACTTAAGCGAGCCTTCACTGAAGATGACCTCTTGCTCACAGAGCTTCCCTGCTGCCTTGTCATGTTCCTGGAAGTATTCACCTTCCTCATCAGCCTCGCTTGGTCCTCTGACCACGTCTTTCCATTGTCTAATTAGAGGATCATCTCTCCTTCTCTCCTTAACTGATGCCGACAACGGAAGCATCTTGGCGTTTGACGGCGCTTCTGCAGTAGACGCAGGGACGCTACCCGCATCATTGCCATCCGCCGGACCCTTGACACCACCCGAACACTCCACCGGCCGACCACCATTTATGCCAGAATCGATGGGGCTAGGGGATGGCATTCGGAAAGCTCCCCCGCCCCCAGCCTCCGCAGGGTGGGGAGGGAGGCGCGGGTGGAGGAACCTGGAACCTGGAGGAACCTGGAACCTGGAGGAACCTGGAGTTATTATCACACCACACTTATACCATATTACATTCCTATAAAACATCATGACAGTATATATATATTATGTGCCTTCCAAAATAGAGCTTGGCAGATGATCCATGGAAGCAATGACCCACATGGTCGTATTTATAAGCTATCTTTCACAAGGACTTGCTGCACAAAAAATTTCTTTCACAGGGACTAACATAAACCCCTAACCTGATCACTTAAGGCCAGGTCAGGTTAGAAGCTCCCCCATCTCTTAAACCAATCTAATTGACCTTAATTTGGCTGGATTCAAACCTGACCTACCCATCATATTGGTCCGGCTCAAACAGGATTCCGCTCACCCAAACTTTCAGCTGTAATTCAAGACATGGCATCAAACATAAAGAGAAATTGCCTTCTTCATTTAAAGGCCTAAAATGTCAATATAGACAGCTTTCCAATGCCAACATTCGCCAGAAGGCCATCACAGTAATAGTAGCAGCAGGCCAGTTAGTGATAGAAGCTGACAACCGAAGTTTAAAAGGAAAACTAAGAAATACAATATCAATCTTCAACCCAGGGGCCTGTCTCATCCAAATTAAAGCTAGAGCGGGAGAGCCAGCGAAAACAGATGGGAAAGAAATTTTTTCAATCTTCCAGTGGGGACTGGTAGAACAACCTGTAAGCCTCAATGACCTCAAGATACCAAATTGCCTCACTATCAGGATTTGGTGAAAGATCGACAACCTTGTGGACCTGCAGCAGAGTAGGCAGCTGTCAGATCAATGTCATTAATGGAGAATTAACAAGCACACAGTCACAACATTGAAAGGTTGATGAAGAACATGCATTGCTTTCTGTGCATGACTGATAAAATGGTGCAAAATTGTTAACCAAAATGTATCCTGCTTTTCTGGTGAAAGGTCCAAATGTTCCCAAGGATCAAAGTAGTTATGACACTATTACAACATTGACTGCAAAAAACTCGTTACTTTCCTCAGAATGACGAAAATGACACTGGACCCAAAGAATTATTAGTTACTCTAGACTTGACATGTTATGCATATCTTTTTTTGCAGGGTTTATAATGTATTCTGCTTCCATACTTGAAACAGATTTGAAGAAAAAGGCCAAATCTAATGATCCGGGTTGGAAGTATGCATATTGACCCAATGAGCACGATAATAACAAGGTGAATTGTGAATTGTGTGGCTTGGTGACAAATGGAGGAATCAAAAAACAAATGAGCATTTGGTTGGAGGATTTAGTGCTGTAAAGAAATGCCCTGAAAGCACAAAGGAGATTGTTGAAGAGATGTTGAACTGATTGAACAAAAATAAGAATAGGAAGGTGTCATCTTCTACAAGTGCATGTGCTTCTGATAACTTTGTCCCATCATCTGATGAAGAGGAGCCAACTCCAACAAAAAACAAGGGTGCCATTTCTAAATTACGGTCACAGAAGAAGCATACTAAAGGGCCAATGGATGTTTTTGCAAGGATGAGTGCAAAGATTTTGTTGATGCAAGAAGAAGTGAAAAAGAAGTGCAAACTTCAATGAATAGATTCAGCTATATGACTTAGTTCATGAGGGAGATGACCTCACTTGGGAAGCTATACATCAAGCTATGGGGGCATCATTTGAGAGGGCTAGGAGAGGGAAAATGCCAGCAAGAGCTTCATCTTCACAATCTACGGAAGATGGCAATTATGATTAAACATGGCTTGACAAGGAAGAAGAGAGATGATGATGATGGCAGAAGTGGGAGGAGTCAAATGAACAAGAGGATGATCATGATGACGATAGTGGAGAGGAACAATGTGACATGGCTCTTGACAATGCTTCATCAGGTTTTAGAATTTAGGTGTCATGTTACTAGTTACTACTTTATCTTTTGTATTTAGGCATTTGTATGAACTTCCTTTTATGAGTATTGAGTACTCTTCTTTATTCTCACAGACATACTCCCTTTGGCAACGTGTATTTGTTACTTGATGATTTGATGCATTGATGTGTTGTTTTGGAGTTTAATATTTGTCATTTCACATTGTCCCATAGTAGTTGGTAGTTGGTACTAATATTATTTGCACATTTTAGAAGAACAACTGTGCAAATTATGAGGTATGTAACTTTCCAATGTTTCCCTCTTCAAAAGTTTGTGATATGTTATTGCAATAATGTCTGGCACATCATGATCTTTTTTATTGATTTTTTATGAGAATTATATTTTTTCTTAGAGAAATAAATATCATATAAGGGGATACTCTTGAAATAGCCCAAAATGGAAGTCATTATGAGCACCTAAACACTTACGCACCCAAGGACCCCAAGCACACCTTGGTTGCCCAAGATGGGAGGGATGGAGACTCCAACAATCCAACCACAATCCACAATGTGAACAAATATTTTCTGTATGTATTTTTATTTTCCAAGATGTCAATATAGAGATGTAACAGAATGCCACTCCAACCTGCACCATCAAAAAGTAAAAGGAAGGAAGAAAAATCCACCACAATATTGATCTTTTGTCTTCTCCTCAAAATAATCCCTGGTTTTATTAGACAACTTGAATGGAGGAGATAAGGCATTTAGAATAATAAAAGATAGATGCTTCCATCGAAGAGCCTGATTAATAGGTGGTTATTTCAACCAAGTATTCCCATCGTATTCCCATCCTATTTCAGCAAATTATGAGGAAAATCATCCATATGCTTTGACCTCCCACTTAGAAGCCCAAAGTGGGTATGGCCGTATGGGAGTGGGAATAGGGATAAGATGGGAGCAGGGAAATATCTAGTCTATCAATCAAATTTTATTTTAGAGTACGGGGAGGAACAGAGCAGAGAACTAAAAAGAAGTGAGTAAGCGCTCAATCCCACAGATTTCTCACCTCTCAGTAATCACAGGACTACAAAGATTCGTGTTAATTGTTTAAAAGATAAGTAGGGTGTCTCTTGCTCTCAGGTTCCTTGATTAAAAAAAAGACCTTTGCAAAGCATAAGGGTAAATAAAGAGGGGATACAAGAACCGCTCTCACTGGCGTTCATCTATAAGCTAAAAAAACCCAAAGCAGCCACTTCCGCACCTTGATCAGAGGAAGATCACCAGCACCGGGAAGAAACTGGCCGACCACCATCACGTACATCCCTGCGTCACAGGAACACCGTTAACGATTCAAACACCGGGATGAATTTAACAGTTCGGAATCCAGCCCCCTGGGCGTTCGCAGGACAAACCGACCGGCCGCCAACTGCTCGTGCTGCAAGATCTCCTTGGTCAGACAGAGCTCCACCAGCCCCGTCCCGTCATCCAGCACAAAGCTCCTTCCTTCCCCTTCTTCCGCCGCGGACACCAGCACGCCCTGCCTGCACCGAATAGCCCGCAACCGCCCGAGAGGAAGCACGTCCGCCGGGTGCGGAGTCGGAGAGAAGGGGATCACTTGCATCAGCGAGAGAAGGGCGAGAAGATAGAGGAATGGGCACAGATGTGGGGAAGACTACCTGCAGCCATGCGCGCTGGAAGAGGATGCCGAACAAGGTGGAGGCGGAGGTGGAAGGTGCAGAGGCGGGGGAGGAGGAGGAAGCGGAGGGGGGCGGTGGCGTCGTGGCGGGCGCCTGGACGGCGTCCTTGAGCGCGCCGCAGGAGAGCTTTAGCGCCGCCAGGGAGAAGTCCATCTTTCTCCGCTGCTTCACACGTTTGGGCCGCACGGCGGGAAAACCGGGTATAAGAGGACCATGGCTTGCTTAACATGTACGTAAATCAAGGTTTGCCATGTTTCCATGCCTAGTTTCTATTGGTACGGATCAAATTGATCGGCATCATATCGATATATATTGATTTCAATATTTTTTTCCTCAAATTTTGATAGTATCAATCAATCGAAACATAGAATTGGTCGACTGTTTAGATCTAGAGGTCTAGTTGGAGTTCAATAAGACTTTGGGTAGATCGAAAGATAGAGTTCGGACGACTAACTATTAATTTTAGTCGATTTTTATCATATGTTCAAAATTAAAACGAATTTGATATATTTTACTATATATTTAACACATAAATTAGACATACAAAATAGATATAACAAATCGAGTCATCAACATGAACATAAATTAGTATTTTGTGATTTTATCAATATAAATAATAATTAGTATTTTGTGATCATCAAAATCTACAAAATATAACACTAATTTTTTATGTTGTACTCATCATCATCTTAGGCAACGTTTGGCAACACGGGTGGTGGAGATTTTTGTATTAAAATCTCTGACAACGGCAGAAGCGTTTTCAAATAAACGCAGGCAGCTTTGACTTTCGCGTAGGTCAGATTTTGTGCCGAAGAGAGAGATAGAGAGAAGCTGCGCGGAGCCGAAAAGCGGTCGAAGACCCGCTTTTACATCGATTTTGGGCAAGGGCGACGGATAGAAGGAAATGGCGACGGAGAGAAAAAAAAAATTTTACTGTTTTCGCCGTTCGTTCGCGAGTGCGCACGGACGACGAGACCTCGTCGCCCGCGAGTGCGCACGGACGACGAGACCTCGTCGCCCGTGCCGCAAAAGGTGCAGACGACGAGGCCTCACAGCGCTTCGCGCCGCTGCCTTTTGTAAAATCAATTTTTTTTTTATTTTTACTTTTTAACAATTGATACCAAACATTACCTTAGCCATCTACAAGAATAAATAAAATTTGCATTAAATTAATAATGAAGAAACAACTACAACCATATAACTACAATCGATGTAAAAATTGAATAAAAAATGTTCATGCAATGTCATTGTAGGGACTTTCATTATATATTTACTTGTGTTATATTTTCAAATTATTATTATTAAATAAAATAATATTTTAATAGTTACATAGTCTCCACTAACAATAATGTAATCTTATACATGAAATGATAAATTTATATTCTTAGAAGGTTTCTACAACATAATATAAATTCTATGATTATCATATTTAAAAATAATTATTTAAATTCAAATTTTTTCAACATAAATCCTAGATCTAACGTAAGATGCAATAGATCTGAAGATTTAGTTGTTGCAAATATTTTATAACCACTTATAATGAATGAAGGAGAGAAGATTTTACTTTCCCAAAATAGACTAAATCATATTAGTTATAGGATAATATCTCTTACATTTAAGAAACTAAAAATCACCCTAAGACAAGGTGTTAAAGAAGAAGAAGATTGAGATCTCCATAAAATTATATAAGAAAAATAACTTCAAAACTAAAAAATCTAAAAATTAAAGTAAAATAGAAGAGAGTAAGAAGAAAGAGAAATGGGGAAGAAGCCTTAATTACCTAGAGGCCTAGGGTGGGAGTGGGAATGGGAGAAGGGAAAGGGGCTACTTAAGGGGGATCCAATTGAACCGTTGCAGATCCAATCAAGTTAGGTTCGAATTCAGAAGATCTTGTCCCACTCGACTCGCCCGAGTCAATCTGATCTAGCTTGTACAACAGCGAGTCATTTCAACCCCGATGACTCGATGGTGACAGGGTTTGCTAATGCCCTGACACGCACCGGATCAACCATACCGTTGCAGTACTGTAACACCCCACTTAGACCTATTCTAGTTATATCAACTCTCATCGAGTTCAAGTGACGAGCTACATAGGAAACACATCCCAACAATTATCAAATGCAGGTTGAGTCATTCACAAATAAATACCAAAGCAACGAAAATTAAGAACAATCTCATCAATTTTAACATCCAAGTCCATAATCATGGAAATGTCCACGCTTGCTAAAATAGTTTAAATACAAGGCTCATAACATAATAAGTCCTCACATACAAAGGTCACTCAACACTCAAATCTAATCCTCACGATCTGAATCCGATCCTGCTACTACAGCCTCGGGATCCTCTGTTAGTTATGGGTGTCCTCAAGCCAATCATAACTTGTACAATCTTGTTCTTTGATAATAATAATAAGGCTTTTTATATTCATTATGTGTAATTCATTTACCGTTTCATTATGAAGTCCATGAATATACACAATGGATATTAATTATGATGAGATCATAATAATGAGATTAATATCATTTAAACGCATATTCTTAAGTGTTCCTAGTCGGAGGATATTCGAGAAGGACATCGGATATCCGGTTAGACTAGTACAGGTTACACCTGCTCATATGATGAGGGTGACTGGTCTCATAGTCACTTGTGTGGAGACACTAAGGTGAATCTGTAGGTGCTCATTGGAGAATGAGTTCACTGAACTGATCCGTTATGAATCGCTGGATGGTAATGTTACCTAACTGTCAACCAGCTAGATTCATTATCACAGTGGCGTGATTGATCCTTGGACCTGAGACACCAAGGACACCTTGTTGGTGGACTTGTAGATTTTGACCTTAACTTATAGATCTCTAGCCATGAGGTCTTAATCAGTTAAGTGTTCGGATCTAGCGGAATACCTTCGAAGGTGATTGTGTGGTCAATATGGGATCGCTCGCTCTTGGTAATAAGAGAGTGAATGCTCTAAGGAAAGATGTCTGATAGTCCCTGGCCAGGGCATGACTAATTATCAGAAAAGGAGTTTTCTAATATTGTTATGCGGCGTCTAAACCAAGTGAGTGCGCACATTAGGGTTTGACAGTTAACCATACCCTAAGAGTACTCGGGAGCATTGTACGAGCGAAGGATTATAGTCACGTGGTAACTGATGATACAAAAGGTTCCTTGAATGGGTTGCTGAACCCCAATGCTTTCCAGGATCAAGTGGTGTTGCTTGGCACCCAACTTGATTGGAAGCCCGGTCAATTATCGTGAGACGATAATTGATTGTGTAATTAATTAATATGAGATATTAATTAATTGCAATAAGTCAATAAAGAGTTATTGGGCTTAATGGGCTGAAAACTGGACTAGCACTTGGGCCTAGAGGGTCACACGCAATAGAGTTCCGAGCAGACTGGGCAAGGTGTTCTTTATAGACAATAACTGGGTTTTTGTGAAAAACCGCGGTGTCTATAAAAATACGCTGAGAGTTAAACCCTGGGCCAAGCTCCAGGCTTAACCCTGGCCGCCCCCCTCCTCTCTCTCTCCCAGGGCGCCCCCACCCTCTCTCTCCTCTCTCCGACACATGGTGGAGCTGAGATCTAGGAGACGCGTGGAGACCGAGGAGACCCCGTCTGCGTCCGGAGCTCGCGTGGATACGTCTAGAGGCCGGACACTTGAACGGCTTGAAGCACCAGCGCCTCCAGCGCCACTTCCTCCCCGGATTCGGAAGTTCCGCAACCCCGCAAAGGTAAAGATGAGATCTGCCTGTGCGTGGTTTACCGCTTTAGTTCGATTTCGACGGCCGGCAACGATACACACTAGAGGGATTCGCGTTTTCCGCTGCACTCTGATCGTTTTCTTACAGTGGTATCAGAGCCAGGTTGCTGGTACGTTCGGAATCGGCATCTTGTGTATGATATTTCATGTGTTTTTCGTCGATTCGCGTTGTGCATGAGTCGCCATGTTTGACGTGTTCGTGGGTCGCACATGGGATGTGCACTTGCCGCTTGGTACGTGGAAGGTGTTCTTGGTACCAAGGCCTTCGCGAAGAACCCCTCGTGTCGTCGTTTGGCCATCTATGGAGGTTGTACGGCCGCCTGCAAAGTGCCGCCGTCGCACAGATTGCAGCTTCTTGGACAGTCCAAGATATGGCAATTTTGCAGGTTTCTGGGGTTTTTTCAGGGGGTTTTCTGGGTGCCCAGGCGAAGGGCGGCGGGGTCCGGCGCCGCCGGCGCCGTCCGCGGCCGCCCGGGGTGCGCGGTGACCCCGCCGCGGCCCTGCGCGAAGGGGCGGCAGCGGCGGCCTAGGGTTGCCCCTCAGGCGAACCTAGGCGGGCGGAGGGGGCGACCCGGCGCGTCGCCCCCCGCGGGGCCTGGGTCCGGGTAAGTCACCCGGACCCAGGGCGGGGCCCGGGCCACCGCGCGGGTGGCCCGCGCGCCCCACCGGATCCGGTCCACCCCTCCCCTTTTTCCAAATTTTAAAATGTTTTAAAATGTTTTTAAATTGTTTAAAATTCAAAAAAATGTTTTAAAATCCCAAAAATTATGAAAAAAAATGATTTTTGAGTTTTAAAATTATTTTAACTCTCTGTAAATTATTTTCATATAAATGACCCATTACTTAATTAGTTTAAAGGAAATCTGAAACCGTTTTAGTTATTTCCTCTAATCTAATTAAGACATGTTAATTGATTTAGAAATGTGATTTTTAAATTAATTAACTGTACATCTTGGCGACTTCATGCAGTTACGGTGAATGACGTTTATCTAATGTTGATTAGATGATATCCATGTTAGCTAAATTGCTTAGTTAAATGGTTTTCAAAGTATAATTATTATATTTTTGAAGTAAAATATTTCAGAAGTAATTATGTGATAATTGCTTGTTGATGCATGTGATGTGTGTGGATGGATGGTCATGGACTTAGATATCATGTGATGATTGTTATGGTTATGGCAAATGATGTAATTTATGAGGACTGCGTGCCTCCCTCTCTCCCTCCATTGAATCTGGGTTGTACATTCTATCTCCCTCTTATTATGTACTCCCCTTGACTTGTTCAAGATTTCTTATTATTATCTGATGTACATTTATGGGCCTGCGAGCCCAATTTAAATATTACTTGTAATTTTAAGAAGCGGATTGGCGGAGATGGAGGAGAGTACCATGCAGGACCTTGCTGGAGATAAAGTTACATCAAGCTAAAGCATCAGATGCGGGGCTGCCATTTGTTCACCATATTTGTGGATTACCAACTGGCTCTGGTAATGCCACTCTAGGTTAAAGTCCATGATCATCCATCATATTTCTTCATGTATATGATATGTGTGGAATGTGCTATGGTATATATAATTAAATATATATGATATTCCAAATTCTATATATCAATAGCACGCAGATATAGAGACCAAGATAAAATATATCAAAATCCCTCCTTGTTTAAATTTTAAGCCGTAGCGTAATCATTAAGAATGAATTACGTGGCCCTCCATCATTATAGTCTTAGGATTGCCATTAGATCGGGTAAGTTTGTTGTGCTATCCACAAGGCTTGCCAAATCTGATGACAGACTAAAACTATGGCATAGTGATGCCTTAAACGGGATAGAGGACCGGTGTAGCTTTGTTGCGCTATCCACAAGGGCTACATCCAAATCTATGCTCATTACGTAATGATGGTACTGCTTAGACTGAATTTAATGACTTGTTGTGCTATCCACAAGGTCATTAAAATTCAGGGGCCAAAATAAGATCGGATATTGCAAGAGTTGCAAGTGTCAAGAGTTGACCGCTTTCAGATCATAGTATGGTTTGTTGTGCTATCCACAAGATCATGCTATGAGTCTGTAAGATTCCGATCCCCACTAGGAGACCGTCGGAGCCTCCCATTCTGTATATCTTAGGGTTATACAGTCTGTCGGAAAATAGTGGGAGCTAATCTTGATTAAAGTCCTAATCTAGATTTAATTATTATTATGAACATCTGCTAGTTGTGTTTACATTTCCTTTATAGGCAAAAATGTCGTCGGGTAACCCACTCCATGGCATACTGGATGCCAACAAATTGACAAGCCCGAACTACTCGGAATGGCTCAAGAACCTGAAGATTGTCCTCAGGTCTGAGCGCATTGCCTATGTTCTGGAAGGTGAGTTTAGCTGAGATGCTAAACATGCTGAAGACTGCTGAGGGCAACCTTAAGAAGGAAAAGCCCATTGTTCTCATGGTTGGAAAGTCCAACAAGAAGAGGAGAGCAATGCAAGCCTTTGAGAAAGGCAATGCAAAGAAGTAGTCCAAGCAAAAACAAAAGAAGGACATAAGCAAAGGAGAAGAAAAGGGCGAGTGCTTCCACTACAAGAAAAAAGGACACTGGAAAAGAATTTGCAAGGACTACCTTGCAATGAAGGCTCGGGAGAAGTAGAAGTTTGGCGAAACTTCATGTATCTATATGATAGATCTTCACTTGTCTCTTAGAGATTCCACATCTTGGGTTTTAGACACTGGATGTGCTTCTCATGTCTGCAATGATATGCAGTGTTGACAAGTAGAAGGAAGCTGAACATGGGTGAGGTGAACTTGAGGCTTGGAAACGGCGCAAGTGTTGCTGCACACACTGTGGAGACAGTGAAACTCAAGTTACCCTCAGGAGATTTTCTTTCATTAGATGATTGCTACTTTGTGCCTAGCATTATTAAGAACATTATTTCTATTTCTTGTTTAGACAGAATTGGATACAAGTTTACCATTGAGAACAATAGTTGTTCAGTTTATTTGAGAAATAAACTAGTTGCTTTAGCAAATTTGGTAAATGGTTTGTATCTACTTGATGTTTCTTACAAAAATCTCCATGTTGATGTTTCTCCTAAGAGAAGTAAGAATAGTGTGAACACTGCCTACTTGTGGCATTGTAGGCTTGGTCACATTGGCGAGAATAGGCTTCAAAAGTTGCATAAGAATGGATACTTGGATCCATTTGATTATGAATCATATGCAACTTACGAATCCTATTTAATGGGTAAGTTGACCAAATCTCCATTTAGTGGACATGGGGATAGGGCCAAGGACATATTGGAACTAATACACTCGGATGTATATGGTCCAATGTCTACCCAAGCCAAGAGTGGCTACTCATGCTTCATTACATTCACGGAGTACTACTCAAGGTTCGAATTTGTTTACTTAATGAAGTACAAATCTGAAGCCTTTGGGAAACTCCAAGAATTTAAGAATGAAGTTGAGAAGCAAACTGGAAAAAAGTATTAAAATCCTACGGTCAGACCGAGGAGGTGAATACTTAAGTACAGAGTTCACACAATTCTTAAAGGATAATGGTATCCTTTCTCAATGGACTCCTCCCTAAACACCACAGATGAATGGTGTATCGGAAAGGAGGAATCGCACCTTGTTGGATATGGTACGATCCATGATGATCCGTTCACAGTTACCAGTTTCCCTATGGGGATATGCGTTAGAGTCAGCGGCATATCTGCTGAACAGGGTTCCCAGTAAATCTGTGTCTTCTACTCCATATGAGATATGGAAGGGTAGAAAGCCTGATTTTAAACATGTTAAAATATGGGGCTGTCCTGCCCATGTAAAGAAATACGACCCAGATAAACTAGACTCCAGAACTGATAAGTGCAAGTTTGTTGGATACCCAAAAGAAACATTTGGGTACTACTTTTACCATCCTGGTGAACAAAGAGTGTTTGTTGCCAGGAGAGCTGTCTTCTTGGAAGAGGAGTACCTTACCCAAGAGGACAGTGGGAGTAAGGTAGATCTAGAAGAGGTTCTAAATCCACAGACTGTGCAAAGTCCACCAGATGAAACATCGGTTCCGGAACCTGTTCAGGAATATACACACATTCAGCGTAGGTCTGGTAGAGTACCTAGACAGCCTGAAAGATATGCTGGACATATCAGTGAAGGCATGTCTTATGATGAGGATGATGATCCAAAGACCTACCAAGAGGCTATTGATTGTCCTCAGTCAGGGAAATGGCGAGATGCCATGAATTCTGAGATGCAGTCCATGTACACCAACCAAGTTTGGAACTTGGTAGACTTGCCCGAAGGTATTGTACCTATTGGGTGTAAGTGGATCTTTAAGAGAAAGATCGGTGCAGATGGACAGATCGACACTTATAAGGCAAGGTTGGTGGCAAAGGGGTATCGTCAAAGGCAAGGAATTGACTATGACGAAACTTTCTCACCAGTTGCTATGATAAAGTCGATCAGAATTCTTCTTGCCATTGCTACATACTTTGATTACGAGATCTGGTAGATGGATGTAAAAACCGCTTTCCTTAATGGAAACATTGAAGAGGAAGTGTATATGATACAACCTGAGGGTTTTACATCCAAAGAGTGTCCAGACAAAGTATGCAAGCTTCAAAGATCCATCTATGGATTGAAGCAAGCTTCTCGTAGTTGGAACATAAGGTTTGATGAGGCTATCAAATCTTATGACTTCATTAAGAATGAAGATGAACCATGTGTGTATAAGAAAATCAGTGGGAGTGCTATCACTTTTCTCGTTCTTTACGTTGATGATATCTTACTCATTGGGAATGATGTAGGGATGTTATCATTAGTAAAGATTTGGTTGTCAAAGAACTTTTCCATGAAGGATTTGGGAGAAGCATCCTACGTATTAGGAATACGTATCTATAGAGATAGATCTAAGAGGATGCTTGGCTTGACCCAATCTATGTACATAGATACCATTGTCAAAAGGTTTGGCATGGAAAATTCCAAGAGAGGTCTCATACCTATGAGACATGGGATTATTCTCTCTAAGGAGCAGTCTCCTAAGACTCCTGAAGAGAGGGCAGTCATGGATAGAGTCCCCTATGCCTCGGCTATAGGGTCTATCATGTATGCCATGCTATGTACAAGCCTGATGTGGCATTTGCTCTAAGTGTTACGAGCAGATATCAGGCAAATCCAGGTGAAACACACTGGATGGCTGTGAAATGTATCCTTAAGTACTTGAGAAGTGATTAAGGATATATTTCTGGTCTATGGAGGAGGGGACTTGAAACTTCGGGCATATACTGACTCGAGTTTCCAGTCAGACCTAGATGATAGCAAGTCTACATCTAGGTTTGTGTTCACTTTGAACGGGGGTGCAGTGAGCTGGAAGAGTTCCAAGCAAGAAACCACTGCAGACTCGACGACAGAAGCTGAGTACATTGCTGCAGCTGAAGCCGCCAAGGAGGCAGTGTGGATGAAGAAGTTCATCACCGACCTTGGTGTGGTGTCGGGTGACTCTGATCCGATCCCATTGCTGTGTGACAACAATGGGGCCATTGCACAAGCGAAAGAGCCGCGGTCTTATCAGAAGTCAAAGCACATTCTGAGGTGATTTCACCTGATCAGGGAGATTATCACTAGAGGAGATACTGGTGGAAAGAGTTCCTTCAGTTGACAACATTACAGATCCACTGACGAAGCCTTTGACTCAAATTGTGTTTGAGCGCCACCTAGAGTCTATGGTTTAAGACATAAAGGTGATTGGCTTTAGTCCAAGTGGGAGATTGTTAGTTATGGGTGTCCTCAAGCCAATCATAACTTGTACAATCTTGTTCTTTGATAATAATAATAAGGCTTTTATATTCATTATGTGTAATTCGTTTACGTTTCATTATGAAGTCCATGAATATACGCAATGGATATTAATTATGATGAGATCATAACAATGAGATTAATATCCTTTAAATGCATATTCTTAATTGTTCCTAGTCGGAGGATATTCGAGAAGGACATCGGATATCCGGTTAGACTAGTACAGGTTACACCTGCTCATATGATGAGGGTGACTGGTCTCATAGTCACTTGTGGTGGACACTAAGGTGAATCTGTAGGTGCTCATTGGAGAATGAGTTCACTGAACTGATCCGTTATGAATCGCTGGATGGTAATGTTACCTAACTGTCAACCAGCTAGATTCATTGTCACAGTGGCGTGATTGGTCCTTGGACCTGAGACACCAAGGACACCTTGTTGGTGGACTTCTAGATTTTGACCTTAACTTATAGATCTCTAGCCATGAGGTCTTAATCAGTTAAGTGTTCGGATCTAACGGAATACCTTCGAAGGTGATTGTGTGGTCAATATGGGATCGCTCGCTCTCGGTAATAAGAGAGTGAATGCTCTAAGGAAAGATGCCTGATAGTCCCTGGCCAGGGCATGACTAATTATCAAAAAAGGAGTTTTCTGATATTGTTATGCGGCGTCTAAACCAAGTGAGTGTGCACATTAGGGTTTGACAGTTGACCATACCCTAAGAGTACTCGGGAGCATTGTACGAGCGAAGGATTATAGTCACGTGGTAACTGATGATACAAAAGGTACCTTGAATGGGTTGCTGAACCCCAATGCTTTCTAGGATCAAGTGGTGTGCTTGGCACCCAACTTGATTGGAAGCCCGGTCAATTATCGTGAGACGATAATTGATTGTGTAATTAATTAATATGAGATATAATTAATTGCAAAAGTCAATAAAGAGTTATTGGGCTTAATGGGCTGAAAACTGGACCAGCACTTGGGCCTAGAGGGTCACACGCATAGAGTTCCGAGCAGACTGGGCAAGGTGTTCTTTATAGACAATAACTGGGTTTTTGTGAAAAATCGCGGTGTCTATAAAAATACGTGAGAGTTAAACCCTAGGCCAAGCTCCAGGCTTAACCCTGGCCGCCCCCTCCTCTCTCTCTCCCAGGGCGCCCCCCACCCTCTCTCTCCTCTCTCCGGCACATGGTGGAGCTGAGATCCGGGAGACGCGTGGAGACCGAGGAGACCCCGGCTGCGTCCGGAGCTCACGTGGATACGTCTAGAGGCCGGACACTTGAACGGCTTGAAACACCAGCGCCTCCAGCGCCACTTCCTCCCCAGATTCGGGAGTTCCGCAACCCCGCAAAGGTAAAGATGAGATCTGCCTGTGCGTGGTTTACCGCTTTAGTTCGATTCCGACGGCCGGCAACGATACACACTAGAGGGATTCGCGTTTTCCGCTGCACTCTGATCGTTTCCTTACATCCTCAACCTCACCTGAAATGTTAAGCAAGTATGAGTCTACAACGAAAACACTGCAAGTAACCTAAAATAGACTACCAACTAACATATACAATATATTCAAACCATGATAATACATATGATTTCAGAATCATGCTACTTGCAAGTAATCATTTAGCTATCATACTTCTTAAATCAATTACATAAAATGCTACTATCTTATAATTACATAAAGTATATTTAAGACATAAGTTATCGTACTAACATCATAATGTCTAGTTTTGTAAAGAGATTTTAGATTTGATCATGATACTTAATTTCAAGTACCAACATGGTGTATATAGCATATATGATTTAAAGAATTTGCATAAGTGAGCATGACTACTAAACATTCAACAAAATGGAAATATGACAAGTACTTTATTCTAATCATTCCAGGGCTGAAAATGAACATATCGAATAATATATATATATATATATGTACAAATTGTCAAGACAAAGCTCAAACCACTCATTAGAAGTCAGATAGACATATGAACATATACTCATCACCTAGGCAGATAGTAATAGAGTATAGGTTACTGCGTAGAATCGGGGGAAGTTCTCCCCACCATTACCAGTGGTCCTTGTCCACCTCCAGATTTCTTCTCGTGCCCCTCGGGAACATATATATTATATTGAATCCTTCCATAGGGGCATTACTATGGTCATGTTCCAAATCACTTCTAAGATGGCAATTTCTTATTGCCGAATGCAGAACCATATACAAATTATGGATTCAAATGCAACATAGCATGCTGCCCAAAATCATATACATATATTCAGATTGTAACAGAGACATATATCAGATTGATCACATGCTGTAGTTTTCTGAGAATTTCCCGCAATATCTATAATATAACACATTTCACATGATCATAACAGACTTAAAATAGTTACAGAAATAATAAATTCACAAAATTTTGACAGAACGTGCCCTTATTGTCATGGACTAAAACTGTAGTTCTCACGATTTTCTGACATTTACTCTAATTTCCATATTTATTTAAGTAATGATGTAAATAGAGAAATATTCACCATACTGAAACCAACTGTCAAACAAGTCTAATATTTTTAATGAGAGCATACAATGCTGATAAAATCCACTGATCAAAATATCACAATTTTAGGAATTTAGAAACTATTTATAAAATCAAAATAGTGCTACTAATTTTAGCATTTCAGTCATGAAAATTACATAAAATAGTCAATTTCTAGTTATAGATCCATCACAACATGAACATAACATTGACATACATTTCTACATAGAAATCTAATTTTTAATCATGAACATGCTTTACACACAAATTTTCTTCTTAAAGCTATGCTTATTCACGAAATTCAGAAATTATCCTAATATTATGGTGACTACAGAAAACAACCCAAATTGTGACATGGTAAGAAGTTAACCTACTTAATCCTATACATCTCACAAAAAATCCATTTGAAGTTTGAACAGAAAGATAGAAATCCAGAAGTAAAAACAGGGAAAAATGATAAACAGAAGAACTTGACGGCAATAAGGTGGTCGTTAAGTTTAGTCTGACAAAAATAGGCTTGACGTTAAGTTCATCCTTGATGGCAATCAGGGTTGCCGTTAACTTGACAGAAAATAGAACCTTACAGAATCCACACAATGCCCAAATCTGACCACTATTTTATTTTCTAAAATCATGGGAAATTTATAAAAAGGTAGAAATTAGGGTTGGGAATCAAATATCTGGGTTACTTGCCTCTAAAACACCAAAGAAACTACGAATTTAACTGATGAAGCTCGCCTTGGTCAACCAAGACAGTCCCCTCTCCAAGGTTCAATCCTCAACCAGACGTCCTCCTTCGCCACATGCACGATGGAGACGCCTTCAACCTCCAATGGCACAACCTCCTAACTCGTAGATGCTTGATCTGGGTCTCCATGAAGATCAAATCGCCGGATCTCCCTTCTTCTATCCCCTTGAAACTTGAAGAGACTCCAAAACGGGAATAAGGAGGCTAAACACCCCTTTTTAGAAGGATCTGCCTTCCCTTACTCGGTCCAGAGAGGATAGGAGTCATGTCCCCGGATGTTACTAAAGATTTCACCCCTTACCATATCCCAACCGGAGCTGGGTTGCAAAAATTCTGCAGTTTGCACCGCAAGAAGTTGACGGCAAAGGGTTTGTTGTTTACCCATGGTTGACGTCAATCGATGTTGTCGTTGACCTACAATTGACGGCAAATCGATGTTGACGTTAACCTACTATTGGCGGCAATCGATGTTGCTGTCAACAACACAGGTCGACACAACCAATGAGTTTCCCGCGAACAGACCAACAAAATAATGGAAAAACTTAACTACTCAAACACACTCATAGAAATTATTAAATACACAGCAAAAATATAACAAGTATAATTAATATATATATGAATAAAATTTAAGGCATCACATTCTCTCCCCTTTAAGATAATTTGTCCTCGAAGATTAAATCTAAGAATACTCACTAAAAAGATGTGGATACTTGATCTTCATTCCTTCCTCAGCTCCCATGTTGCTTCTTCTTGAGCAAAATTCCTTCATAAAACTTTCACCAGGGAGATTCTCTTAGACCTCAAATGCTGAACTTTGCGGTCTAAAATCTTTATGGGCTGCTCCTCAAAGGATAGATCTTGTTGCAAATTCATGGGCTCATAATTAAGAACATGAGATGGGTCTCGTACATACTTCCTTAACATAGAAATGTGAAATACGGGATGGATGTTTGCCATAGATGGCGGTAATTCTAATTGGTAAATCACATTTCCAACCTTATTTAGGATCTCAAATGGACCAATGATCCTTGGGTTCAACTTACCACGCCGACCAAATCTGATTACCCCCTTTGTTGGAGAGACCTTGAGGAAAACATGATCTTCCACCTTAAACTCTAAATCTTTCCTTCTATTATATGTATAGCTTTTCTGCCGATCTTGGGTTGCCTTTAATCTTTGCTTGATTAGCTAAATTTTGCTAGATGTTTCTTACACAATCTCAGGTCCAACCAACTGTCTCTCTCCAGCTTCCTCCCAACACAAAGGAGATCTACAGGGCTTGCCATACAAAGCCTCAAATGGATACATACCTATACTTGCATGAAAACTATTATTATAAGCAAACTCCATAAGAGGTAAATATCGTTCCCAGTCACCTTTCCAATCTAGGGCACATGCCCTCAACATGTTTTCAAGAGTCTGGATTGTTCTTTCAGATTGTCCATCCTTTTGTGGGTGAAATGCCGAACTAAATTTCAATTGTGAACCAAGAGCATCCTGCAAACATTGTCATAGCCTTGAAGTAAACCTTGGATCTCTATCTGAAATGATAGATTTTGCAACACCATGCAACCTGATAATGCTATCCACATAAAGCTTTGCTAAACTCTCAACAGACTGCTTCTTTTTCATAGCTAAGAAATAAGCGGTCTTAGAGAATCTATCCACACCTAGATAGAATCATTGCCCCTAAAAGACCTGTGCAAGCCTGTGACAAAATCCATGGTAATCACTTCTTATTTCCATAACGGAATATCAATCTTCTGCATCAGTCCGGATGGCCTCTGACGTTTTGCCTTTACTTGTTGGCATGTCAAACATCTAGTCACAAAGTCTGCCACATCCCTCTTCATGCCTTGCCACCAGAAAATCCGCTTCAAATCCTGATACATCTTAAAACTGCCTGGATGTATTATAAACTTGGATCTATGAGCTTCTTCCAAATTCTGCTTCCTCACATCAGCAATGTCTGGCACACACATCCTATGCTGAAATCTGATAATGCCTTCCTCATCACGAGCAATGCCCGACTTCCCAATCATCTCCTGCAACCTAGGATCATTCTTATGACCCTCCACCACACTGTCTAGAATAGTAGACCTGATAGTCAATTAAGCCACAAAAGCTTGATGCAACTGTGACTCAACCTCTACTAAAGTACAAGTCGCATCTTCCATTAATTTCCAATCTTTCTGCATTGCGGTCCTCTTCCTACTCAGCGCGTCGGCTACAACATTAGCCTTGTCTGGGTGATATTGCAACTCGAAATCATAATCCTTTAAGAACTCAATCCATCTTCTCTGCCTCAGATTTAAATCCTTTTGTGAGAATAAGTACTTGAGACTCTGGTGATCAGTAAACACCTTGAACTTGACACCATAAAGATAGTGTCTCTAGATCTTTAAGACATAAACCACTGCTGCCAACTCCAAATAATGGGTCGGGTAGTTACGCTCATGCTCCTTTAATTGTCGAGAAGCATAGGCAACCACTTTCCCATCCTACATTAACACACAACCAAGACCAATATGAGAAGCATATGTGTAGATCGTGAAACCATCTCCCCTGCTAGGTAGAACTAACACAAGGGCAAATGTTAGCCTACTTCTCAACTCTTGGAAGCTTTGTTCGCAATCCTCGGACCATACAAACTTGACTCCCTTTTTTGTTAGCTTAGTTAACAATGCCGCAATGGATGCAAAGCTCTCTATAAAGCGATGGTAATAACCAACTAATCCCAAGAAACTCTGTATCTCAGATGGTGATCTTGGAGTCTCCCATTCTAGCACTGCCTTTACCTTAGATGGATTCACAACTATACCATCTCTATAAATCACATGAGCAAGGAAATGAACTTCTTTCATCTAGAAGTCACACTTACTAAGCTTGGCAAACAATTTGTTTTCTCGCAACACTTCTAGCACAATCTTCAAATGCTCACGGTGAGACGTTTCATTGGAAGAATATATCAGTACATCATCTATGAAGACAACCACAAAACTATCTAGATAAGGCCTAAAAATCAGATTCATCAAATCCATAAATGCTGCTGAAGCATTTGGCAGGCCAAAAGGTAACACCAAAAACTCGTAATGTCCATACCGCGTCTGAAAAAGCCATTTTGGACGTATCATCGGCCTTTATCAGGAGTTGATGATAACCCGAGCGAAGATCTATTTTAGAAATTACCGAAGCTCCCTACAACTGATCAAATAGGCCATCAATATGGGGTAAATGATACATGTTCTTGACCATTACTTGATTAAGCTTCCGGTAATCAATGCATAGCCTCATCGAACCATCTTTCTTCTTAACAAAGAGAATTGGAGCACCCCACGGCAAAGAACTTGGACGAATGAAACCCTTGTCTAATAAATCTTGAACTATCTTCTGAGCTCTGCTAGTTCTGCTAGTGCCATATGATAAGGTGCCTTGGAAATCAGAGTTGTACCAGGTATCAACTCAATAGCGAACTTAGTCTCTCTCTCCAGCGGTAAACCAGAAAGATCCTTGGGAAATACACTCGCATAATCACGAACAGCCTCTACCTCTTTAATAAGTGTGGTTTTAGTGTCCTCAGACACAACCACACTAGCCAAGTAAGCACTGCAACCTTTGTTCAACATCTTGGATGCCTTTAATGTGAACACCACAAACTTCCCAGCCATATTCTTGGGCAAGGGATATGAAAAGTCATCTTCACCTGGAATATAGAAAATGATTTCCTTCTTCCAACAATCTAGTAGGGCATAGTGTTCTTCCAGGCAATCTAAACCTAGAATATCATCATAATCTTTCATCTTTAATAGATAAAACATCCTACCAAATCCCGTTCTTCTATGCACACATACAGTGAGGGAAAACATTTCTTAATTAGTGATCATGGCTCCTGCTAGTGTATGCACAGATAAGGGAACATCCAAATCAATAGCTTCTGCATCTGACTCTTTAAGTATCATCTTTGCAAACCTCTCAGACACAAATGTATGTGTAACACCAGTATCAAAAAGAACTCTAGCATGAGTACCCATAATAGGAATTGTACCTTCAGTCACATGCTCTGCCTGCTTTGCATCTTCTTTGGCCAATGCATACACTCGGGATTGGGCCCGGGCTCTTCTTGCTGGTTTTGCTCCTACTGGCGATGCTGTTGTTGTTGTTGCTGTCTACTGCGCCATCTTGGGACAATCCTTTATCTTGTGGTCCTTGTCACCACAACGTAGGCATCTACCTGCACTCAACCAACATACTTGCCCTTCATGCCTTCTGCCACAATGAGTACACAAAGACTTGTCTTCTTGCTAAAATCTTCCTTGCTGGGGTGCCCTCTTCACATATTCAGGTACCTGCTGAGGTACATAGACTGCCTTCTTCTTCTTGTCTTGCCTCTGGAATGGTGATGCTGGTCTCTTGGAGGTAGCCTTCTTTTCCTCGAAGTACTGCTCCATCTCACTTTCCTACCCGCATGCCGCATTAAGTGCCTCCTCCATGGTACGATGCTCAAAGGCCACAAGTCTGGTACGCAATGATGGTCTGAGCCCCATCACAAACTTCGTCACCTTCCTCCTCTCATCAGCCACAATATGATGTGCATATTTTGACAACTTTGCAAATCTGGCTTCATATTCCAGCACACTCATAGATCCCTAGGTCAAGGATAGAAATTCCTACTCCATCTTATCTTGCACATACTCAGGAATGAACTTAGCCTTGAACAGGCGAGTAAATTCATCCCAAATCACCTCCTGATCTCCGTCCTCAAACTTGGTGTATGGATGACCACCATACATCAACCCTCTCCGGTAAAGAGCACATCTAAATTAGGCATAACCAATCACACTATAATGATTCACAATTAACATTGCCTTACAGTTACTTGCGACATATAGGTCCTCAAACTAACTTTATCTTCCTTAGCACATTGAATAGCTCTAAAAAAAAAATTAGTTTCCCTAGCCAACTCTCAGCCAACAATGGTTGACTCTCCCCCTTAAAAGAGAGTGGAGACATCATGTTGAACCTCTCCATCACAGATGGGCCTCTATGCTCCAATTGCATTGCTAGTGGAGCCTGAGCTTGAAATAACAAGGATCAGCATAAGATAGGCTCACTAAAGAGAACCACTACCAACCATGAGAGCTACATCTAACCTGAGCTTGCACTTGGGCCTACAATGCTGTCTGGGTCTAGGCCTGAGTCTGCATAGCCTGAACCAGCCCTTGCATGAACGTTCCATAATCTATCAATGGTGAAGGAGGTGCTACTGGTGGTTCCTGAGGCACTGGGGCCTGTTGTTCCGCATTAACATTCTCTCTTCGCTCCTCATCACGAACATGGACGTTTGCACGACGTCCACAACTAGCCATGGCCTAGCAAAACACAACAAACTAGTTAATTTTCATAACTCAGTATATTTACGACTTCTATAAGACTTAGGAACATGGATTATTTATAGCTAATATTTACTCATGAATATCCTCAACCTACGATTGCTCTGATACCATCTCTATAACACCCCGCTTAGACCCGGTCCAGTTATACCAACTCTCATCGAGTCCAAGTGTCGAGCTATATGGGGAACACGCCCCAACAATTATCAAATGTAGGTTGAGTCATTCACAAATAAATACCAAAGCAACGAAAATTAAGAACAATACATCAACTTTAACATCCAAGTTCATAATCCATAGAAATGTCCACACTTGCTAAAATAGTTTAAATACAAGGTTCATAACATAATAAGTCCTCACATACAAAGGTCACTCAACACTCAAATCTAATCCTCACACTTCGAATCTTATCCCGCTACTACAGTCTCAGGATCCTCAGCCTCACCTGAAATATTAAGCAATATGAGTCTACAATGAAGACTCAGTAAGCAACCCAAAAATGGACTACCAACCTAACATATACAATATATTCAAACCATGATAATGCATATTGATTTTCAGCAATCATGCTACTTGCAAGGTAATCATTTGCTAAACATATCTTAAATCAAAATTACATACAAAATGCTACTTTTATAAGACATGAGTTAAAGACATCGTACTAATATCATAATGTCTAGCTTTGTAAAGAGATTTTAGATTTGATCATGATGACTTAATTTCAAGTACCAACATGGCGTATATAGCATACATGATTTCAAGAGTTTGCATAAGTGAGCATGACTAATAAACATTCAACAGAATGGAAATATGACAAGTACTATATTTTAATCATTCCAAGGCTGAAAATAAACATATCGAATAACATATACATATGTACAAATTGCCAAGACAAAGCCCAAACCACCCATTAGAAGTTAGATAGAGATATGAACATATACTCATCACTTAGGCAGATAGTGATAGAGTCTAGGTTACTGCGTAGAATCGGGGGAAGTTCACCCCACCATTACCAGTGGTACTTGTCTACCTCCAAGATTTCTTCTTGTGCCCTCGGGAACATATATAACATATTGAACCCTTCCATAGGGGCATTACTATGGTCATGTTCCAAATTACTTCTAAGGTGGCAGTTTCTTATTGGCCGAATACAAAACCATATACGAATTCTGGATTCAAATGCAACATAGCATGCTGCCCAAAATCACATACATATATTTAGATCATAACAGAGGCATATTTCAGATCGATCGCATGTTGTAGACATATTTCAAATTGATCACATGTTGTAGTTTCTGGGAATTTCCCGCAATATCTATTTAATATAACACATTTCACATGATAATAACAAACTTAAAATAGTTACAGAAGTAATAAATTCACAAAATTTTGGTAAAACTTGCCCTTATTGTCATGGACTAAATCTATAGTTTTTCAGGATTTTCTAACATTCACACTAATATCCATATTTATGTAAGTACTGATGTAAATAGAGAAATATTCACCATACTGAAACCAACTGTCAAACAGGTCCAATATTTTTATTGAGAGCATACCTGCTGATAAAATCTACTGATCAAAATCTCACAATTTTAGGAATTCAGAAACTATTTATAAAATCAAAATAGTGCTACTGATTTTAGCATTTTAGTCATGGAAATTACAAAAAATAGTCAATTTCTAGTTACAGATCTATCACAGTGTGAACATAACCCCTGACATGAATTTCTACATAGAAATCTAATTTTTAATCATGAACATACTTACACACAAAATTTCTTCGTAAATCTATACTTATTCACAGAATTCAGAAATTATCCTAATATTACGGTGACCACATAAATAAACCAAATTGTAGCATGCTAAGAAGTTAACGTACTTAATCCTATACATCTCATAGTAAATCCATTGAAGTTTGAACAGAAAGAGAGAGAAATCCAAAAGTAAAAATAGGAAAAATGATAAACAGAAGAACTTTACAGCAATAGGGTGGTCGTTAAGTTCAGTCTGACGGCAAAGGGTTTGACGTTAAGTTCATCCTTGACGGCAATCAAGGTTGTCGTTAACCTGACAGAAAATAGAACCCTTCCTGAATCCACACAATGCCCAAATCTGACCACTATTTCATTTTCTAAAATCATGAAAAAATCATAAAAGGTAGAAATTAGGGTTGAGAATCATATCCCTAAGTTACTTGCCTCTAAAACACTAAAGAAACTACGGATTTAACTGATGAAGTCTGCCTTGGTCAACCAAGACAGTCCCCTCTCCAAAGTTCAATCCTCAACCATACATCCTCCTTCGCCACATGCACGATGGAGACGCCTTCAACCTCCAATGGCGTGACGTCCTAACTTGTAGATGCTTGATCTGGGTCACCATGAAGATCAAATTGTTGGATCTCCTTTCTTATATCCCTTTGAGACTTGGAGAGACTCCAAAATGAGAATAAGGAACCTAAACACCCATTTTTAAGAGGATCTGCCTTCCCTTACTCAGTCCAGAGAGGATAGGAGTCGTGTCCTCAGACGTTATCGAAGATTTCGCCCCTTACCATATCCCAACCGACAGTGGGTTGCGAAAATTTCGAGGTCTGCACCGCAAGAAGTTGACGACAAAGGGTACGTTAATCGATACTATCGTTGAGCTACAGTTGACGACACTCGATGTTGTCGTTAACCTACTATTGGCGGCAATCGACGTTAGCATCAACAACACAGGTCGACACAACCAATGAGCTGCCCGTGAACAGACTAACAAAACAATGGAAAAACTTAACTACTCAGACACACTCATAGAAATTTTTAAATACATAGAAGAATATATTACAAGTATAATTAAAATATATGAATAAAATTCAGGGAATCACAAGTATGTAGCAGTACAACCAACCATGACGTAAATATGTGGACATTTTATTTATATACCACTGAAATCTTTCATATCTAATCATATATCATGAAATCTAATTATTAGATTGTATACTCCTCAAATAAAAAATCATATATATTTCTATGATTTCATTTTATCTATTTATTCAATTACAAAGGAAAAAATGATTTAGATGCCCCTTCTCTCTCCTTGAATCTCTCTCTTCTTTCTCACTAGTATTTCTATCTTTTTGCTTCTATTGTTTCATCTAATAAGGATGTAATATTGTTCAGATTATAATTGTTAATTAACTACAGAGATATAATCGACATTTTTTCAATTTAAAGGATATACAACTTATAATTAGATTTCAGATATATATCGTTAGATATAGAAGATTTTAAAAGTATACTGTAATTGTCAATTAACTATGGAGATATAATCGACATTTTTTTCAATTTGAAGGGTATACAACTGTGGTGGTCACTTCCTGCCACGCAAGCCCATCAACAAAGCTCGCGTAGCCCATGACGAAACGAACCGGCACTGCATTCTCTTAAGGCGTCATCTGTCATCGGATGACCATCTTCAGCGCCCTTAGAGATACTTGCCCTGCTCGGGCCCAGAGTAGTCGTCGTGGTCGTCGAGCACCAGGTTCGTCTTCCCCCAACAGGAAACCTGCTCGAGATCTACAGTCAAGTCTGCCCGAGCAGCCTCTTCGTGACAGCAACGTTGCAACCGCCGCGGGCCACGCACCCCACTATCAAGAGGCACATTAACTACCAAGCATTTCAATGGACATCCGGACGTATAACTCCCCGTTTCGTGCGTCAATCAAGGCGCCCTTCCAGGCACGATCTAGAGACGTTACATCCGTCTGCCTCAGCTCCCATGCCTATAAAGGACACATGTATAGTGCCATGCAGAGGTATGTTCACTCTCACGCAAACACGCCCCACACACGAGAACTCCCATCCTCTCCAGTCATCTACTGACTTAGGCATCGGAGGGTTCTCCCCAGTTCTTCAACCGGGCCCCCCTGACGTCTCTCTCTGGTAAGTGCAGGCCTTCGTCCGTCACCGGCGTTCATCTCCTTCCTTCTTGAAGTGTAGGCTTGACAGGCTCCGGCCCAGTAAAGGAAAAAGCTTCCACACTTTTGGCGCCGTCTGTGTGAAGGATGCAGCCATGGCTCGCGGACGACCCTCTTACCAGAACATCGGGAGCAGGGTGATGAGATCTCACTAATCACTCACGGAGTCTCGCCGTCGGTCCTCTCCCGTTGACGTTAACATCGCCCCCGCTGGCGCAAACAATGATGTCCCTGCACCAGATGCCGTCATGCCTGCAACCGCCCCGGAGATGTCTGAACTCCGGGGACAAATGCAGCAGTTGACGGGCATCTGCCTAGCCTTGCAGGCTCAGTTGGCTGGGCCGCCGGCCCCGGCGGCCTCCTTGCCGCGGGAGCGACAGGTAGAGGCGTCTCATTGACGGTCTCGCGCCCCCTCTGCGTCCCAGGATCAGCAGGTGGACTCACCGCGCCAGTCGCGCCGAGCCCCGTCTGAGGAACGGGCACCAGAGCACCGAGGCCATTCGCCCCGTCACTCTGTCGTCGCCCCCCGGCTGCCGCACTCGGTTGTGGGAGCCAACTCCCATGGCACCGGTCAGGAAGGCTCCGTCCATTCCGAGCAGGAGCTCGCCTGACGCCTTCGTCGCGTGGTCGACCTGGAGCGCCGCGTGGATGCAATGGTCCAACGTGCAGAGGGAAAAGCTCCAGCGGAAGATGACCTGGACTTCCGCTCCCCTTTCAGTAGGGAGATCCTGGAAGCCCGGGTCTCTCCCAAGCTCCCTCTACCCACCATCGCACCCTACGACGGCACTACCGACCCGGTCGACCACATCCACGGCTTTGAGTCGCACATGGTGTTCCATGGAGCATTAGATGCGGCCAAGTGCCGGGCTTTCCCCGCAACCCTCAAGGAGACAAACAGAGCCTGGTTCGAGACTCTGCCGGCGGGCTCCATTTCCTCCTTCCGCCAGCTGAAGAAATCCTTCGGGACAACTTCCTTGGTGGAAGGTCGCAGCCACGCACGACGGCTTCTCCCCTGACAATCCGCAAGAAAAAGGGCGAAGCGCTCTGGGACTTTGTCAAAAGGTTCTGGACCGAGGCGCTTCATATTTCGCACCTGGACGTCCCTCTAGCCACCAGTGCCCTCATCCAGGGCACTCATGACGGCTTCCTGCAAAGGACCCTTGGAGTCCAGCAACCTGCTACCCTCGCCAAGCTGCTTTCCATCGCACAACGCCACGCGGCTTGTGAGGAAAGTTTAGCTGTGGGCCGAGCAGAGCAGGGGGAGTCGTCGGACAAGAAGAGACCCTCCGACAACGGCTTCGACCGTGATCGGAAAAAGGGGCGGCGCAATGGGGATTCACCGCTCCGACCGCGTCCCTTCACCAACTACACCCCCCTCACTGTGGTGCCCGAACAGATCCTGGCGGAGATCAGGAATGAACCATACGTTCGGTGGCCATAGAGGATGCGCTCCAACCCTCGGAGGCGCGATCAAGCTAAGTACTGTCGCTTCCATCACGACCATGGCCACGACACCTCCGAATGCCGCCAACTCAAGGATGAGATTGAGGACCTCATCAAGCGCGGCTACCTTGGGCGGTATGTGCGCCGGAATGAAGACCGCCCCAAACGCCGAGAGCGGACTCCCGAGTAGCCGATCAACAATGAGCCCAATGGCAAGAAATCAATGTGATCGCGGGAGGCTTCGGTGCGGGCGGAGAGAGCACTCAAAGCCGACGCAATTACGCAAGGCAAGTGCACGTGGTAGACAGGCCCTCAGCATCTAGGCCGGCTCCATATCCCGCCAGTCCTGCACGCACACCGTCTGAGTAGGCCATAACCTTCTCGGACGAAGATCTTGTAGGGGTTACTACCCCACATACTGATGCGCTGGTCGTTTCGGCCACCATCAACCATTGTAATGTGCGTCGGATTTTGGTAGATAATGGAAGCGCCCCCGACGTCTTGGCTTACGATTGCTTTGCTCTTATGAGCCTAAAAGCCGACCAGCTCACCCCAGTTGAGTCGCCCTTGTTCGGCTTCTCAGGGGTTTCGGTGCAGCCCATGGGCAGAGTGCGCCTCCCTATTACCTTAGGGACGACACCGAAGACTGTGACTAAGGTTGTTGACTTCTTGATCATCAAGAACATGCCAGGATACAACGCCATCCTCGGCAGAGTCCTGATCGGAAGAATCAGAGCAGTACCTTCATCCCTTCATCAGAAGATGAAGTTTCCAACTCTGAGCAGGATTGGCGAAGTGCTCGGGTGTCAGCGCGAGTCTCGACGGTGCTATGTGCTCTCCCTAAGAGACAAGCAACCACTCGCGGCTCCGGATCAAGTTCAGACACCTGCCGATCAACCCTCCACCATCCGAGGAACGCCCGCTGAAAATTTGCTCCCAGTTCAGGTGGACGAGGACCCCGAACACGTCCTTTATATTGGTGCTCTACTAACAGAGGCCGAGTAGCGACGCTACAGAACTTTTCTACTAGTAAATTTGGACGTGTTCGCGTGGTCCAACGATGAACTTCCGGGCATTCCTCCGGAAGTAATGGTGCATCGCCTCCAGTTGGACCCACGGGTCCTACCAGTTCAGCAAAGAAGGCGACTTGTCAATCGGAACGGCAGATTGTGATCCAGGATCACGTCGTCAGAAGCCGGTCCATTGGGCTCCTTTGAGAAGCTCAGTATCCGAGGTGGATCTCCAATGTGGTTCTCGTACGGAAGGCCAATGGCAAATGGCGTGTGTGCGTCGACTACAAGGACCTCAACAAAGCGACGCCCAAGGATAACTTCCCTCTGCCACGCATCGACCAGTTGGTGGACGCAACATCCGGGCACGAGCTTCTTAGCTTCTTGGATGCCTACTCTGGTTATCACCAGATTAGCATGCATCCCCCGGACCAAGACTCCACCACGTTCGTCACAGACCTAGGGTTATACTGCTTTACCAGAATGCCCTTCGGCCTAAAGAACGCTGGCGCAACGTACCAGCGGCTGGTCAACAAGATGTTCGAGCAGCAGATTGGGCACAACATGGAGGTCTACGTCGATGACATGCTGGTCAAGACGCTTCCGAGCACCGACCACATCTCCGACCTCCAAGAAACTTTTGCAACCCTGCGAAAGTACAACATGAAGCTCAAACCGTCCAAGTGTGCGTTTGGAGTGCGCTCAGGTAAGTTCCTCGGATTCCTCGTCTCGAATAGAGGGATAGAGGCAAACCCAGAGAAGATCCAGACCATACTTGAGATGGGCAGTCCGAAGACGGTGCAGGACGTCCAGCGTCTCACTGGACGCCTCGCCGCCCTGAACCGATTCATGTCCCGAGCAGCGGAAAGAAGTTTTAACTTCTTCAAGTTGCTGCGAGGTCCTAAAGGTGCCTCACAGCAAGGGGGGCATGTACGGTGGACTGCGGAGTGCGAAGCTGCCTTCACCGAGCTGAAGGCATACTTGGCAGCCCCACCGATCCTCTCAAAGCCTGTGCTCTGAGAACCACTGCTCATATACCTTTCGGTTACTGAGCACTCCATCAGCGCGGTTTTGATCAGAGAAGAGGGAGCGGCGCAGCATCTAGTGTACTACATCAGAAGGGTCCTCCAGGAAGCCGAAAGGAGATACCCCCGAGCAGAGAAACTCGCCCTTGCTCTGGTCACGGCTGCTCGGAAGCTTAGGCCCTATTTTCAGGCCCATTCCGTTACGGTCCTTACCGACCAACCGCTGAAGTCTATCCTCCAGCGGCCAGAGGCTTCCGACAGACTCATCAAATGGGCCATAGAGCTTGGCGAGTTCGACATCAGTTTCCGCCCAAGGACAGCAATCAACGCGCAAGCGTTGGCAGATTTTGTCGCGGAATGTACTCCCTCTACCGAGCAAGACCCACCGTTGGCTGATGAGCCTCCATGAGAGCTCTACGTTGACAGATCCTCTTGTATCACAGGGAGCGGAGCAGGTCTGGTCCTCACCTCTCTAGAAGGGTTAGAGTTCCAATACGCCCTCTGGTTCCGCTTTGCAGGTTCCAACAACGTCGCCGAATATGAAGCATTGTTGTCCGGTATCCGAATGGCTAGGCACCTCGAAGCCCTTCGACTGAGGGTCTTCAGTGACTCCCAGCTAGTTGCTAGCCAAGTGAACGGGCAATTCGAAGCAAGGGAGCCTCGTATGGCCCAATACCTCTAGAAGGTCAAGAGCCAAGCAGATGATCTCCTTTACTTCGAGGTTATACATGTCCCACGGGAGTAGAATGCGCGAGCCGATGCACTGGACAAGTTGGCCTCCTCAGGTGACATCACCCCTTCTCGTTCCGTATTCATTGAAGAGCTCACCTCGCTAAGCACCGAAGTGGACGTCGCTGCCATTGAGGCAGGCCCACTGGCTTCGAGCTGGATGGACCCTATCTTGGCCTACCTACTTCGAGATGAGCTTCCACCTGAGCAGGGCGAAGCTCGAAAGATCAGGATGCGCTCTCAGCGCTTCACCTCGTAGAAGCAAGTTATACCGACGGCCCCTTTCAAGACCCCTTCTACGGTGCCTCAACCCCGAAGAAGCTGAACTGAAGAAGCAGTTGGGAAGAGAGGTTCCGAAGGGCTGCGGTAGCCACTTGGGGGCAGAACACTGCCCGCAGTATCATTCGAGCAAGGTTCTGGTGGCCTTCTCTGCAAAAGGATTGTATGGCCTTTGCTAGGAGGTGCCCGGAGTGTCAGAAGTTCGGGCAGCTTATCAAGCAGCCTGCCGAACCGCTTCACAACCTGTTCGAGCCGCGCCCTTTCGCCAAATGAGACATCGACATCTTGGGCCCCTTCCCAGAGGCCCAAGGTCGGAAGAATTTTCTGTTTGTGGCCATCGATTACTTCATCAAATGGATCGAAGCTGAACCTGTTGCCACGATCACCGAACAGGCTGCGTGGAAGTTCGTCTGGAAGAACCTCCTCTGCCGGTTTTGCGTTCCAAGGGTGATCACCTCCGACAACGGGAAGCAGTTTGACAGCACCTTCTTCAAGCAAAAGTGCGCCGAGCTCGGGATCTACAACCACTTCACCTCCGTGGCGCATCCCCAGGCAAATGGTTTGGTGGAAAACGCCAACCGAACACTGTTGCACGGGATCCGCACAAGGGTGGAAGCTGCAGGAGGTTCATGGATCGACGAGCTCCCCAACGTGCTTTGGTGCCACCGAACAACAGCTCGAGTAGCAACGGGAGAAACACCTTTCCACTTGGCTTACGGCTCGGAAGCCGTTGTGCCTCTGGAAGTAGCTCTCCCCACTCTCCGAACAACTCACTTCGATGAAGCCGCCAACAACCGTGCTCTTCGGGAAAATCTTGACATGCTTGGCGAACGACAGAACGACGCCAGCATTCGTCTCGTTTCCTATCAGCAACGGCTCGCGCAATATTATAATGCACGAGTACGGGAAAGGCTCTTCGATGTGGGATATTTAGTTCTGCACCGCTGCTCGGCTTTGGATCCCCGAAGAGCGGTCGGCAAGCTCGCCCCTAAATGGGAAGGACCTTATCAGGTCACCCAGGTCCTCGGGAAAGGCTCATATAAGCTAACTATCCCTAGTGGCGAATCCATACCCAGAACTTGGCATGTATCTAATCTCAAGGCTTACTACCTATGAAAGCCTTTGATCGACATCCTATTTCTCTTCTCCCCGTTCCTATGGTCAGACAAGTGCTTAGTATACACCCTTGATCGGAACCTTTTTTTACGGTTCCCAACGATCTGCGCGGTACATGCAACTCTTGTAAAACCAGCGGATCCCAATTCGGGCAGGGACAATAGTAAAAGGGAGAAGATAGAAAAAGTGAAGCCATAGACAACTCCTGAAGAGGAAATTTTCATTCACAAATCCTTTGCTTACAGGAAGGCCTCTTTGACCTCGATTACAAGATCTAACAGAAGGACATGGAGCAGCAAGACTAAGGAGCCTGCTCGGAGGGACCGACACCGTCTCCAGGAGAAGGCATTCGCCCAGATTGGAACTACGCGAATTGAACTCCATCCAGACGGGCATCATTGGTACGACGTCGGCACTCTTGCACAGCAGCCTCGAAGGCTGCTCGGGCGCGATCGACCCAAGAGAGCCGCTCTCCGTAATCCCTACCAGCTTTGAGGCCCATTCGATAGCAGCGGGCCCCATATTACTCCAGATCTTCTCTGTAATCTACTCCGGCCTTATATTCTGTAACGGCGCGGGCCCCCGCATCAGCAGCTACTTTGGCGATGGCGTCCTTCTCGGCCAAGGACAGGGCCAAATTTAACTCCGAGGCCTAGAGAGCAGTCTTGAGGTTCCTCACCTCCTCCTCCAGCACCCCCTCGCGAGCCTTATGCTGCGCTGTAAGCCCTTGGCAAAAAGTAGTATGTGCCTCCCACAGATGCTTCTGGTTCTGGGCCCGAGCAGCTAAGGCCCTTAGAACGTTCAATGACTTGGAGACCTCGTCCATAAGGGCCCCCCAAGTCAATATCATCACCCACGCCGTCGTCTTCACGGCCTTCTGGGTAGTATCCTCCGCCCGACGCCTCCAGACTCTGCTCGGCTGGAAGGTCCAGGCACCTCGCTATCCGGTCTAGGCAGGAGGCAGAAGGGCTCGCAGGTAGTTCCCTTGGTGCGTCCTCAACACGGCGAAGCGTCGCCTCCAGCGCCGCCACCGAAGGAACCTCGGGAAGCTTTTTCTGCAACACTTCCCTAAGGGGCCTCCGATCATCGTCGGAATCCTCAGCCTGCCCCTCGCCTTCCACCTCTACTGCCTCCCCTCCGGCACCATCAGTTACCTTGGCGATTGCAACATCAGCAACCGCCTCGGTGGGGGGCATGGGGGGCAGGACGGCCCCAGTTGCAGCGACGAGCTTCTCAGCGACCCCCGTCGATGCGGCTGCTTCCTCGATGGCCCCCGTAGAGGGATCCATCTCCTGACCTCCGCGAGGGGTTGGATTTGATGCTGGGGGTGCCTCCTCCTCGGTCGCCAGCACCCCTTCGGTCGTGGCATCCTCCGTTGCGCCGGCTCCCTCACCAGGTCCGGCGTTAACCTCAACCTCCTCGCCACCAGCCGCGGCGTCGTCCTCGGCACCTCTGGCGCATGAGGCCACCACGGGCACTTCTTCCAAATGACCCCCAACGGGGCTCTGCGGCATCAGCGCCCTCGCCTGCTCCCCGTCTGAGTTTCCAGACGAGGAGCCTGCATCGACGAGCCCGAGGTCGACCGCCATCCTTTTGGAGACCTCGGGGTTTCGTTGGACTGGCACCTGGGGCGTCCCCTCCCAGGACGCCCCCGCAGCCTTCTGCTTCCTCTTCCGCTCCAGCGGTGGCACGTCCTCCTCCTCCTCCTCCTCATCCTCTTCCGCAGGAGGACCAGCCGAGCGCTGAGAAGCAAGCACTAGTCTTCGCTTCTTCTTCTTCTGGAACGGGCTCTTCGCCGCCCCTCTCTCAGCCTCGTCCTCGGATGGTTGCTGCTCGGGTAGGGGCCTGGCTACGGCCCTCGAAGCCCCTCGTTCGGAAGCCTTCTTCTTCAAGCGTATCCTTCCGGGCCCCTTTTCAGGGACCCCCAATCTGGCAGCGCCCTGTCCTTCGGCAGGGCAGTTTGGGGCGGTAGCAGCAGGACGCTCCTCACCAACCACCGCCACATACGCTGTGACAACGATTTGCTCGGTGTAGAGGGCCATGTCCTCTGTATCCATGCCCGCCGCCAACTCCTCAGTAGCTGCACAAGGAAAGAGAAGTTAAAAAACAAAGAAGAAGTGGTTTCCGAGGAACGAAAGAAGGAGAGAGGCAAATATATCACTCACTCCATGCTCGACTGAGCCCGTGCTGGACCAGCTGGGCCTCAGTGATGTATTCCTCCGCCTTCTCAATGAAGTTGTTGCTGAGGCGCTTCACAAGCGCCACTTCATCCTGTCGCATGAACGGGTATAGATCCTTACGCGCGCTCTTCACCCGCGTAGGAAACCCCCACTCCGGCGCTCCCGCGCTCCGCGTCAGGAAGATGATACGATGTGTCCACCCCTTGTGGCTCGACAGCCGCGGGGAGAACTCAATCCTCATACAGTCCGACCGATGCTTGGTGTAGTAGACATTCCGGCTCGTCCCCGATGACACAGTCAGAACGAATTGGCTCCGAAAAAGGTTGGCGGTGGGCTCGATCCCCCGAACTTTGCACGATATGCAAAAGACATATATCGTCCGCCAGCTGTTAGGCGCCAGTTGAACTGGGGCGATCCCCCAGGTGTTGAGCAGCTCCCTCGCCACCGCCGGCATCGGTAGCCGGAACCCTGCCTCTAGGATATCGTGCGACATTGCGACGCACCCAGTCTTCTCCCACCAGTAGGGCTCTTCTTCCTTCGCAAGCACGATGCCGTATCTCGTATCAATGCGATACCGCTCTCGAAGCCCGTCGAAGAAGCGATACCTCTCCCGCTGGATGGCTCCTGGCGCGCCATTGCCACCGCTCGCGCCGGCCACGGTCTTGCCCTTCAGCGACATCGCTGGAGATGAAGGAGATGAAGAAACGGGGGAGTTCGGAAAGAAAAGGAAGGGCTTCCAGCAAGAGGTTTTTCGAAGGCGTGGTTCCCCCCCTTCGCCTCTCCCCTTCCTTATAAAGGAAAGAGGGCGGGAAACCCTAGAAGCCTTGGAGCCCCCTCTCCTTCCAAAAACGACCGTTCGGACGAATCAACAGCCTCCTCGCTTGCCACGATACCATCCTTCATTGTGAACCCTCTGATTCTTCCAAAGCGTAAGGTACGAAGCGACAGTGCCGATCGACGATCGCACGTCCGAGGTCGCCATCGCATTAAATGCTGGCAGGGCATTTGAGTACTTTGCCGCCATTCGAGTGCCCCGATTCCTGAGCCGACTTGATGGCGCGGGGGACAAGTGTGGTGGTCACTTTCTGCCACCCAAGCCCATCAACAAAGCTCACGTAGCCCATGACGAAACGAACAGGCGCTGCATTCTCTTAAGGCGTCATATGTCCTCGGATGATCATCTCCAGCGCCCTTAGAGATACTTGCCCTACTTGGGCCCAGAGCAGTCGTCGTGGTCGTCGAGCACCAGGTTCGTCTTCCCCCAACAGGCAACCTGCTCGAGATCTACAGCCAAGGCTGCCCGAGCAGCCTCTTCGTGACAGCAACGGTTGCAACTGTCGTGGGCTACGCGCCCCACTATCAAGAGGCACATTAACTACCAAGCATTCCAACGGACATCCGGACGTATAACTCCCCGTTACGTGCGTCAATCAAGGCGCCCTTCTAGGCACGATCTAGAGACGTTACATCCGTCCGCTTCAGCTCCCATGCCTATAAAGGACACATGTATAGTGCCATGCAGAGGTATGTTCACTCTCACGCAAACACGCCCCACACACGAGAACTCCCATCCTCTCCAGTCATCTACTGACTTAGGCATCAGAGGGTTCTCCCCGGTTCTTCAACCGGGCCCCCCCTGACGTCTCTCTCTGGTAAGTGCAGGCCTTCGTCCGTCACCGGCGTTTATCTCCTTCCTTCTTGAAGTGTAGGCTTGACAGACTCCGGCCCAGTAAAGGAAAAAGCTTCCACAACAACTTATAATTAGATTTCGGAAGTATATCATTAGATATAGAAGATTTTAAAGGTGTACTGATAAATTTTCATCCATATTTATATTCCCAAAATTATAGATATGCTCTACAAATTCGTGATTCGGTCGGAACTCATAAATATTATTACTGTTATATTATATTAAACTTGGGTCACAGAAGAGCGAATAGCGTGTGAAATATCAGAAATATCATCTAAACTTTTGGTTATCCATATATACACATTGATTATGTGAATCGTCAAAATTGAGTAAGCCTACTTAGGGGTGGCAATGGGTTAGGCCTGGACCGGGTCCGTGCTGGCCCGGGTTCAGTCCGGCTTCTAATTGTTCGGCCCGGCTCGGGATGAGACCTATTTTTTTGAAGCCCGACTCGGCCCGAAAAAATTAGGTAAGACTCGGCCTAAATTCGGCCCGACCCGATTTTAATTTTTAAAGATATTCTTACTATTTTTTATTTATTTTTACAATAAATTTAGTATTTATTGAATCAAAATAGCATAAAGTAAATATTAGACTAATCTAGATAAACTTATTTCTAGTTGTTACAAATATGAAATAAATGTTAAGTCATTAAATATAACTCCACAACATAATTTTCAATCCAAAATTTTAGAATATTAGAATTATCGCCGTGTTACTTTTTTTAAAAAAAAAATACTGGGCCACCCGGCCGCCCGGGCCGGGCCGAGCCCGAGCCCGGCCCAATCTTACTCCAGACCGGGCCGTACCAGGCTCAAAATTTAAAAAAAAATGTTAAATTATCCGGCCCAAGCCCTTGTAAAATCGGGCCGGACAACCGGGCCTTCGGGCCAACTTGGCCCAATTGACACACCTAAGCCTAATAAGGTTTACTTAAGCAGGGCACGTAACTAGTTGCTAAGTTCTTTTTTTAGTTGCTAGATTTGGAAAAATTAATTAGAAGTCCTTGTCAGAGGGTTAGACTTAATTTATAGTCCTTGTCAGAAGATCAAAAGTCATATAGTCCTTTCTTTTTGTGTTGTTTAATTTCTAATCCCGGCTTTTGGTTTCTCAACATTTATGAGTCTTGAAAAAGAAGTCGTCCTTTTAGTATCAACTTTATCCTATTTTGCTTTTCCTTCTTCTGGTCTTTCCCTATGTACACTTACATTCATTACAGTTAGTGTATATATCGTTTATAGTAAGCTTTGATATCACTTACACAAAGTATACATATCTCTTACAAGAAGTCTTCATATCACTTATAGTAAGCCTTTAATATCACTTACACTAAATCTACATATCTCTTACAGGAAGCCTTCATATCACTTACAATACGTCTTTAATATCACTTAAATGAAGCATTTATATCACTTACATTAAGCCTTTATATCACTTATAGTAACCATTTGATATCACTTATACTAAGCCTACATATCTCTTGCATGAAGCCTTCATATCACTTACAGTAAGTCTTTAATATTACTTACAGGAAGCCTTTATATCACTTACAGTAAGTCTTTATATCACTTACAGTAAGTATGTGATATCACTTATACTAAGCTTACATATCTCTTACAGTAAGCCTTCATATCACTTACAGTAAGCCTTTAATATTACTTCTAGGAAGCCTACATATCACTTACAGTAAACCTTCATATCATTTATAGTAAGCCTTTGATATCACTTACAGTAAGTCTACATATCGCTTACAGGAAGTCTTCATATCACTTACAGTAAGTCTTGGTAGCAGTTACAGACTACAGCTATAAGCTTTTACAAAGAAAAAATTCTTTATTTGTTTGCAAGTGTTAGAATTTGAACTCAAGTCTTCACAAACTCAACATGAGATACTCTTACCACTAAACTACAACTACACTTATGTTACAATATAACATATAATTAATATATTTCATTAAATATTGATATCACTTACAGTAAATATACACATCATTTACAGTAGGTCTTGACATTACTTATAATATATGTTAAACTCAATTACAATAAATATTATTCTATATTACAATACATATTTATTCTCTATTATAGCCTATGTTAAGCCTCATTATAGTAAATATTATTCCCTATTATAATATAGGTTAATGTATTTTAATGTTAAGTCTATGTAACAATAATATAGGTTAATGTATTTTAATGTATGTTATTAATAGGGAATAATATTTACTGTAATACGACTTAACATATGTTATAATAGATAATAAACATGTATTGTAATAGAGAATAATGTTTAGTGTAATTGAGTTTAACATATATTATAAGTAATGTCAAGACTTACTGTAAATGATGTGTATATTTACTGTAATTGATATCAATACTTAATGAAATATATGTTATATTGTAACACAAGTGTGGTTGTAGCTTAGTGATATGAGTATCTCATGTTGAGTTTGTGAAGACCTGAGTTCGAATCCTAACACTTGCAAACAAATAAAGATTTTTTTCTTTTGTAAAAGTTTATAGCTGTAGTCTGTAACTGATACCAAGGCTTACTGTCAGTGATATGAAGACTTCCTGTAAGCGATATGTAGGCTTACTGTAAGTGATATCAAAGACTTACTATAAGTGATATGAAGGCTTACTGTGAGTGATATAAAGGCTTCCTTTAAGTGATATGTAGGCTTCCTGTAAGTGATATTAAAGGCTTACTGTAAGTGATATAAAGGCTTCCTGTAAGAGATATGTAGGCTTAGTGTAAGTGATATTAAAGACTTACTGTAAGTGATATGAAGGCTTCCTATAAGAGATATGTATGCTTTGTGTAAGTGATATCAAAGCTTACTGTAAACGATATATACACTAACTGTGTACATAGGGAAAGGCCAGAAGAAGGAAGAGAAAAATAGGAAAAAGTTGATGCTAAAAGGACGACTCGTCTTCCAATACTCATAAATGCTGAGAAACCAAAAGCAGGGACTGGAAATTAAACAACACAAAAAGAAAGGACTATATGACTTCTGGTCTTCTGACAGAGACTATAAATTAAGTCAACCTTGTGACAAGTGATATCAAAGAGATATTAAAGGCTTACTGTAAGTGATATGAATGATTCCTGTAAGAAATATGTAGGCTTAGTGTAAGTGATATCAAAGACTTACTGTAAGTGATATAAAGACTTACTGTAAGTGATATAAAGGCTTCCTGTAAGAGATATGTAAGATTATTGTAAGTGATATCAAAAGCTTATTGTAAGTGATATAAATGCTTATTATAAGTGATATAAAGACTTTATGTAAGTGATATTAAAGACATACTGTAAGTGATATGAAAGCTTTCTGTAAGAGATATATAGGCTTAGTGTAAGTGATATTAAAGACTTACTGTAAGTGATATGAATGCTTCCTATAAGAGATATGTATACTTTGTGTAAGTGATATCAAAGCTTATTGTAAACGATATATACACTAACTGTAATGAATGTGAGTGTACACAGGGAAAGACCAGAAGAAGGAAGAGCAAAATAGAAAAAAGTTGATGTTAAAAGGACGACTCGTCTTCCAATACTCATAAATGTTGAGAAACCAAAAGCAGGGGCTAGAAATTAAACAACACAAAAAGAAAGGACTATATGATTTCTGATCTTCTGACAGAGATTATAAATTAAGTCAATCTGCTGACAAGGACCTCTAATTAAAATTTTCATCTTTTTTAATTAATTAATTTATTCGATATTTTTTTAGAATAAAATAAGGGCAATTCACCTTTTTATCCATGGATATATAACAAGGGTTAGTGGTTAATAGGTCTGATCATTTGAAACTAGAAAAGATCTAAATTGGCAGGCAATTCCAAAACGCCCGCCCCACCCTCGGAAGGGGGTGGCCGTGCCGTGTGCGGGCAGCGCAGCGGGGGGGATGTGTGGCACCCCCCACATCCGGCAGGCGGGTCTCCTGCTCCGCCTGCACCCCTTTTCTTCCTCCTCCCACCCCTGCAGCCGGGGCGGTCTCCTCCTCCTCCCCCTCCCTCGGAAGCTTGCCGCATCGCCGGTCCCCTGGACCCGCCGCTGCCCCCGGAGGAGACCCGTCGGCTTGGTGGAGGCGGCCAAGCGGGAGCAGGACCACTACGCCGTCCTGGGCGTCTCGCGGCGCGCCTCCGCCGCCGATGTCAAGAAAGCCTACCGCATCCTCGCTCGGACGGTACGGACCATTGCTCCCATTCTCTTGCTCTCCGCCGTGTGAGGATTTGGCCGATATTTTAGCTTTCCCGAGTCGAGAAGTGTCCCATTCGTTGTGTGTTTGGTAGATGTGTGGGCTTTTAGATTTAGGCAACTTAACCCCCCCTTTTTTTCCCCCCCGGGATAACTCTTCAATGCTGTCCTAAAACATCTGAAAGAGTCTGAACTCACGCTTGGAGATGCTCTATATACGTCAGAGCTAATGGGGAATTCTGCAGTCTCACCGTTCCTTTATTTATATCAGCAAAGCGTAAACCTTGCGACCCATTACAGCCTTGACGTGCTGGTACCCAGTCTATAGTGATGAGAAATACTTGTTGAAAGACCAATCTTGTAATAATGACCATGTGGATTGCAAGAAAGTATTTCTCAAGATTGTAATGCCGTTTGCATTTCTTCTGAAAACATGCTTCGAAGACCTATGATTTCTGGAGCCATGTCATGAAAGGATAGCGCATGACTTGCAATTGTGATGGATATAATTTTGCCAAAACTTTACTGTGATGAATACTTAAGCTGGTTGCCTTAAAAGTTATCTGTATGGTAAAGAGCCGTTGTTTTCCGGAATTATGATATATACTTGGAATCATGCATAATTATGTTATGCACTTCTATTACCCAGTTTTATCATAGATCTGGTTAAGAACCTTCCGATTTGCATCCTTGTGTACGTTATGAACTCTTTGCATGGATGAGGTGATACAAGTATCTAAACGTTGTTGTTAACATACCTTTGTTTTGCCAGTGAACTCTTACACTATACTGGTTTGGAGCATTATTTGTTACATCAGATGTCTCACCATTAGTTACCACAACACTAAGCTTATTAATCTCTCAAAACTCACCATTTTGTTTCAAATTCTTCACAATCTGGTCAACTTCAAAAGTAAGCCCCTCTATCAATAGACACTAGGATTCAGGAAAGAAGAATATTTGTCTAACATCCTTGAGAACATTCATAATATGTTACTTCAATAATGACAATTATCTTTTTATATATATTGAACTAACCAAAGAGCACCATCGGGCATTGGTTGTAGAGATGTGCTTGGTTCATTTTGGGGGAAATTTTCTCCTAACTGAACCGAATGATTCGGGTTGTCAAATTGAAGAAACTGAGCCAAAAACTTTCTGTTCATTTTGGTTCTGACCAAAATTTTGTATCTTACTTTCCAAATGCATGTATTTGTTAATGTAAAATGGAAACCAAAATAAAAAATATCAACTGTATGCATATCTATATGTATACATATATATACATATATATATATATATATATATATATATATATATATATATAGTGACTATGTATCGTTTATAATATCAATACAAACTAAATACATATAGGAAAACCAGTTCTACAACTTTTGGGACTGAACATCATTTCAAACAAAATGAACTGAGACCAAAGTGCTTGATTCAGTTTTCATTTTGAACCAAATGGTGCGCATTCCTAGTTGGTAGTGCTTCTTGCCCCTTCCTGTCATGTCTCACAGTTGCATGGAAGGCAAAATCGCCAGGATCGACCCAGAATCGGTCGATCCTGGATCGGATCGAGGGCTATGGATCCGATTATGGGGGGGGGGAAGTCCCTGAATCGGCAAACTTCCAGCTGGATCGGCCATAATCGAGTTGGATCGACTGGATCAAGCAAGGATCGACCGATTCCAGACTGATCCAGGCCGATCCAGACTGATCCAGGTCGATTCCCTCAGGCTACCTTCAGGATCCTCTTCAGGCAGGGTTGTCAGGATCTCCTTATTTACCTGAATATCATTAAGTAAATGTTAGTATTTGTAGTTTCATTTACTTAAGATATTACATGTAAATAAGGAAGTACCCCCCATTTGAATCTAATAAAAATATCAAAAAAATCATATCTCTTACCAATAAAAAGTCAACTCTCCTATTGAAGAAGAAAATCGCGATTTTGGTGATTTTAATCGCGATTTTGGTGATTTTAGCGAAATGCTAACTTTCTAATCTCTCGTAATTTAGCTTATCTAAAAATTTGATAATTCAAATAAACCACGTGGAACACTAAAAATTCAAAGTCCGGTAAAAAAAGTCAAACGTGCATGTGACTTCTCCAATGGAGCCACTCTCCTACTGACAACACTTAGTCTGTTTGAGACCTCTCAGGATTTGGTCAAACTTAAGTTATCATCATCCAAACCTCTCAGAATTTGGTCAAATTGAGCTACCATCACCCAACTCATGACACTCATGAGTTTGGGTGAGGATAGCTTAGTTTGACCAAATCCTAAGAGGTCTCAAGTAGACTTAGTGTTGTCAGTAGGAGAGCGGCTTCTTGGAGAAGTCATATGCACGTTTGATTTTTTTTTTTGTTGGACTTTAGATTTTTAGTATTTTATTAGACTTATTTGAATTATAAAATTTTAAATATGTCAAATTATGAGAGATTAGAAAGTTGCTACTTTGATAAAATCACAAAAATTGTGATTTTCTTCTTGGATGGGAGAGTTGACTTTTTATTAGTAAGAGATGTGATTTTTTTGATATTTTTATTGGATTCAAATAGGGGATATTTCCTTATTTACATGTAATATCTTAAATAAATGAAACTACAATTTTAACATTTACTTAAATGGTATTCATGTCAATAATACACTAAGTCTTTAATATTTTATACTTTTCTTGTATTATTATAGTAGTAATAATACACAAAATCTTATATTTCATATATTATGAATGCATGTATGATTGGTTTTTTATGCAAATATTAGTTCTTTCAATTTATCAGATTTTTCCTCATTTTTGCTGTTTTTTTTTTCTGTTTTTTTCCTGAATTTTCCTGAAAATTTCCCCAAAAAAACCATTTTATAAACTGGTCGATCCAGGATTGGCCAGACTTCCCTTGGATCCATGGGATCTTGCGATCCGATCCGATCCAGGATCGGATCGAGCCTGGTCGATCCTGATCCCGATTCCGATCCTGCCTTCCATGCACAGTTGTATCCCTTTATGTGTATGTGCATGCATATGTGTGTCTCCAATGCCTGTTTTCTATCTAGTGCCATTATATTTGTGTAAAGAGGATATTATATGCAAACAGAAATGCAGGAGGGATTCTCATGCAATTGAGAGGTATACATGCAAGAAATTCATGTTTAAATAAGGTAAAAGTTTACTTGTGTGATTATGAGCATATTTTGCTGAAAGATATGTCCAAGATAATGATGTGTTCCACATAGCCAATGTGTTACTTTCCCAGAAGTTTGTGTTCAAACACAAATTCCGGAGAGATTCTCATGCAGTTTGTATTAAAAGGTTATACATGCAAGAAATTCATGTTTAAATAAGGTGAAAACTTGTAATTATGACCAAGTTCAGCTGAAACAGACGTGTCCAAGATAGTAATAGTCCACATAACAAATGTTTTACTTTCCCTGGACATTTGTTATTCAAATAAGCATGGATTTTTTGTTGTCTTACTGGCTTCATATGATTCTGAGGGCACTAGATTTCTCGAAACCTCTTGCTTGTGCACAGTAGGGGGAATGGTGTCAAATGACAGCTGGGTTGTTAGATGTAAACTTATTAACAAAAGTCAGGAATTAATCACAACTCTACAAAATGCAACAACATCCTCTCACTGGAGGGCGTAGACCATAACCAGAGGTTCTTTTTTTTTTTTTTGAAATGTGGATAGTACCACAATATATAAATAAAAAGAGAGAAGGGATGTACAAGTACAGGCCAAAAGGAAAGCCCCAATAAACAGCCCTGACTGCCTATATATCACAAGCCACCCCAAGACGGTATGGCAATCTCTAACCCCCCAACAAAGCAAAAAGTGTAGAATTGGAATGGTTCACATTACAAACAATTGAAGCCCATTCCAAAACTTTAGTACAGATCCCAGCAAAAAGAGCTTCTGCATCCTGAGCAACTCTCGAAAATATCTGATTGTTCCTCTCCCCCCAAATCATCCATAAGGTAGCATGCAGAATGAGCCACCAGACAGCTCTATCACCTTTGGTAGGCCATTGTCTGTCCACTGCTCAATCAGCTATCGGACCTCGACAGATGGCTGAGGATGCAGTGGGTCCTCATAGCCACCTCCCTCCAGACTCCTAGAGTGTAGGAGCAACCAGCAAAAATATGACCTAGAGTCTCGTCGTCCTCCCCACCTAAGGTGCAACTAGTCTGAATCTCTATCAAAAACGGTGCAGCCTATCCCACGTGGGTAGTTTCCCAATCGAGATTCTCCAAGACAGAACTTTCACCTTCAAAGGGCTTCTAGGCTTCCAAACCTGATCATGTAGTCCATGATGAACCCCTCCATCTGATATGATGCGAAAAGCCGATTTGACCTAGAAACGGCCCCCCTTGTCCCACCACCACATCCACCCATCCTCACTGTCCAGTAGTGGATAGGAGACAAGGGGGAGAGCAGGTCCTGGAGCTGAAGTGTCTCAGCCTGCAATAGATTCGTCATGAAGATCGACAACCACACCTTGCCATGCAGAGAAGGGCAACCTGGGAGACAGAGACAAGCGGATCCATGACCAAACGGAAAAGGCTGGGAAACAGCACGCTGAAGGGAAGAACTCCGCACCACCTGTCCTTCCAAAATAGAGCCTTGTCTCCTGTTGAACCCGAAAAATATCGGGGCTTAAACAAATCCCGGGCGACAAACACGCCCTGGGGGAACCGGGAATAAACTCCCGATCCCCCGCTCGGACATCGGAAACAAACGAGCCCGAGTGCTTGCGTCAATCTGGAGTGGCCCGAAAGCTAGATGCCCGAGAAGCTCGTCGACGGCGAAGAGTACGTACCCCGGATGCCAGAAACCCCGTGTCCGGATCAACGTTCGAAACCGCGCCCGAAGCCGAAAGGTTCGGAGAAGTCAAATGCACGTGCCTCCAGAAAACGGGGACGAACGCACGTGGGACGGGCGAAGAAGCACAAGCGACGCACGTGTGCACGAGTGCGGAACGACCGTCAACCAACAAACCGGGCACGGGAGGCCCACAGAGCTCTCTCCCGGGAGATACGCAGGAAAATACGAAGAGAAGAAGGCCCCACTCCATTATATAGGTGGTGGGCCAAAGGGAGGCCCCAGGAGGGCCGCTGGTCAGCCCCCCGCCAGTGAGGGGGGGCCGCCGGTTCGCTCCCCCCATAGGGGGCGCCGGTTCGGCCCCCTGGCAGGGGGCCGCCGGTCAGCCCCCCGCCAGCAAGGGGGGGGGGGCGCCGGTTCGGTCCCCAATAGGGGGGGGGGGCGCCGGTCAGCCCCCCGCCAGCCAGGGGGGGGGGGCCGCCGGTTCGGTCCCCCGCCAGCCAGGGGGGGCCGCCGGTTCGGCTCCCAAACAGGGGCGCCGGTTCGGCCCCCCCCGCGCCAGCTAGGAGGGCCGCCAGCAGGAGGGGGCGCCGGTCAGGGGCCCTGACTGGCCGGCACCCCTGCCAGTCCGGCTTCTCGCGCACTCATCTCCGCCGGTTCGCTCCGCCTCGACGCTCGTGCCGTCCGAGCCTCCGCCGGGCGGGTACCCCCGCCGGTATGCCCCCCATAAAACTTATAAATAGGGGGGCATACCCCCATTGCAAGAACACACCCGGTCTCGTGCAAAAAACACACCGAGACACGCACCACTGCTGAAAGAGGCCGTCCGTGCGCGAGCTTAAATAGGCCGCACGTGCTGGGGACGAAGTCCTTGGCATCTTTTGGTGTTCTGTCCTCCTCGTTCAGGCTCTCCTGCGCCTCGTCCGTGAGAAGACGCCACAGGTTGTCATATGACTCCTAGCATTTATGTTTAAGTCCTCCGGTGTCATGAAACGACACACGTTGAGGCACATGTTTAAGTCCTCCGGTGTCATGAAACGACACATGTTGAGACACATGTTTAAGTCCTCCGGTGTCATGAAATGACACACGTTGAGGCACATGTTTAAGTCCTCCGGTTTTGTAAAAGACACACGTAGAGGCATGTTACCCTGTGGAGGCACAAACACATTGGTAACACAAATGTACTCATTACCACGTAAACGTCCGACGGAGGCACAAACACCCTGTCGTCGACGCCCATGTACATGACTTGTTGTATACACGCCCAGTGGAGGTACAAAACCCCATTAAAGGCGTAAATGTAAATGTCCTAAATATAAATGACATGAGCTTGAATAAAATTGTGGAAATTTATTTGTTATCTGTCTTTCTTTAAATTTCGGCATATGGTCTTTTAACAAACATTACGCATCGAAGGTATTCGAGTTTTGCACTCGATGTAAATGAAACATCGACTTCGGTCGGTGGGGAACAGTCCAGTACACGACCACTCCAATCGTCCTGAACGCGAGCGCACGCGGAAAAATAAATAAATGAAATGAAATTCGAGGGTATCAGGGTTCGCACCCAATACCCCTCGTAAAATAAATTTTTGTCTGTTTCTCGCAAACAGTCTGGCACACCCGCAAGAAAGCGAAAAAGAACTATGAACAGGAACCCTCCGGGGCGACCAAAGTTCATTTTCTTTTCGATGGCAAAAAAATATATAAAACGAAACGAAAGAAAAGAAAAAAAGAGAGAGAAGAAATCCGCGTTCCAACATCTCCCTTCCCCAGCCGAACCCCATAACTAGAGGTTCCTTTTTAAGTGGATTTATAGAAATGGTAGAGGAAGAACAGATGAAAAAGAAACGCCAGTACTTTGGTTACTATTGACTGGCATTGAGAGGAGGAGTGGTCTCAGTATTCTTGACTTCATTGGTCATTAGCTCATCCCATCTTTAAAGGATATATTTTCTCTCTGTCCTCAGTTATTAAGATCAGATCCACCAAGGAAACCTAGCTTTCTAAACTTACAGATAATTTCTGCAGCAATTTGTGGATCATGTGATTGAGAAGCAGCAATATTGTTTTTTATGGAAAGATGTTGTTGGAGGCATGTTTTCCGATGTGAATTTCTTGATATAATCAGATGAACAGTACAGGACAATGATGACATGCATTGAGTAGGGTCTGAAATTTCTGAAGGACCTAAGGAACTTTTGAATCATCATCTGTTAACTATTGGTGGATCTTTTACATAAAATGACTGATTCCTTTTTCGTATTTCTGGGGTTTTTTATGGCAATATTATATTGCAAAGGCATATCACATGCAGCATGGGATCTATACTTTTATTTTTCTCTCAATGAAAGTAGCTCCAATTCTTTCTTAAAAAGTAATAGGGGCATAGACACTTGGAAAACATAGAAATGATCTCAAATGGTCATAGGTACGGATGAGCCATGAGTTTAGTTATTTCTGTTATGTGCTGAGGCAGGATTCACAGTCAACATAGAGTGAACTTTTGCAAACTTTATGAGGTAACTGCCAATAATTTATCTTTATACAACTATGTATGTCACTATGGCTTATATGTGCCATGGATTCAAAGATCATTAGTTTCTTACCATGTTTTCACAGCTATCATAGTGTTTATTGTACTACACATGATGCTCATTGTCATTGTCACTGTTTTCCTCATGTTTGTCATTGTGATCATCATCATCATCATCATCATCATTAGCAGCAGAAGCATTCCTTTGAACCTGAGGTTGGCTAGATCTGATGAAGGATCTAAAACCAAAAATTTGTGACTTGTGTTACACCTGATATCAACCCTCTAGAAGGTCTTGCAGGTATCTGAATTAAGGTCATACTGGGTAGAAAATCAAATTTTTTGTTTTTCATATCAATTTCATGTCATAAAAGATCAAAGTTATGACACATGTCTATAGCGTGTAGTTAGCATAACAATATCCACATGAGGTAAAGCTGACAAACATCTGAGCAGGTGTTCTGACACTCTTGTTTAGCTGTTGCATTTCACTTCTTGTAGCTTTTGCAATTTTGAATTTTTTGAAGCACATTTATGTGGACGATAATGTCCTGGAAGAGAATCACTTTTTACATTTTCCTTCTTGGATCATTTTGCAGTATCATCCTGATGTTAGCCGAGATCTTAGAGCTGCTGACTTGTTCAAGAGCATTCGACTTGCTTATGAGGTGTGTTCCCACATGTACTTGGTTTTTGGAGCTCAGCATATACAACAGCCAGAATTAAGTAGTGGATGAATTATTTGAATAATTTTTAGTTGTACATCAAGTTCTTTGAGTTATTTTCTTGCCCAATTGAGTTATTATTATTGTATGGCCATGCCACACCAGCTGACTAGGCTGTACCTTAGCACCTCTCTCGCTCTCTGCATATAAATATGTATTTTTATATATACTAATGCTATGGTATGGCTCTTGTACCCAAAATCTTCAAAAAAAAAAAGAAGTAAAAATCAAATATTAGAAAGAAGTGGTTTTTTTAAAACCCAAAATTTTATCTTGGGGAGGGGGGGAAGGACTTTAAAGGGCCATTATTTTAATGCCCAAAAGGGGAATTGTTTACCCGAAGGAGCCTCCCTCCGGGTAAGTTATCCAGAGGAGCTTCCTCCGGATAGCTTACACGGAGGAGCTTCCTTCGGACAATTCCCCCCCTCTTCCAAAGGGGATGAATGTGCGAACCCCTTGGAGCTCTGGCGGAAGACCCCCTTTGGGGGATTTGAAGACCCCCTTGTGGGGGAGACAAAGAACACCCCCCCTCTCCCCCTTGAGGGGAATTACGGTTATTGTGTATTTGTGTTTACGAAGACCACATTAAGAGGGTATTGTGTATTGTGTAATTATGAAGACCCTTTTAAGAGGGGATTGTGTTGTTAATTATGAAGACTTAAAGGGGGGATTGCGTGGTTAATTATGAAGACCAAGAGGGTATTGTGTATTATCAATTATGAGACCCATTAAGAGGGGATTGTGTTTTCATAATTAAGTTATGAAGACCCCAAAAGAAGGATTTTTGTACATGTAAAATTACATAAAAGCCCCTGGAGGGTGATGAATTATGTGAAGACCCCTGTCTGTCTAGAAATTACAGAAATACCCCAGTTTATGGGAAATTACAAAAAAGTCCTCAAGAATTGGAAAATACAAAGAAGTCTCTTGAAGCAAGGTTCGCCGCATCGGGGAATCGGGTTTTTCCTGATCCGCCACGATTCACCAGAATCGGACTGATTTGCATGGGAATCGGTCCAATTCGATGGGAATCGAGCGAATCGAATTTCTCCTGATTCGATCCAATTCGGCCGAATTAGACCGATTCGATCCGATCCGGCAAACCATGCCTTGAAGTGGTTATTTGCATAAATATTTTCTTTGGGACAGAAAATTGTAATTACACCAAAAAATCCAGGAAAATTGCAGAAATGCCTCAAGATCAGGGAAAATTAGAGAAATATCCCACTGAAAAAGGTGAAAATTATAGAAACGTCCTCAGAACGACTGAAAATTATAGAGAAGTCCTCAAAGGGTGGAAAATTACATAAATGCCCTTCGAAGACAATAGATTTACAGAAATACCTTCCGAAGGGGTGAGAATTATGGAAATACCCTCCAAAAGGGTAAAAATTGCAAGGAAGCCCTCCAAAGGCAGAAAATATATAAATACCCTTGAAAGATGAAAAATGCAGAAAAGCCTCTAAAGGGGCAGAAATTACAGAAATACCCCCGGTCTGTGGGAATTTACATAAATACCCCTGGGGGACAAAAATTACTGAAAAGTCCTGGAAAGGAAGAAATTGCAATAAAACCCATGAAGAGTTGGGAATTGTAGAAGTGTTCTTTATCATGGGAAAATTACACAAAAGACCCTATTTAGTAGGGAAATTATGCAAAAGCCCTCAAATGGGCAGAAATTGTAGAAAAGTCCTCGAAAGGACAGAAACTACACGGAAGTCCCGAGGGGACAAGGAATTACAGAGATTCTAGGAAAGACACAAATACAATGTTGTCCAAATCTTCTTCAAAAGACAACATCGGCCAAGTTTTCAATTCTTCGATCATATCTACGTCTTTTGCATGACTCGGTGGAGCGGAACCCTCGTCACTTCTCTGAAGAGGCGTGCGCTCTCTTGAGTTCGGCTTATGACTAAAAAGTCGGAGAATGGCGAAAAAGCCAGGAAATGGTACAAATGTTTGATAATGCCAAGAAATGGCAGAAATATTTGAGAAGAGTCAAGAAATGACATAAACACTTGGGAATGCTAAGAAATGACGAGAATGTCCAAGAAGGTCAAGAAATGATGGAAATATCTCGGAACGCCAAGGATACTCGGAGATGTCAAGAATGACAGAAAGATCCAAAGAAGCTACAAAATGGCAAGGATATTCGAAGATGTCAAGAGATGTCGCGGCAGCACGGCTGCACCGTATCGTGCCAGGGCTCCGGCAAGCCTTGGCACGATCAATACAGTACAATTAAATATACTATTTTAATATTATTTTTATTATTTAATATTATTCTTATCTTCTTCATTTAATTTTTTATAATAGGGTCCAACGGTTCGATCAACACCGTGTCCGGTTGACTTTGGCACTGCCGAGTCGCTCAACATGACGAACCTTGAAGAGATGGTGGAATGCCAAGAAAGTAAAAAAAATGACAATTGTATTCAGAAAGGGTCATAAACTGCAATTATACTCATAAAGGGTTAAAATTGCAATAAAACCCCTAAAGGGGTACAAAATTGCTGAAAGACCCATAAAAGGTATGAAATTGTAAAAATACCCAGAAAGGGTCAAAAGTTGCAGCAAAACTAGGGTTAAAAGATATTTGAATACCCTGTCTTGTGCGGAAATGCCCTTCACAGATACCAAGTCCACTCCAAAGGTCTGATCACTAGCAAAAGAGTGATCATGACCATGAAGCAAAGTCAATCATCTGATCGTGACAGAAGCAAAGTCAATTGTCTGATCGTGATGAGAACAAAGCAAATCAAATGCAGGCAGAAGCAAATTCAAAGAGTCCGACTGCGACCATATGTAATCTCAAAGACCCGAGTACATATCGGGGCCAATTGTAAAGGTCTTGAAAGATCAATTGTAATTGTAATTCAAATTACAAAAGAAATAAAAATATACAATTTTCAAATTCTTTGGGCTTTACACCAAAATGCATCTCGACAATATTATCAAAGGTATTCAGATTCAATCCGATGTAAATCAACACCGGTTTCGGTCGGTGGGGAAAGGGTCCAGTACACAAAATCCACATGTGATAAAACAATATGCGGAATAAATATGCCAAAATATAGGCGTACTCGTCCAATAAATGGACATGCAAATTTCCCGCATCAAGTGGATTTTAAATCATTTTTCTGTAAAACAGACTGGCACGTCCACACACATGAAAAACACATTACCATATTATTTATTTTAAAAGAAATTCCACGTGTTCCACAATGGCCTAGGCAGCTGGTGTGGCAAGGCTGTACCCTAACAGGAGGTGTCTGATCTAATACGATGGATGAGATGTAAAAAAAAACAAAAACAAATAAAGAACGATAAAAAATCCTCCTCTGGTGCATGCCTGCAGCACACGGAATGCACAGTAGGGTTAGGGTGATCCAACAACTGGGCCTACACCAGAATCTGCACTGGGTTAGTGGGTTTCCCCTGTGTTGGCATCAGAAAGTCAGAGAAACCCATCTGATGAAATTGCCAGGAAGGTTTCTTGCACGGTGCAGGGAAACCCAGTGTGGATGTGGTAATTTTTTTTTTGGAAGCCTCGGATCTTAGTTCCCAACTAGAGTACAGCCAGGTTGTACTGACGGCCGTGACCATATTCTAGTAAAATTCTTATGTATATTTATATATAGATAGATATATAAATGCAAACATAACATGTATGACCATGCTAAACAACTTTGCTACTCTTTTGTGTTACAATCTCTCCACATTCATATGATGCATTTTCTTTGTTTGACAATAGATCAAACTAGCTTTTTTTTTGCCTTTCATCAACGAATCACTGAGTTTATTCTTCTTGAATCCTGGTTTTGTTAAAAATCTATATAATTCCAATTGAAAACTGATGTAGTCTTTAGGTTTTCTCTTTCAGTTGAATTCTATATATTTTCTAACTTTTGATGACTCCAATGCCATATGTTGGTTCACTTTTAGGCATACTTCATTTGCTTTACTTTTTTTGTTGGAAACATAAGGCATGAACCTTTCCATGGTATAATCCACATTTGAAAAAAACATAAGGCATGGACCTAGAACCTTGTTCCAGGATTTTTTTTGCTGGTTCAGATCCGGATTTGGATGCTAAGTGGAATCCAAAATTGGAGATCCAACAACAAGGAGACGGATAATTTGATACAACGTTGCTCGTATTTTTGCATAGAATTCAATTTGATTGTTTGTGGAATATGTGATGGACAGATCATTACCCAAATCACTGCTCTTTCTTTGACTCTTTCCCTTTCTTATCTGATTGATAAATGATAAATGATAAAAAATGAATGGATTTGGAAGCTATAATTGTAAACCATGATTGTATTTATGGAAGCATCGCTGTACATTTTCCTGTTGGTTTCTACTCTAGGAATAATATTTTTTTGCTATTTTTTTAAGAATCCTGGATCTGCTACTAATTTTCTATAGAGGCAGTTTAAGGTGCAGTTTTTTATCTAAAAAATCAGTAACAGGAAGTTGATTTATTGCTGCATTAATTGCAGAATTGTATTTATTGACTGAATTATCACCCACCCATTCTCATTTTTGTTTGTATCTGTTTTGTGGCATTGGCTGATCCAAAGGGAAAAAGTAGAAAAGGTAAAAATAACAAAAACTAGAAAAGAGGATCTGTTTCTCCTATGCTTCCCTTTTTATTCTTATCCTTTTTGGCTACTGCCCTTCATTCTGTTTCGAACCCTGTTTTCTCCCTGGCAACTGCTGTTCGGCAGATCTCTTTCTGTTCTGATCACCTCCTCTTATGGGAAGGGCTTTACAATCCCAAATAGTTGAATCCAGTAAAATGGTCCTGCACTAAGCTATTAACTGTTTTTTGACATTTTTTTGTTAGAAAATGCCTAGGTCCTTCTTGCACATTGTAGGCGTCACTTCTAAATGGAGATAATGTTCTCGCAGTGACAGATTTTGTTGATCATTTTATTTTTCTGGCTCTGATTCGATCCTACGAGAATATAGTCATATTTCTGACTTTTGCCAAACTTTGCATTTTCCCCCTTTTCCTGGTAAACTAACTGGATTCATTCAGGTATTGTCTGATGAGCGAAGAAGGGCCCAATATGACAGGGAAATCGATTACCAGGAAGCATCACACAATTCCCGACAGGAAAACTGGGCATATGATCCTGAATTTGATGAGAGGAGGAGGATTTACAGGTGGGCACAACTGAGACACCAGACATGGAATAGGCACAAAGAAAGAGCCACGTACAGCTCAATGAATACTCGAAAGGGAAGCCCAGATGATGAGAGAGGATCCTTCGCTGAAGTGCTATGGTCTACTTTCTGTACACTGTTTTTATTGCGTATAGTTGGTCCCAAAATCACTCTAGCACTTTCTTGCCTCGCTGCTTTGTTCGACTATGACTTGGATGCTGGGTACAAGATGGGTTACATCACAGCATGGTTCCTAGGTGGCCAGGGAGGCATTCTCCTTACAATGTGCATCTCCTACGCAAGCTGGCTCTGTGGTAAAAGTAGCAGTGGCCTTGTCACTTTGGTGGTGCTAGCAATGTGGATTTCATGTCACCTTCTAACATTTGTTCCTATCCCTCGAGGTGCCATTATCACATTGCTGTACATGTCTATGAGGCTTCAGGTTGATCCAAAGTATAAATGGGGCTCTTGAGCTCGTCACATGTCAAGGCTGTCTGCATCTTGTACATATGGGACATTAAAGATCGTAAATATTTTTTATTCTTGCTTCACATCATGCATCGTTTCCCTTTTTAGTGTAGGAGGTGAAGTCATACAGGATCACCTGCTTAGATGGAATTTGGAGATGGGAGAAGAAGGGTTTTCTCTCAGGCAAATCTAATTGTGTGAATTTGCTGCAAGAAGGGGGTTGTAGGGTGAAATGGGAGAAGTTAATTTGGAAGATTTTCCCTTGCATGTTAATGCTTGATAGGCTTCCCACTGCAGAGTGCAGACAGATTACATTATTTTCCCCCTAATGTGAGGGTGCCATAACTCTTTTCTGCAATGTTCAAAGAATCATCTTTCCTTTTGCAGTGTGGTATTGCCACATTTATTTGGTGCAGCTTGTTAAGATCCTTGGAATGCAATGGTGGGAGCCATTGGGATGTGTTACATCTCCTGCAAGGGTGGAGCAACCTGTCTCTGGGGAATGTCAAGAAGTTCCTGCTCAGGATTCCACATGCTGTCTTCTGACCTATTTGGGGGCAGATAAATAACAGGATTTTCATGAAAGTTCCAACATTCTTAAGATGGCAGTAAAACATGTTTTTGCAGAAACCCAGAGTACACTGAGGTCCTTGGGAAATCTAGAGATTTGCTTTGTTTCTATTTTTTGTTATTCTTGGAATAATTGCCATAAAACCCCATCACAAGGCTAATTGCAACAAAACCCTTCTTAAATATATATTGATTGATTAGTATAACTTCACTATGCAAAATACACGTAGACAAAAATGTGCTTCTGATTAAGCGTCATACGTTATATCGAATAAAACTGACATTGAGTCAAAAATCTATGTGAATTAAAAGAAGTTTCTAATATTCTCTACAGTATAAATATAAGTGAATAATATTCTCTACAGTATAAATATAAGTTCTAAAGTAATCTTCTTGCACAAATATACGTGAATGAATAATCTGTATTTGTTGTGCTTTCAGATGAGGATTAACTATTAAGGATATTTCTGGATGCATATTTATATAATAAGGTTGTTAAAATAATATATGGATGAACGTGGTATTTTTGTAACTATATATGATAGAAATATTTTATGATTATTTCTCGTAATAGCGCTTCCCGGACATAAAATTAGAGTTTTCTGGATATATATATATATATATATATATATATATATATACGTACTAGTTCTCCGTGGAAGTTTTTAGGTATGTTTTTTTTATATATTTATAAAAGTTTACGCATTTGTTTCTTTTAGAAATAATTAGAACAATTTAAATAAGAAAAATGTATCTAAAAATATGGACACATATAAAGTGACAAAATAAATGTCTTCCATAAATAAAGTCCACATGAGGCATAGGTCAACAAATAATAATTTTAAACATCAGACAAATTTTCAATTTTCAACTCTTTCCTTTTCCATTTTAATCTTTTTTATCTTGTTTCATGGATGTTGTACGGGAGTAACATTTGGAGACAAATCTTCTGCGCGAGCATTGTCTGAAATAGTGCTATTTAATAAAGTGATGCTACTTGAAAAATATGTATTGAAAAGGTATTTTGAATCACAAAAAGAAAATTTATTAATATAACACTTTCTATGATTTCAAAAAGTATTTAACTTATTCTTTTTTTTAATAAACATATGGTTAAAAATATAGCCATCTTATTGAGTTGCAGATATAAAAAAATCTAAAGTTTTTGTTCAGTTTTCTTTACATTATCCACATCTTGAATGTGTTCATTTTGTTTAATATTATCATCTATTTCAACATTTTTAGTTGATTCTTGAAAATATTAAAGTAAATAATTTTAGTTGAGGTCTTTATTATTCATATATATGTATTTTCATATAGTATCATAAGTGGTTGTGAATAAATATGAGTTACAATTGAAGTAGTCAAATATTCTTCAATCAAATTATTATTCTCAGTCACATGAATCACCGTATTAATAAGTAATTTCTGATAAACATTGAAGTCTGAAACTTAGATTTTAAAGACAAATTTTTTATGAAGAAAATTTTATAATTCTTTTGGGAATGAATGTCTATCTTCATTTGGTCAATAAAGAAAAATATTTATTATCAGAAATTTGAAGATATATAATATAGATTAATCATTTTCTGATAATTTACCTTTTATCATTTTTTGATGCAAGTTTGTTGTAGTTTGGTTAAGAGTTTGATTGACATCTCAATCAAATAACACAACTTAAACACTTTCAATATGCTCGATAACTCTAAGTTGAACTTTATATTTGAGAAATATTAGAAGAAGAATAAAATTTAAAACATATACAAGTTTGTAATGAATATATAGTGAACATAATTAAAAATAAAAAAAATTAGTGTATACCAAAAGATGTGCATTAAGTGGGTACACATGGTTGTGCCACCTCAACACTTGGTTGTGCATAAAGTGAATTTGTTCCACTTAATAAATTATTTGTTTCACTTATCAAGTTATTTGTTACATTTGGTAGTCGTTCCGAAATGTAGAGTGGAGATTGTCACTTAAAAATATAAATATCTCACTCAATTTTTTTGAAAAGTAGCTCCATATCCACTTTCTGTGCACCAAAATCGATGCACAATAAATAATCTCTTTCTCTTTATCTTTTTCCTCTCCTCACTCTCTCTCTTCAAATCTACTTTTGAAAAATTTAAAATCTAAAGAGGACATTTGGTAATTAGAGGGAGAAAAAGTCATATTCTAATTATTGGAATCTACTTTTCACTTTTTCACTCATATTACCAATCGACAACTTAGGCTTTAAATACTTTTCATCCCTCAGAAAGTAAATTTGTTTTCACTTAGCAAAGTGTTTATTCTACTTAACAAATTATTTGTTCCATTTAACTTGCTAAGTATAACAAATTCGAACAAATAGTTTGGTAAGAGGAATAAATAATTTACTAAATGGAACAAATTCACTTCATGGAAGAATGAGAGACATTTAATACTTGACACGGGGAGAACTCTCACAGGTCAGCTGGAGCCTTAGTTGGGCCGACCTCCCAAGGAACCCGAGCTGACGACTTGAAGTGGCTTGGATCGGCATCCTGACGTCCACTAGGCTGATGCCCTAGTGTCAGCTAGCTTGACATCTTGACGTTGCTCAGGTCGGCATTATAGCTCCGCATAGTTCGACGTCTAGCGTCGTATGGAGCGACCTCCTTGTACCTTTTGGCGGACAATAACAGCTCGGCCAAAGATGAGGCATACCCATCTCGGTCATAACCGAAGCAAAGTACGACGTGCTCGCGAGATTCCAAGGAATGTGGCTCGCATAACGACCAAAGCATTAAGTGTAGAGATAATGGTCACAGATCGTGCGCCCGATAACATTAACCATTAAGACCATGATCTGCATGATTAATTTGACGTGGTGGTTATGGCAACAACCAGATGACAGTTACGACAACGTGACGCAAGATCACAGGCTCACCCAACGATTACCTAGGGTAGCCTACCCTATATAAGAGGCAGGACAGTCTACACGCAGAGGTATGCATTCTCTCTGAGTCTTCCTGAGAACACGACTTTCAGTAATGACTTGAGTGTCAGAGTGTTTGTCCACCGAGATCCCTCGATGGTCTTGCAGGTCGGAGTTCGGAGAGATCTGCAGCACGCTAAAACCTCCTCGGCTTGAGTCGACCCCCGTTACATAACAACAACAATACTACTTTATGATTAGATTTACATAGTATTGACTTTTATAACTTGTTTAAAATAATGATGAGATCATATATCGTAATGACATTTTTTAGATGAGTACTATTTGTGCTAATATGTGTGGGTGTGTCCGCCCTCATAATAAGGTGAACCCTATAACTATGTGGATGCTGGACGTTCGTGAGCACATGTATCTTTGCGTAAGGGTACCAACTTTTTGTATGATTTTTATAATATTTATAATATATTTAATAATATAAAACAAAAGTGAAAAATATATTATTTTAAATTTTAATATATGGGTATGCAAGGAGCAGCTTACTAATTAAAGCCTTCTATGTATATTTTTTTGACGTAAATTCAAATCTCCTTCCTTATATTACCGGCAAAAATACATATATCAAAGTATTTTTGAAAATTTATAAAAACCAAATGTAGAAATAATTATAATATTTTCAGGATATATAAGCACATGAAATTCCTATAGAAAACGATCCCACCAACTAGATGTAATTTTTATGAACCCTAAAAAATGTATAATATAAATATTCTTAGTGCTACAAAATGTGTATTTCTTATGAAAGTATATAAGATTATGGAGATGATATTTTGAAAAGAGTTTTTTATTAAAATAATTATATTATATTATTTTTAATCATATTTTAAAAATATTTTCCAAAATAGTCACCAAGTTGCCACGTCGGCAACTTGGTGACCGGGAGATCAATACCGAATTCAAGGTCGGCATTGAGAATGCCGACTTTAAAGTCGGCATTCTCAATGCCGACACCAAAGTCGGCATTGCGAATGCCGACACAGTGACGACATTCTCAATGCCGACACTTTCTTTAAAGACCCCCCCCCAGGCCGAAACCCCCTCACCCTCAGGCGCCGAAACCCTTCCTTACTGACTTGCTCGCTGCTCCCTCGCCGCCGCCATCGCCGCGCTGCTCCTCGCCACCGCCCAGCTCTCTCGCCGCGCCGCTGCTCCCTCACTCCTTCCTTTCACATCCACCCCCCACCCGAGCTCCACTGTCATCTCCTCCTCACCTCACCCCCAGCCCGCGCGCCGCCCCACTCACCCTCCCTCCCTCTCACATCCACCCCCCACCCCACATCTCCACACTTCCTCCTCCCCTCCTCCTCCCTCCCCCCCCCCCCATCCGGCCGCCGACCCGAAGGTACATATTTATTTAATTATTTAATTTTTATTACATTATTTGATGTTAATTTTATAAATGTTAGAAATGTATGAAATTGATGTTTAATTATTCTTATTTAACAAATCTGACTTGTTTGAATATTTTTATTTGACATATGTAATTTATTTATCTTATAAATGGCAGATATGACTAGTTTAAACATTTCTTTAATGTGCTATTTTGATGGTGTCTTATATATTGAGGATCATAAACCTCAATATGAAGGAGGTATTGTACGCATTTTGCATGTAAAGAAAGACACAACTTTTACTGAGTTAATGAGAAAACTATATATCTTGACGAATATGACGAAAGACATGTTAGATTGCTATAACATGCAAGTGGCCTACTTCTATGGGTGAATATATTGCAGTGAAAGTTAAAGATAATGAAACTGTTGAAAGTATGTTCGATTTGTATCCTTCTCATGTATCTACTGTACAATTATATTGGAGAAGGAGATATAGATAATATATATTCAAGGCAACGATGAAGTGCAAACACATGGTCATATTGATGACAACTTGCATACTCAACACTATGAGTATCAACAACCAACTGGACTCTACACACGTATGTTGAATGATGATATTGATTCTACTGGAATTCATTCTGCTAATGAGAGAGATGTACGATACGAATCATATGACTACACTTTACCTGCAGATTATAACTCATGGTGAGTTGTCTCCCATAATTGTACGAATTATATATTAGTGTGATTAAAATTTGTTAACCTTTATTTTTTTTACATGGAGGTCTATTGGCTATGGAGGTGGATCCTCACAGTATCTTTTCATGCCAATCGCTGATCCTTCACATACTTTTCATAGTGCGAGCTCATCAGGGTATGTGATTTCATCATCCTCATAAATTATTTTGATGTATTCACATAATATACCATAAATCTTGTGCCATATTTGATTTATATGTAGGCACCATGTAACAGAAGAACATGTGATTGAGGATGATGAAGAGATGAAATGGATTCACAAGATGATATAGATGACAATCAGAATATGGAAGAAGGAGATGATGAACCATTATTTTATATTGCCAGGGTTAATAATACAGAAATTGAATATGAGCAACACCCTCCAGATGTATTCCTCTTCTCACTAGATAGATGAAGCCACAATGAATAATTCTCATGAGGGATAGATGTGCCTTGTACTTTAGAGGGTGAAGAGCATGTTTGACACATTTTTACAAACAAGCAGAATTTGATATATGCATTGCAAACATATTCAGTTAAACATAGTGTCCAATATAAGGTGACACGAAATCACACCAAGATGTTTACAGCTCAATGCATTCATGATACATGTGCATGAGGGTTCATGCATCAGTTGTCAAGGGATTTGAATATTTCAAAGTAAAAAAATATGCTTGACCTCATACATGTGTGAATCCAATATTGCAAGTTCCAATCGCCAATGCACATCTCGTTTTGTTCAAAGGTTGATTTTGTCAGCTGTGAAGATAAAATTAACAATTACTCCAGAAGAGATTGTGAGAAGAATATTAGATGAATATCAAGTTCACATAAGAAAGCATGGATTGCAAAATGTTTGGCTATGAAACAAATCTTCGGCAGTTGGGAATCATCATATGCTACTCTACCCAGGTATCTGGAGGCCCTCCAATTGACAAATCCGAGGACAGTAGTGCAGTTCACATATGCAGAACAATCTATCTTTCATTTTCAAAGAGTTTTTTGGTCATTTGCACCTTCTATACAGGGATTTTCACACTGTAGGCCATTGATAAGTGTTCATGGAACACACTTGTATGGAAAATATCCTGGTGTTTTGATTATTGCTACTGATGTAGATATAGATGATGGTTTATTTCCCCTTGCATTCGCTATTGTTGAATCGGAAAATGGCGATTCTTGGGCATGGTTTTTGGCGTGCATCAGAGAGTAAGTTACAAATAGAGTTGGTCTTGCAATCATTTCTGATCGACATAGAGGTTTGGAGCGTGCAATACCTGAGATATTTCCTCCTCCTATTGGTTACCATCCTTGTTGTTTACGACATCTTGCTGATCGACACAAACATTCCACCTTAGACATGGGGAGATGAGTATCACGTTGCAGAATGTTACTATTTTGATGGGATTACCAATTGATGGTGATGCTGTTGTAGGAGACACTACTTTAGATTGGACAGATGTTTGCATGACACTTTTAGGTGATGTTCCAGACATCATGAAACGAGGTTCGGTAACATTATCTTGGTTGCGAGAGAGATTTGCAGTTATCACAGAGGATGCATCGGGAGAGGTTGTTAGACGACATGTACGGGCATACTTGTTACATCTTTTGGGTTGTACTACTTTCAGTGATAAGACAAGAAATTCAGTGCCACTTATGTATCTACCCCTTCTAGAGGACTTAGATCGAGCTAGTCGATACTCGTGGGGTGGTGCGACACTTGGTTATCTCTATCGTCAGTTGTCTATTGCATGCAAGTCGGAAGCCAAGGCCATTTGTGGTTCATTGACTCTTCTTTAGGTAATTTGTCATTTAATGCATATTTATTTTGTTTCTAACAATTTATTGCATCTTCTAAATATTTGATTTATTTTGCAGTCGTGGTCTTAGGAGCGACTACATGTGGGATGTCCTGATATTGCGTCGCATCCTTTGGCACAGGACATGCCTTTGGGTCACAGGTAAATTCAAAATGTTGTGTGACTATTTAATTATATAATTGCTACTAACTCACAAATAAATTGTAAGTGGAATGTTTCAAGAGTATAGATAAATAATCTTCGCCATGTTTTGAGACTTTACAGATCAGAGCTTGATCATTAGGAGGACTGTCAGGTAAACATAATCAAACCTATTGTATTACACACAGGATACAATATTTACACTTACACTTACATCATGTATTTTCAATACAGGTTAGGTGGGAGCCATACACTTATAATATTTGGAGATGTTACCAGCTGTTTCTAGGTAGTCATCTCATCTTTGGTTGTCTCGGGTTCCTCTCCTTTCTTTTTCTATTGTTGAGATGCATGTTCCAGATAGAGTACTTAGACAGTTTGGTAGAGTACAACATATTCATGTTCTTGTTGATGCATTAGATCGTGTCACCGAAAGGGACGTGGGCATATTGATTGGGCTAGATATTTTGCAGATTTTGTATAGATGTGGCATCGTCGGGCAGATTACATTATACCACCGGATGAGGAGACTGTTGGTATTGGTAGAGTGGAGTATTTGGCTTGGTATTGGTCTATCACTAGGCAGTACATTAGTCGGCCAGGTTTCAATTATGATATGCGTTATGAGCCGCGAGATCACATAGAGAGCAGTCTGGTAGAAGGTATGAAGTATTTACATATGATGGCTAGTGTTGACCTTCAGGATGATATATCGGATAGTACACAGGATATATTTATAGCCATGCAGATGTACATTGATAGTGTGTTATCTCATGTTCAGCGGACAGAACCGTCGAAGCCATGTGCAGGCACACCACAGCAGCCAGATGATGCAGGACCATCTCACATTTCTCCAGATGTTATGACAGTTTCACAGTATGGTCTATATGATGTAAGAGCTTCACAGATACTGACAGATGAGGGCATCACAGATACACAGCCACCGCAGTCTACGGTAGATACATATCGTCGTCAGCGACGTCACAGAGGTTCGAGTAGCACACTACCACAACAGAGTCAGTCTGATCTACTTGGAGAGACATTAGACAGTATATCAGAGGGACATGGATTCTGAGACAGCACAATCAGAGTCATGTGATGCTATCTTAGTGCATGAGACACAGTCACAGTCGGAGACAGAGGTTGATGCATAGGAGCAGTGTCACAGTCGTGGTCGTGGTCGAGCATCTCGAAAGGGAAAGAAGAGATGGTTTCTACAGTTTTTTTGAGATGATTTATGTACTTGATATTTTTTAGTTGTGATTTCGTGTACATATGTTATTTTGATGTGTTTGTGATTTAGACATGATGTATATGTGACTTAGACATCTACAAATATTTTGGCATGTTATTTGTGATTATCCTTGACATATACATAGAAATGCTATCGTACAGGAACATGTACAAATAATGAAAATATAAGTGGAACAGAGGAGGTGCTGTCTATTTTTTTTAAAATTAATAATATTTAAAATAAATAGAGATATGTTTACAACCGATAATTTGTTATTAATAATCTACTTTACTATCATTTTAAAAGATTCGAATTCTAATCTAAAATTTACGTTGAGTTGAAAAAAATCTATTTATATATAATATGGTAAAATTGTTATAAATTTTCAATATAAGATTAATTTAAAAAATATAGATATTATACTTTGTCCATTTTTAACTTTTTATTCAAAGTCATTCCCTATCTATATTTTCAGAAAATCTGTGTTTCTTTCTGTGAAAACACAGACAGAGACAGCTCAAAACACAGGGCGCGGCCTGAGAGATTTTTTTTTTCTGTGTTTTGCCTCTCTGTGAAAACACAGACAGAGCCGCGCTCTGTCTGTGTTTTCACAGAGCCACGCTCTGTCGCGGCTTGGGAGGTTTTTTTTTTTTTTTCACTTTTGGAGTTGGCAATGGCATTGCCGACTCTAGAGCCGGCATTGCCAATGCCGACTTCAAAGTCGGCATTGGCAATGCTGGCTTGAAGTAGGCAATACCAATGTCGGCTTTTATTCTCCCATCCGGTCTCCTAGTCACCAATTGCTGACGTGGCAACTGGTGACTATTTTGGAAAATATTTTTAAAATGTGATTAAAAAATAATTATATAATATAATATGATTATTTTAATAAAAACCCTTTTGAAAGTTTGAAAAATACTAGTGATATCTAAGGAAAAAAAAACTACCGGGTCGGACTCGGCTACCGGGTCCGGAAGAATCACGTTGTCCTCAACTGGCATGGGCGTGTCCCAAGACAGGGACCGACTGGGCTAGAAGAACCGGAGTCCACCGAGCCGACCCGGTCCATAGACGGGCCGACCAGACCCAACAAAACAAACCGGGCCGCCGACCCACCACAACCCTCGCCAAGTCGACATTGCCTTTAAAGATTTCCTACGGGCCCCACGCGCATCCATCCATGTGCCGTGTGTACGCCTCGGACCCACTCCTAAACCCTAAGACGCCATGGCCGCTCTGGAGCTCGTCCCCTTCTCTAGGGGCCCCCCAGGTTCCCCTCCGCCGCCGCCGCCGCCGCCGCCGCCTCCGCCACTGCCACCCCCTCGTCTCCGCTTCCCGCCCCGCGCGGGAAGTGGAACCCTCTCGTCCGCTGTCTCCGCCTCCCCCGCCGACCCGTAATCCTCCCCCGCACCAGCAGCGGCAGAATGGCGCAGCTCTGCAGGTCGAATACCAGGCCTGGGCTCGTACCCAGAGCCGCCGCCGCATCCTCCCCCTCCTCCTGCTCTTCTTCTTCTCCTTCTTTTTCGTCTGGGGAGGTGGTGATGGCGGAGGAGCCGAAGAGGGGTCCGCTGGAGGGGCTTGTGGACGCGACGCTCAGGGAGCTAAAGGCGTTGCGCAAGCCGGCCGCTGCTGTCCTGCTTCTCGGGCTCCTCCTTGCGGCTCCCTATGCGGCTCTGGCCGCCTCCGGGGGCAGGATGGGCGGCAGCTCCTTCTCGTCCTCCTCCCGGTCGTTCTCGTACTCCTCCCCGTCTTTCTCGTCCTCCTCCCGGTCGTTCTCGTACTCCTCCCCGTCTTTCTCGTCCTCCTCCCCGTCGTTCTCGTACTCCTCCCCGTCGTTCTCGTACTCCTCCAGCTACTCGGTGCCCTACGGGTCGTCCTTCTCCTTCTCGACGCCCTACTCCTACGCGCCGTCCCCGTTCGTCGGCGGCGGGGGTGGCCTCTACCGGGGGTTCGTCTTCGGCTTTAGCTTCTTCCTCCTCATGGCGGGCGTCGCCGCCGTCGTGTTGCTCTGTGGCTACCCCTCCGACCGCTCCGATGACGGGAGCGTGCTCACGGCTACCCAGAAGACCAGTGTGCTCAAACTACAGGTACGGGATTGCTCCTTTCTCTGTGCACTCTTCTTTAATTTTCGAGAGTACCACAGCTTCCCGGGCTGAAATATGGCATCTTGCATACGCTCCATTTATTGATCTCCAATTTTTATTAATGCACCATTACAAAGCTTCAATCTTTCTATGATGTATACATTTTGTTCAGATGTGAATTTGGAGATAGAATGAGTCATTTATCACCTTCTCCACCCTGCTCCATTTCACGGCCATTTCTCCACTCTCCCTTCTCCAGGGCTGCACGTGGCAAGTTGCAGTCGCCTAGATTGGAGTTCCCTCTTTCTCGGATTCCAAATTCCAACGCCACATTACACGTATGATCACATGAAAGGCAGGACCCTGCCTTCACCTGTACCGGCCTGATTGTGTCCCCTTGAAACTGTACCTTGCCGTCTTTAGGATCACTTTCTGTGTCCTGGGCATTGGCTTTCCCTTGTTCATTCATGTTCATCTTGCCTTCTTTGAGGTTGTAAAAGGGGATCTGCGAGGAGTCGCGGATTTTATGATTATAATCCAAACCTGATACTATGTCACCTGTTATTGTTTAGATGTGGTCCCTCGTAGTGGCTTCATCCTGTGGAGCCCTTGGTGGAATTCATTAAGACATTCCTCTTGTTCTTCTAGTAGTTCTCCCTATTCTCATTCTACCTGGTCTTATTGGGGCTTATACCACTATACCTGCCGTTGTTCCCAACTTCCCCACAAAGTAGAGTGGTCCAGTTTTGGTCCAGGAATGGCGGAAATGCCCTGTACGGCAAGGTTCAAGAACCCGGGGATCGTTCCCGGATCAGTCGGCCCCAAACCGATCGGACCGGCCGATCCCGACCCTGGCTCGACTTGGCCGAGCCGAGTCTGGCCGAGCTAAAGGGGGCTGGAGGGGCCCCCTCAAAAAAATTAAAAAAAAAGGAAAAAATATGAAAAAATAGGAAAAATATAAACATTGTATTTATGAACTGAAATACATGAAACAATAGGACATGATACATCATTGGTGCTGAGGAAAAGCAATAAAATTATATTTATTGGAATTGCACATTATATTGTCTAGACATAAGGTTTACATAATCTGTCCAAGACATATAATGTGGTAATATGCCTCATATTGAGTCAAATATTGACTATATGCATTCGAGGAGGGGCAGACAACTCTTCTCAGATTTCTTGGCGTCTTCGAGTAATGTTTGCTTTGGATGTCTCCTTCTCCTTCATGTATTGGCAAAATTATATTCGAACTTAAGAAGAAACTCTCGAACATGATGCCACCACACCATTAATTCTTATTAGATGTTGTTTCAAACGCCATACGCCTCCCGATAAAACCCGGTTGCAATACTTGCATTGGACCTTCCTTCGAGCCATGTCCACAACTGTACCATGAGCCCAAGCAGGATCGGCGTTGGGAGGGTTGCTTGAAGATTGGGGAGCCGGAGCAGCACCACCTTCGGCGGTCATCACTTAAAACATAAAAAAGAAGTTAAATAATAAACAAACAAAAAATAAATAAATTTTTTTTGCGGCTGAGAGAGAGGGAGAGCAATCAATCGCAGCAGCTAATGGGGGTTTGGAAAAAATTAAAAAAAAGCTATTTCTCCCTCAAAATTTAATGATGTGTCTGTTTTAACACAAATTTTAAAATAAAAAAAAAACCGGTACAATGCGTTTGGTGCGGAAAATAGTATGGGGAGGGAGGGGGGGATCCGGGGGGAGGAGGGGGGGGGCGCGATATAGCCGGCGGGGGAGAGGAGGAGAGGGCGTTGGCGCGGCGAGGGAGGGGGGGTGCCCCGCGGCGCAGGGGGAGAGGAGGAGGAATGCCGGCGGGAGGGGGGGACGCAGGGGAGGCGCTGGAGGGCCGAGGCGAGGGAGGGGGAGGGCATGGGGGCCGGGGGCGAGGGGGGGGGGACGACGCCGATGGGAGGGCGTTGGGGGGCCCGGGGCGAGGGAGGGGGAGGAGAGGGCGAGGGAGGCCGGTGGGAGGGAGGGGGAGGAGTGCTTGCAGGGGGGGCGGGGAGGGCGCTGGGGGGCCGGCCCGGCCGGGGGCGAGGGAGGGGGAGGAGGAGGCCGGAGGGCGAGGGAGGCGGGTGGGAGGGAGGGGGCCGAGGGCGGCAGTGGGGGCGGGGCTGGGGGGGCGACAGGGGCCGGCGACGGCGGGGGGGGGGGGGGGCGAGGCTGGGGGCCGTCGGAGTAGGGAGGGGTGGGCGGCAGGGGGCCGCCGAGGCTGGGGGGGGGGAGGGGGACTTGAGAGAGAGAGAGAGAGTGCTTTTAAAATAAAAATAAGTTAGGACTTGTTTTTTTTTTGGAAGAGATTACATAGGGTAAAAATTTTGCACTAAAAAAAATTACTTACCAAACACCTCTTTGTATCTGTCTTCTATCTTTTTTAAATTTTAGAGAAAAAGGAGACAAAAAATTGTAACCAAACACCCTATAAGAGTTCGGGCCGAGAGTGTGTGTGAGAGAACCCGAAGAGTCGAAGACGAAGAGCAAGAGCGTGAAAGATGAGATCGCCTCGCAATAGTGCAAAAGAGCGCCAGAGAGAGAGAGAGAGAGAGTGCCCAAAAATTGGTAGGAGGGGAGGAGAACTCAACACTTGAGTTTGGAGCATAATGGGGGCCTTTGGGGGGTTTATATAGACCCCCAAGGCCTCCAAGGGTCAAAACTAGCCATTTCTGGCCGTTGGGGAGTGCCCCCCAATGGCTAGAAATGGCTAGTTTTTTGATCTAGTTGTTTGAACCGGATCGGCCCGAGCTGAGCCGATCCGTGGCGGATCGGGCCGGTCTCGGCGAGCCCGCTGAGCCCAGCCAAGCCGGGCTGACCCGCGTGCAGGGACTGGCTGGGTTACCCCGGCTCGGATCGGGAGGGCCCAAACCGAGTCAACTCAGTCGATCCGATCCCGATCTGGCCGAGTTTTTGAACCTTGCTGTACGGTACTGTTCTTCTGTTTTAGTTCTTGCCATTCTTTGTTATTCCTATTCTTTGGCCCTAATGTCCATATTGGGGGGGGGCATGGAAGGCAAAATCGCCAGGATCGACCCAGAATCGGTCGATCCCGGATCGGATCGAGGGCTATGGATCCGATTATGGGGGAGAAGTCCCTGAATCGGCAAACTTCCAGCTGGATCGGCCAGAATTGAGTTGGATCGACTGGATCAAGCAGGGATCGACTGATTCCAGACTGATCCAGGCCGATCCAGACTGATCTAGGTCGATTCCCTCAGGCTACCTTTAGGATCCTCTTCAGGCAGGGTTGTCAGGATCCCCTTATTTACATGTAATATCTTAAGTAAATGAAACTACATATCCCCTTAAATGATATTCAGGTAAATAAGGAAGTACCCCCCATTTGAATCTAATAAAAATATCAAAAAAATCATATCTCTTACCAATAAAAAGTCAACTCTCCCATCGAAGAAGAAAGTCACGATTTTGGTGATTTTAGCGAAATGTTAATTTTCTAATCTCTCGTAATTTAGCTTATCTAAAAATTTGATAATTCAAATAAACCACATGGAATACTAAAAATTCAAAGTCCGGTAAAAAAAGTCAAACGTGCATGTGACTTCTCCAATGGAGCCACTCTCTTACTGACAACACTTAGTCTGCTTGAGACCTCTCAGGATTTGGTCAAACTTAAGTTATCATCATCCAAACCTCTCAGAATTTGGTCAAATTGAGCTACCATCACCCAACTCATGACACTCATGAGTTTGGGTGATGATAGCTTAGTTTGACCAATTCTTAAGAGGTCTCAAGTAAACTTAGTACTGTCAGTAGGAGAGCGGCTTCTTGGAGAAGTCTTATGCACGTTTGATTTTTTTTTTTTTTTTGGACTTTAGATTTTTAGTATTTTATTAGACTTATTTGAATTATAAATTTTTAAATATGTCAAATTATGAGAGATTAGAAAGTTGGTACTTTGATAAAATCAAAAAAATTGTGATTTTTTTCTTGGATGGGAGAGTTGACTTTTTATTAGTAAGAGATGTGATTTTTTTAATATTTTTATTGGATTCAAATGGGGGACATTTCCTTATTTACATGTAATATCTTAAATAAATGAAACTACAAATTTTAACATTTACTTAAATGGTATTCATATCAATAATACACTGTCTTTAATATTTTATACTTTTCTTGTATTATTATAGTAGTAATAATACACAAAATCTTATGTTTCATATATTATGAATGCATGTATGATTGGTTTTTTATGCAAATATTAGTTCTTTCAATTTATCATATTTTCCCTCATTTTTGCTGTTTTTTTTCTGTTTTTTCCTGAATTTTCCCCAAAAAAAAAACCATTTTATAAACTGGCCGATCCAGGATCGGCCAGACTTCCCTTGGATCCATGGGATCTTGCGATCCGATCCAGGATCGGATCGAGCCTGGTCGATCCCGATCCCGATTCCGATCCTGCCTTCCATGGGGGGGGGGGGGGAATGGGTGGATTACATGTTCAATGCCGCCTAGAAAGTTGCTAAACTTTATTTTTGGCTCTCCCTTCGGCATTTCATTGTTTTTAGATGGAAGATAGTTTAATTTCTTAAAATGAGTAAATTTGACTATCTGTACATATCTGAATTCAGTTCTCATTATCATCATCATTATCAGACCCTTATCCCATTATCTGAATTCAGTTCTAAATATCACAAAGTTTCTCTCTCATATATTCCTATGGTCTTTTATTTCAAACTTTCTCTGTTATGGACTTCTGAATCATCTATTATTAGCACTTCTTTCCACTTTTCATCTTAATTTGACTATGCTCTCAATTTTCTGTTTCTATCAGTCTCTAGTGAACTCATAGTTTATAATGTAAAAGATGTGTAAGGCTTCTTCCTATTCATGTAATGATTCTTTATGTGATATGTGCTTGTGATTCCCATTTTCTGTTTTTGTGAGAAATGAGAACCTACAATAATTTGTTCTTTGCTGATTGTTTTTCATTTTTACTTATAGGTCTGTTTTAGCATGTAAATAGTCTTGATCTGCTTTTGGATAAACTGGAGGTGGAAATCTTTAATTTTATAAGCACTGATGTTGGTTTTGATAGGCAATGCTATGTCATTACCCATGGTTTTGAACAATTGAAAAATTTATGAATCTTTATCTACATAGCTGATATGTGCTTGTGAATGTATATACTTTTTAACATGATGTTTCATACCACCTTAAAAAAACATAATGTTTCATACCTCCTAATTTGACAGCATTTATCACTTTGAACAAAAGATTGCTAACCTGGATACTCCATCTGTAGGTGGGTTTATTAGGGTTGGCTAGGACATTTCATAAAGACCTTGATCGGATTGCAGAAACTGCAGATACATCTACTCCAGAGGGATTAAGTTATGTACTGACAGGTAATGCTTCAAATTAGACTTCTCTCTCCCTCCCTTCTCTCTCTCTCTCTATATATATATATATGTACATGCATATACATATACATATATATATATATGTATATATACACACACACACACACACAAACATAGATAGAAGATGGATAGCCTGAAGAGAACTTCCTTTTCTAGTAGCTGACCTTTAGTTGATGGTAATTGACACCTGCATTTCATGGATTCCTTGTACGTTAATCCAGTGTATAGAGTCATCTATATACCTCCTGTATTCCAGGATAGGACATTTTTCATAAATCCAACTTCTTAGTGGTGATCAGTACTAAAGTATCCTTGACATCTTGGTATTTGATGTTCATGATTGAGCAGTAGTTACCATAGTTGAAAGCAAAAAATTGCTGGATATTTGTATGCATTCCTCCTCCAGGCAAAATTTGAGTTGGTTCCGCCAGTCCAATTTGGTTAGCTGCATTGCACCTCATTTTAGGGATACATAACTAAATTGCAGGGAAAATAAGAAATGAAATGAAGAAGGAGAAACATGGACCTCTTTTTGTATATTGTTCTCTGCAGTACTCTCTTAAATGAAGGGGCTCCCAATACTACCATAGGATGTTTATTCAGCATGTTATATGACAAAGAATGCACATCCCTGTCATCACTTTTCATTCAATAGTCAGCCTTTTTTTCATAAAAGGCATAAATTGAGCTAAAACATTCAACAAACTCTTTGCTCAAGCGTCACATAGATGGGCTTAATGTGGGAAGGGTTAAGTACAAAAAACTTTGGCATGTTAACTTACAAGCAATCTATTTGGGCCGGGGATCTTCTTGGCAATCTGCCATGCGCTGTAATTTTTGTTACTAGGCTCTGTTTGAAGTTGATAACTTTTGTGCATCATTTTCCATTACTAATTTATTATGTCTGAATTCCATATAACAACAGTTTTTTTCCTAGTTCTATGATTATGTTTCTTTCTTATTCCTCTCAATTTTGGATTCTTCATAGGAGAGTTTATCCAGTGATTCAAATGCCTATTCTAAATTATTTTTCTTAAGCTTCCATTTCCATAAGACAGTATCTTCACTCACTAAATTCCATGAAATTAACATGCTATTCTTAATGCTGTGATGCAGAGACGATGCTCGCATTACTTCGTCACCCAGACTGTTGCATCTCCGGTTATTCATCAGTAAGTCTATATTCATTGCCTGTTGTTATGTTGAATTGTATTATTTTGATTGATCTCATTTGGATTATCGTCTTTTGTACGGTAAATGACAGCATTGCCTTGCAATGTTACACCTTGCATTGACTTCTTTACAAGTAACTTAATACATGGAAAGAACTGTGGCCCAGTGGCATGGGGTAGAGGCGTAAGAAGGTACCACCCAGGTTTGAACCTGGTGGTGAGGGTTTATTTTGAACTGTTCTGGTACTGCAGTAGACCCTTAAAAAAATTGATATATGAAAAACTGGATTTGATACGAGGCATAAGAATTGTCAAGCTCTTACAATTTCCAAGCTTTTCATGGACTTAGATATCTAGCTACCATTAGCACAGAGAAGTGTCTTTAGTTGCAGTATTAATTCACACTTCTAATGTCATAAAATCATCAGTTTTACCTAACTGCCCATTTTAACCTTTTTGAAGTTTTTCATCCTGGCTATTCATGTCAGCATTGATGTGCAAAGCACTACATTATTCATGTATAAAGGATGAATTTGTCGTTTCAAATTGGTAGAATTTCCTAGGAAGTTCCAGGTTGCTACAAGATATATTGGAAAGGTTTGATGTTCTTAGAATGTTGATTTGTCATTCTTCCTGGAACCATTTCCAGATGGGTTTGTTAGGTGTTCCAATGAAGTATGTGACGGGGACCGTGACTCATGACGGACGTGGAACGAGACTCGAGACTTCATATGCTCCGAGATATATCGACGTCATTTTATTTGACTATGTATTTTTATTTGTAATGGAGTCTGATTTGGTTAGGTAGAATTAAATGTGTAATTTTGAATGTAAGTGGGACAGGTTTGGTATTTTGTCATGTTTTAGGGATATTTTGGTCATGTGGGTAGGTAAATAGTAAAGTTTCCTGGAGACTTGTCCTATATATATATATGTAAGAAATCTTTTGGAGAAGAGAAGAAGAAAAAAAATGTTTGCTTGGGGCTGAAGCTTCGGTGCCTCCTCCTCCTCCTCCCCCTCCCCCCCCCCCCCCCTCCTTCTCTGGTGGACTCCGGACCTCGTCCCTCTCTCGTTCCGCATCAGTATGTTGCATGGAATTTGATAACTATGTATTTGAAGTACATTGAAGTGTGCAAACTAAAGTGCCTTTCAAGTTTTACATCTTTCCTCTCTTCTTGACATGCAATTTTCTCAATTCATTGAACAAACTGTACATCATCTGCAGATGACAGATTTAGATCATATATTTCAGGATAAGCATTTCTCTGTGGACATAAGATCGTTTAGGATCCTTCTTATTCATCTGTGTTTTTAACTCAGCTTGTGCTCATCAGAGGTGGATTGTCATTACAGATTAGGAAATGCTGTTAACTTTTTGTTTCTTCATTTTATTTATGAGAGTGGATGGGAATGACAAACCAGCCCTTGAAATGTGCAGGACCATTGATAGTACCTCAAAGACTAATAACCAAGGTGGCTACCTATTACCTAACATCTGAAATGCTCACTGTTGCCGGAGAGAACCTGCTCTTAAACTTTAAACCAAACCCACAACCAACCCCCTGCCACACCAACAAAGAAAGAGTTAAAAAAACAGAATTCTTACCTATGGTGGAGATTTTTCCTGTTAAACATTTTATTCTTTGGGTTAAGGATTGTCATGTCCACTTTGTATTCCAGGTGGATGTTAAACGATCTGTTGAAGATGGGGAGAAATCCTTCAATCAGCTTTCAATTGAGGAGCGTGGTAAATTTGACGAAGAAACACTTGTTAATGTTAACAGCATTAAGAGGAGAAGTTCAAGTAGTTCGAGATCTAATGCGTTCAGCAACGAATATATTGTGGTATTTTATTCTTCCTCCTGAGATTGTGTTGTTGAAATGAGTCATAAATATCATAGATTATTGTTTCACTCTTAAGTTGGTCGAAGGTAATTCCTTCTGCCAAAATAATAGTTTGACTGCATTACTAAAGATTCATTTTATTTCTTAGCCTTTCATTCTAAGGTATTATCTTATGGCTGTTGGCCTGGAATCAATTCCCTTTCCTTAGAGTTAAAAGTTCTACTTCCTATATACTACAATGTAAGTGTCTCATATAGTAGGATTAGCCATGCCACGTGCTTGTGTAACAGTTGAGAGTTCTACCAAGTACCATCCTTGGGTGAGAGATTTAATGGAGATGGGTACTGCTATCAGTTTTGCATGGTCAGATATCACTGTCAGAAAACCTTTTAGAGTTATTATTAGGATCCAGCTGAGAAAAGGATTGTTAGCATGGCATGATACTATTGTGGTACTAAAGTGCTTAGGATCAAGAACCACATTTTGCTTTCAATAAAAAAGGGCTCTGCTTTATTTTGAGGAGAAAACTCAACTGTCATCAGGAAGGTGAGTAAATTTCTATTTTCCTTTTTGGAGAGAGGGTCTATGCTTACTGGCTACACTAGCTGCGGTCACAACATGGTTGCATCATCCAGCGACATTTTTTTTTCAATTTACTTGCAGTTCTTCGTGTAACCATTTGGGAAAATAATTGTGTGTTTCATGTTGATTTATGTGAGTAGTAATGGCATCCAAAGATAAACCAGAATTCTTAAAGTCTGATAATTCTAATACGAGGGTGTATCCTCTTTTTCTTGTTTGGTATGGTTCTTATACTTGATCTGAAAATGTCCTCCTAGGTAACAATTCTAGTGGCTGCCGACGGAGTTCACAAACTCCCTGTAATCGATGGTAGTGCAAACTTGAAAGAAACCTTGCAAAAACTGGGTTCCATCCCTTCGAGGCAAATTATGGTATGAACAAAAAATACTTAGCCAGAAACTGTTCTTTTATGTATTTTTTTTTCCTGGAATTATGCTCCAATCATTCATGTGTAGTTTGATTCATAGTAATGCAATTCAACTCAGGCTGTTGAGGTGCTATGGACTCCACAAAATGAAAACGACTCCCTCTCCGAACGGGAATTGCTTGAAGACTACCCACTCTTGAGGCCCTTATAGCAAATGAGCTGTTTTAAGTTTTACTCATGTATAGCAGCACTACAAGCTGATTATCTAACCTCATTATTTACATTCTATATTTGATAAAAATTCATGAGTTATATTTTGCTCAGATTTTGTTTTTCATAGTTGGATAGATCTGATGGAATATTGAAACAGCAGAGACCTGTATGATGAGATATGGTCAAACATTTGATGGGATATAGATGATGATGTCAAGATTTTAGGGATTTATACAAAAAATGGCCTATTTTAGGTTTGTATAAGGACTATAAAATGTAATAAAAAAATCCTCAGAAATCCCTCAAAAGCACATCGTAAATGCAGAAACAGCTTGAAAAGTTTATCTAACTTGCGCCCTCGTCTTAGATATTATCGAGTCTCTCGAAAACATTATTACCAAGCTATGAAGTTTTTTTTTTTTTTTTTTTTTGACAAAAGGGAGTGGTGTGGATGAACAATAAGGTTGCAAATCATGGTCTCTTCTCAAAATGAGAACGGGAATTTTAACAAAGCTGCAAGAGAAATTATTACTGCCTTGAGGGCGGGTAATGTCCGTCTCGAACACAATCGGATGAAATGGCTCCAAAAGGGAGTGGTGTGCATCAACAAATGTAGTCTCTTCTCAAAATCAAGAGTGAGATTTTTAACAAAGTTGCAAGAGAAATTTTTACCACTTGCCCTAGGGTGGGAGGGTAATGCCAGTCCCAAGCATAATTGAGTGAGATGAGCTCCTTCACAATTGGGGTCTACCTCACCTACTTGTGTCTAGGACATGCATTATCCACTCGCGGCAAACCAGATAGTAAATCCATCTCTCGAGCTTCAAACCATGGTGTGTGTCGAGGAGATTGCTTATTATCCGACAAGTCGAGTAGGAAGTTGAAGTGAAGTGTTCGACACTCTATCTTGATTGACAATATGTCGGGCCTCATCAATCGCGTGGGTCATATCGGATATCACTATTTTCTCTTGTGCCAATTATAACTCTTCAATCAAAGTTGGTTGAAAAAGAAGAGAAAGACTTAGTGGACTTCTATATTGCACTTTAAGTGCAATATGATTAGACAATAATTTATGTGGCACCTATCACATGAGGAGTGATAAAGTGGCAACCCAATTGTTAGATGTCACATGGATTTGTTGTCTAATCATATTACACTTAAGTACAATATAAAAGTGCACTAAATCTTTCTCGAAAAAAAAAGGGTCCAACTTGAGCTGTATGACTGCAGAGCGGGCTAAGAGAAACAAAGCAAGGTGGAAGAAAGAGTAGATGGATGAACCATGGACTTCAATGATAGGACAGTGCTACAACTTGCACCTGTTAGTTGAGAAATGTTTAGTGCCCTCTGGGGAGGATAATAAATGAAATGTTGATTGCTCTCTATTAGTAATTCTATTAGTTGTGTGTGTGTGAGAGAAAGAGAGAGCTGATATTTTTAACTAATAAAATTATTAAAAATAATTTCCATCACAATTATTATCTTTTTTAGATAGCACTAAATATTTCTCCTATTAGAAAGGGCAGGCAGTTTATTACAGAGTGATATATATACCTACTAAACATGCACCTAAATATGTGTGGCAGTGGCATGTTCTACCTCCATGTGATTGGTACACTTGGTGGTGAGAAGACTTAATGGCAAGATAGATAGCTTGCGGGATATATATGTATTTCTTTTTAGGGAAAATTAATTAGAGGTCATTGTCAGATGGTTAGACTTAATTTGTAGTCCCTGTCAGAAGATCAGAAGTCATATAGTCCTTACTTTTTGTGTTAGTTTAATTTTTAATTTTAGTTTAATTTTTAGTCCCTGCTTTTTGTTTCTAATCCCTGCTTTTTTGTTTCTCAGCATTTATAAGTCTTGAAAGACGAGTCGTCCCTTTAACATCAACTTTTTCCTATTTTGCCTTCCTTCTTCTGCTCTTTCCCTAGTTACATTCGTTACAGTTGCCTTTGTATCAGTTACAGTAAATTTTTATATCTGTTATAGTAAGCCTTTACATCTATTACAGTAAGTCTTCTTTCCCTATGCACACTTACATTCGTTACAGTTGGCTTTGTATCAATTACAGTAAGCCTTAATATCTGTTACAGTAAGCATTTATATCTGTTACAGTAAGCCTTCTTTTTCTATGTACACTTACATTTGTTACAGTTGTCTTTGTATCAGTTACAGTAAGCCTTTATATCTGTTACAGTAAGCCTTTGTATCAGTTACATACTACAGCTATAAGCTCTTACAAAAGAAAAAAAAACTTTATTTGTTTGCAAAAGTTAGAATTTGAACCCAGGTCTTCGCAAACACAACATGAGATACTCTTACCACTAAACTACAACTACACTTATGTTGCAATATAACATATAATATATTAATTAAGTATTGTTGTAATATAATTCTCTATGACAACTTATGTTAAGTCTTGTTACAGTCAATATCATTCCCTGTTACAATATATATTAAGTTCTGTCACAGTAAACATTTTAGATGCTATTATAGTAAACATTAAGCTCTATTACAATATATATTAAGCTTTGTTACAATATACATTAACCTTTGTTACAATATATATTAACCTTTGTTACAATATATATTAAGCTCTATTACAACTTATGTTAAGTATTGTTACATTAAACATTAAGCTCTATTACAATATACATTAAGCTTTGTTACACTATACATTAACCTTTGTTACAATATACATTAACCTTTGTTACAACTTATGTTAAGTCTTGTTACAGTATACATTAAGCTCTATTACAATATACATTAAGCTTTGTTACAATATATATTAACCTTTGTTACAATATACATTAACCTTTGTTACAATATATATTAAGCTCTATTACAACTTATGTTAAGCAGTAAACATTAAGCTCTATTACAATATACATTAAGCTTTGTTACAATATACATTAACCTTTGTTACAATATATATTAACCTTTGTTACAACTTATGTTAAGTCTTGTTACAGTATACATTAAGTTCTATTACAATATACATTAAGCTTTGTTACAATATATATTAACCTTTGTTACAATATACATTAATCTTTGCTACAACTTATATTAAGTCTTGTTACAGTATACATTAACCTCTATTACAATATACATTAAGTTTTGTTACAATATACATTAACCTTTGTTACAATATGCATTAACCTTTGTTACAATATATATTAAGCTCTATTACAACTTATGTTAAGTCTTGTTACAGTAAACATTAAGCTCTATTACAATATACATTAAGCTTTGTTACAATATACATTAACCTTTGTTACAATATACATTAACTTTTGTTACAACATATGTTAAGTCTTGTTACAGTATACATTAAGCTCTATTACAATATACATTAACCTTTGTTACAATATACATTAACCTTTGTTACAATATATATTAAGCTCTATTAATACTTATGTTAAGTCTTGTTACAGTAAACATTAAGCTCTATTACAATATACATTAAGCTTTATTACAATATACATTAAGCTTTGTTACAATATACATTAACATTTGTTACAATATATATTAACCTTTGTTACAACTTATGTTAAGTCTTGTTACAGTATACATTAAGCTCAATTACAATATACATTAAGCTTGTTACAATATATATTAACCTTTGTTACAATATACATTAACCTTTGTTATAACTTATGTTAAGTCTTGTTACAGTAAACATTAAGCTCTATTACAATATACATTAAGCTTTATTACAATATACATTAAGCTTTGTTACAATATACATTAACATTTGTTACAATATATATTAACCTTTGTTACAACTTATGTTAAGTCTTGTTACAGTATACATTAAGCTCAATTACAATATACATTAAGCTTTGTTACAATATATATTAACCTTTGTTACAATATACATTAACCTTTGTTATAACTTATGTTAAGTCTTGTTACAGTATATATTAAGCTCTATTATAATATACATTAAGCTTTGTTACAATATACATTAACCTTTATTACAATATACATTAACCTTTGTTACAATATATATTAAGCTCTATTACAACTTATGTTAAGTCTTGTTACAGTAGACATTAAGCTCTATTACAATATACATTAAGCTTTGTTACAATATACATTAACTTTTGTTACAATATACATTAACCTTTGTTACAACTTATATTAAGTCTTGTTACAATATACATTAAGCTCTATTACAATATACATTAAGTTTTGTTACAATATATATTAACATTTGTTACAATATACATGAACCTTTATTACAATATATGTTAAGCTCTATTACAACTTATGTTAAGTCTTGTTACAGTATACATTAAGCTCTATTACAACTATACATTAAGCTCTATTACAATATACATTAAGCTCTATTACAATATACATTAACCTTTGTTACAATATATATTAAGCTCTATTACAACTTATGTTAAGTCTTGTTACAGTATCCATTAATCTTTATTACAATATATATTATAATATATATTGTAACAAATGTTAATGTATACTGTAACAGAGCTTAATGTATATTGTAATAGAGCTTAATGTATAGTTATAATAGAGCTTAATGTATACAGTAACAAAACTTAACATAAGTTGTAATAGAGCTTAATATATATTGTAACAAAGATTAACGTATATTGTAACAAATATTAATGTATATTTTAACAAAACTTAATGTATATTATAATAGAGCTTAATGTTTACGATAATAGCATCTGTAATGTTTACTGTAACAAAACTTAATGTATATTGTAACATGGAATGATATTGACTGTAACAAGACTTAACATAAATTGTAATAGAGAATTATGTTTACTACAATACTTAATTCAATATATTATATGTTATATTATAACACAAGTGTAGTTGTAGCTTAGTGGTAAGGGTATCTTATGTTGTGTTTGTGAAGACCTGAGTTCGAATCCTAGCACTTGCAAACAAATAATTTTTTTTTCTTTTGTAAGAGCTTATAGCTGTAGTCTGTAACTGATACAAATGCTTACTATAACAGATATAAAGGCTTACTGTAACTGATACAAAGACAACTGTAACGAATGTAAGTGTGCATAGGGAAAGAAGACTTACTGTAACATATATAAATACTTACTGTAACAGATATAAAAGCTTACTGTAATTGATACAAAGGAAATTGTAACGAATGTAAGTGTGCATAGGGAAAGAAGGCTCATAGGGAAAGAGCAGAAGAAGGAAGGGCAAAATAGGAAAAATTTGATGTTAAAAGGACGACTCGCCTTCTAAGACTCATTAAATACTGAGAAACAAAAAGCAGGGACTAGAAATTAAACTAACACAAAAAGTAAGGACTATATGACTTCTGATTTTCTGACATGGACTATAAATTAAATCAACACTCTAACAGGAACCTCTAATTAATTCTCCCTTCTTTTTATAAAAATTTCAGTTGACGTTATCTTATCCTCATGTCTTACAACTCGCAAATGAACTAATCATACGAAAGTCAAAGAAGTTATTGCATATTTAGGTGGCGTTGGATACCATTTGTTTCTTTTTAAATCTAAATTTTATTTTTTTATCCATTGTCTAAATATATAATTTGATAAGTACTTAACATATATTAAACTTCTATTAAAAAATATTCAATAATCAACTTAAATAACATCTAAATTGATATATTATTTAACATAAACATCCCTTGGCGGCTGTAAAGATCCCATCGAACGCCTTCAAGGCGGGCTCCTAGTGCACCTCCGATCCCATTGCGAAGTTGGCTCTCTCGTGAAGTGTCTTCCCCTGATGCTAAAAATAATTTAGAAAAACAACAACCCCAACACAGATAGAAATAATTCTTTTCCTAGAAGGTAGATAAAAGTAGATCAAAGAGAGAAACAAGCATGGCTTCCAGAGACATTGATACCTCTGCAATCCTAGATCCAGAAGCTCTTGGATTGCGGCGAACCAACCCATCTTCAGATTGGGCGAATAGAGGTGCCAGATTGAGGCATCCATGGCCTCTTCGTCCCCGAGAGTGTCGATAGTGCGATCATCTAGGAACCTCTCTACAACGTCCACTGTTGTAGCTCCCTTACCCCAACCTTCATCAGCCTCATTGCCCTCCTCAATACTTTGAAGAGACAGTTCCCATCTGCCTCCATGTCACCACCTAACCAAAATCTGGCACCGCCACATCATCCCTGTTCCTCCAGAAGACGCCCTAGGCGTACAACTTCTGTAAAGACTGCCGTTGCTGGTTCTCCATGCCCCTGATGCCTAGGGGTTTCCCTGTCGGGTCGGATCCGATACTCTGACAGGCTCAATGGAGCGCAGAGGTAGTGGGATCGGGGCTGGATCCTACCATGAGAGGAGGGGCGGTGACACCTTTAGCGTCTCCACTAAGGCCGATGAGGATTCATAAAGGAGCTTTTCGGGGGCTGATCTCCCCCTTGCATAGAGAATGGCAGCAAAGGGACCAAGGGAGAGCAAGAGGAGGCAGCTGTAGACGCGAGATTTGACCTATCCCTGCGTGGTCTATGGTCCAATAAGACTTGTTTGACTGCTCGTTGACTTATCTCGAATCCAATGTTAACGTCAACATCGATTGTCGCTGACTCCCGGTTGACGACACGCACTCTCACCGTCGATGCCGGTTGACGTCCACATAGGTTGATGTCTGCATGGGGTTGGCAGAAACATTGATTGACGTCAACCTGAGTTTACCTGTTCTACGGAACTGTCTGAGAATATCGCCCATACCTCAGCCAGGCAACATGTGGGGCCGTTCTCAACGGGCAAATGAGCCACCTTGGCACCCCCTTGACCCAGTAAAAGTCCTACTTGGCCCCCTCTCATTGGCCTAGCCTTTCTACATGGATTGCCACATGTTCAAGTGTGTTTTCTCACACTTGAGCATCCTATGCTCCCTAGCTCCGCCCCCACAGCCTATATATGAAGGTCCTTAGCCTTCTAAGCAAGGGGGGGGGGGGGGGAGGCTGGACAAGCTAGAGCCTTGATGCCTTGAGAGAAGAGAGAGAAAATCTACTTCAAGCCCTTGAGAGCTTCCACTCTTGCTTCCTCTCAACCCTTGGAGTGTCCAGGAGGTTTCACCACGAGTTGGAGGAGCCCATAAAGCAGCCACTAATGCCTGTAAATGAGGATCATCTCCCTCTTCTCCTTCTCATTCCCTTCTTCCTTCTTTAGCTTTGCATGCCATTCACTCCACACACACACACGCACTAGGCATGTAGTGCACACTCTTACACACCTAAAAGGGATTTTTCAAACCAAAAATAGAGGGAAGAAGGGTGGTCATAACACTTGGCCACCCCTCTTCTCAAGCTCGCAACCGGTACAGGGCTCACCTTTTGGGTCATTTCTCTTTGCTTTTGGACGTTTACTACACTTCCCTAAAGTCTAATAGAGTCTTCTTTGTTGCAAGAACACCTCCAACGATACCACAGAGCTTCTTCTTTTGGGTCGACCGAAGGGGAGAAAGTCGAAGTACTCCCGCCATCAACCGCTACGTGAGGCTACGTCACTGGTGCGATCTGAACACTTCCTTAGGCACAGGTAAGGCCCTGGCGATCACCTCCCATTAATTTACTTGTTGGTTTCTTTGCCATTATTCCTTTTCTCCCTGGTCAACCTGGTCAAACGGGAGTCAAAGAGCAAGAACGAAGGTCAACCAGCAAAGGCCAACGCCCAGCGAGGGAGCACTCAACATTCGGGGGAACCTTCGGAGTCCATTCGAGGCGGAACGGAACGTCCGCAACTCTCCTTTGGCGATCACGGTGGGACAACTTCTGCCACTGCAGTTTTCAGCTTGCGCATAAGTAGACGTCAAACGATCTTGACATCTACCCATGTAAACGTCCACCTTTCTTGCTGTTTATATCATCTTAGCATCAACCTCTTGTGTCATCAATTGTCTGTCAACGTCCATGGATCCTGCCGTTTACTTGTTTCTGAGGAACTTAACGTCGTGTTTTTGCTGTTTACTTCACATAAGTTGTTTTTGATCTGTTTTTCTTTCTGTTTGCCTTCTCTTTGATCATTGACGGTCCTGAGTCATGAGGTGGATCTTTTCTATCCTCTGTTCTAGCCTCTCCACACATTTTAGGATAACCCCTTTTTGATTTACAATCTTTTACTCGGGGATTCCCTCTCGGGTAAATCGGATTGGCTTCAAGAAGAACTCCATAAGTCCCTAAATTCCATGGATTCCCTCACGGTACGGGGCAGGAGGTCCTTTACCCTCCCAGCTAGTTAGCCCATTCACCCAGCTTTGAGTGAGAGGTGAGAGAATCATCGGCCTTCGTAAGTTAAGTTAACACAAAATCGTGACATTTAAAATTTTTTGGGACATTGTTTGACCACATTGTTTGCATAGAAATCCACATTTCTCCTAATAACAGTGTAATTAAGCAACCTAATCATCTTAAAATTAGTAGGTTGTGTGCTAATGGACTCTTGGTTGAACTTTGTCAACATGTATAACAATTCGGCTTTTGAATATGATGATAATATTAATGACGAATTTGTCAGAATGGTTAACTCTAACATTTAGCCTGAGAGTTAGTCCAATCTTCCTCTCAAGGTGATAATGAAGAGGTGAGTTTGAGGGTCAATCCCACATATGCCCAAGAAGCCCAAGACGACCCCAAATTCTCCAAACTCCTGTCCCGCTATTCGTCCGAGGACATCATTTCTATGCTCTCCAAGCATACGGTTCGGGCGATGGCTTCTCCTTCCTCACCTTCTCCTTTCAATGTCTCTTCATCCAGGCCCACTCCTAGGCCTGTCATTCCATCCCGGATCCCCACCCCCACTCTTTCTCCTACCCCTCTTGCACCAACTCCCATTCCAACTCCTCCCTCTGTCTACCCACCATATGTCCAACCCACATCTCCCACTCAATCAGAATCCATCTCCAGGTCGGAGATGGAAGGCCTTGTTAGGAAACACTTGGTTGAGTCTTTGTCCCTGTCCAAGCCTCACTCCATTCAAAACTATTGCAAGCTTTCGAAAGCTTACTTTCTCCCGGGTTTCAAGGCCCCGAAATACCGCAAGTATGACGGGACCTCCGACCCCCAATTCCCTCTCGTCAGCTTTCTCATGGATTCCCATCGGTGGTTATATGATCGACTCCTCATGACTCACCTCTTCCAATAATCGTTAGAAGGGGAGGCTTTGAGGTGGTTCACCTCCCTTCCTGCATCCGATCTTATTAACTTTGACATTGTCTCCGAACGCTTCATCTCCCATTTCTCTTACATGGCCACCCAAGTCCCCACACTTCCTGACTTAGTGACAGAAAAGATGAGGCCGGATGAAGACTTTGTCACTTTTTCCAACCGCTGGAGATCCATAGCTTCAAGGGTTGACCTCCCCATCCCGGAGTCCCAAGCCATCACCATGATAGTCACCAATACCACTCCCTTTCTCAAATCCATATTAATGCTTAGTGAGTTTCCCTCCTTTGCACATCTTTACAATCGAGCTAGGGTGGTTCAAAACCAAATCAAGGACTCTTCCCTCCCGCCATTCTTTGAAGGGAAGCCTAAGGGACGCAAGGCTCCTGTGGCACCTACCACCGAGGAGGTGACCATCAATGAGTCCATTAGTGCCTGCAGTCAGCCACTAAGGCCCCCTAACAAGCCCTCCACTCCCACCTCCAATCCTCACCAATTCCCATCACATCCCTCTAGGCCCTATTCAACTGTTCCTCCACCTTCTGGCTATATCCGTCCTGGTCCAAGAGATCTCACTATCCTGCTCTCCCTGAATCCCTTGAGGACAGATTCTTTGCTCTCATGTCTTGCGATGCTATCCAACTTCCACCATAGAAGGAGGGTGTGCATCCAAGGGCTGACACCTCAAAGTACTGTCCTTATCATAGGACCCCCAGTCACGAAATTCACAATTGTTTCACCTTCCGTGACTGGGTATATGACATGAATGATCAGGGTAGGATCAATTGAGACGAAGTCAAGGTTTCCATTGCCAAGTCTAGGTATACAAGAAGGGACTTGGATATAGTGCAGAACCCCCTCCCCAACCACCAAAATAACAACAACCCTTCCACCTCTAACTCCCAGGAGAATGTCAACACCAAGACACATCTAGGACCTCGGGTTGTGAGAAGGGAACAATAATGGGGAGTGGAAGGTTTTGAGGAGTGGTACCCGTGCCCTTCCATAGAGTCCCAGGAACCCTCCACCATTGTTGATGCCATCTTGGAAGAGCGACCCCTAGTGCTTATCCGACCCGCTCGCCAGGATACGGTCCCTCCACCTATGAGTCACTCACCTATAGCTCCCAATAGGGCTGCAAACGAGTCGAGTCGAGCCGAGTATTATGATGTTCAAACTCTGTTCGTTAATTTTAATCGAGCTCGAGTCGAGCTCGAGCTTTATCGAGTATTGAAAATAGTTGTTCAAGCTTGGTTCGTTTAAATACTCGCGAGTTCGTGCTCTTAACGAGTATCTTAACGAGCCCAGTTGAATTTGCTCATATTCGACTCATTTATGAAATGAGCTTAAATTTTTGTTGGAGCTTGACTCGTTTACTTTACTAAACGAGTCAAATTCAAGTAACATCCGAGTCGAATTCGAGTTACATGTCGAGTGTATTAGTTCATCTACAGCCCTTCCTTTCATAATTTGTGTATTCACACCTTCATATTTAATATTTTACATTTTAACATTCATAAGTATTTCGTACATTAACAAAAATTCTTTAAAAATAAATAAATATTAATATTTTTATATTTATAATAAGAAATTAATATAGTTCAAGTATATTAACGAGTAACTAATCAAGTATTTTAACGAGCATATTATCGAGTATCTTAACGAGCTGCTCGCGAACGTATTCGAGTCGAGCATATCTCTGTTCAAGCTCGACTCGTTTATGAATCGAACTTATATTTTTGTTCAAGCTCGGCTCGTTTATCTAATAAACGAGCCGAGTCGAGTTTTTATCGAGCCGAGTTTCGAGCTACTTGTCGAGTGCATTGGTTCGTTTGCAACCCTAGCTCCCAACCCCTCCAACTCATTCTCATTCTCCCAAGGTCTCAAGAGAACATTTATGTTACTCTTCGGAACCGAATTGTTCCCTCACTCCCACGGCCATCACAACGTGATGAGGATAATGGACCCCCACCACCTTTTTAATATATGGATACACAAGGAGCAACTTACTAATTAAAGACTTAAATTTTAATGACTTATGTTCAAATCTCCTTCGTTATAGTGCCCATTTGTATATATCAATATACATTTGAAAATTTGTAAAAATCAAATGTATAATATAAATATGGTATTTTATGATTATAAACACACGAAATTCCTATGAAAAATCATCCCACCAATTAGAATTGGGATAATCTTTGAGCTAATTTAGTGTGCTATAAACTGCCAAACACTTCATAAATTGTTACAAAATGATGTATTTCTGATGAAAAATATATAAGATTATAGAGATGATATTTTAAAATTTTGAAAAATATTAGTCGTATCTAAAAATATATAAAATACCAGATCGGATTTGGCTACTAAGTCTAAAAAAATCACGTTGTTTTCAACTAGCATGGGCTTTAGGGTTCCCAATAGGCTGAGCTCGGACTGAGCTTAGGTAAGCTCGACGTAGGTCCTACTCATTAATATGAAAGTTCAAGTGCGACCCAGATCCAAACTATATTAGGTCGCGGGCCGTGTTGGGCTCCAATGCTTTTACAAAATGTAAAGACAGGACTAAAATTCGTCTTGTTCTGAATATCTAAATAAAAATTAAATTAATAAAAATAGAATATTCAATAATATAAAATTTATAATCTCATTTAATTAAGTAGTATTTTATTGTTAATTACTTAATTTATTTGAAAATATAGTTCTTAATTTTTAAATAAGTAAAATAACATAATTTTAATTAGATAAAATTTAAGATTTGAAAGGAGGAAAGGAAAAAAAAAAAAAAAAGAGAATGGATCAAGTTGGTTCGTCGGGCCGAACTCAAAACCCAAGTGCCATCTGTGGACATAATCTGACTGAATTTTTAAGCCTGATTAAAAAATTGACAGACTGAAAAAAAATCTTACGACTGAACCCAAAATCGGGCCAAACCCGTGGATCAATCGGGCCAACCTAACCCATTGACAGCCCTGTGATAAACGTGGCCCACTGTAAGGATCGACTTGACTCGAAGAACCGGAGTCCACCGAGGGGTCGATCGGACCCAACAAAACAAACCGGGCCGCCAACCCACCACCACCACCACTCTGCCATCGCCTTAAGATTTCCTGCGGGCCCCACGGGAATCCTTCCACGTGGCATGTGGACGCCTCGGAGCCACTCCTGAACCAGATCGATAACACGCCTCCGTCCCCCTCCTCCTCGCTACCGCCATCGCCGCCTCCTCCCCCTTCCTGCACCCCCCGCCATGGCCGCCCTGGAGCTCGTCTCCTTCTCCAGGGAGCCCCCCAGGTTCCCCTCCGCCGCCGCCGCCGCCTCGTCTCCGCTCCCCTCCCCACGCTGGAAGTGGAACCCTCTAATCCGCTGTCTCCGCCTCCCACGCCGCCCCGTAATTCTCCCAAGCAGCAGAATGGCGCAGCCCTGCAGGTCGAATACCGGGCCTGGGCTCGTCTCCAGAACCGTCGCCGCTGCCGCATCCTCCTCCTCCTCCTCTTCTTCTTCTTCTCCTTCTTTTTCGTCTGGGGAGGTGGTGATGGTGGGGGAGTCGAAGAGGGATCCCCTGGGGGGGCTCGTGGACGCGGCGCTCAGGGCGCTAAAGGCGTTGCGCAAGCCGGCCGCTGCTGTTCTGCTTCTCGGCCTTCTCCTTGCGGCTGACCCCTATGCGGCTCTGGCCGCCTCCGGGGGCAGGATGGGCGGCAGGTCCTTCTCGTCCTCCTCCCCGTCGTTCTCGTCCTCAAGGAGCTACTCGGTGCCCTCTGGGTCGTCCTTCTCCTTCTCGACGCCCTACTACTACGCGCCGTCCCCGTTCTTCGGCGGTGGGGGCGGCCTCTTCGTTGGGTTCGGCGCCGGCTCTGGCTTCTTCCTCCTCATGGCGGGATTCGCTGCCGTCGTGTTGTTCTCTGGCTTTCTCTCCGACCGCTCCGATGACGGGAGCGTGCTCACGGCTACTCAGAAGACCAGTGTGCTCAAACTACAGGTACGGGATTGCTCCTTTCTCTGTGCACTCTTCTTTAATTTTCGAGAGTACCGCAGCTTCCCGGGCCGAAATATGGCATCTTGCATACGCTCCATTTATTGATCTCCAATTTTGATTAATGTACTATTACAAAGCTTCAATCTTTCTATGATGTATACATTTTGTTCACATGTGAATTTGGAGATAGAATGAGTCATTTATCACCTTCTCCACCCTGCTCCATTTCACGGCCATTTCTCCACTCTCCCTTCTCCAGGGCTGCACGTGGCAAGTTGCAGTCGCCTAGATTGGAGTTCCCTCTTTCTCGGATTCCAAATTCCAACGCCACATTACACGTATGATCACATGAAAGGCAGGACCCTGCCTTCACCTGTACTGGCCTGATTGTGTCCCCTTGAAACTGTACCTTGCCGTCTTTAGGATCACTTTCTGTGTCCTGGGCATTGGCTTTCCCTTGTTCATTCATGTTCATCTTGCCTTCTTTGAGGTGTAAAAGAGGATCTGCGAGGAGTTGCAGATTTTATGATTACAATCCAAACCTGATAATATGCCACCTGTTATTGTTTTGATGTGATCCCTTGTAGTGGCTTCATCCTGTGGAGCCTTTGGTGGAATGCACTAAGACATTCCTCTTGTTGTTCTCCTTATTCTCATTCTACCTGGTCTTATTGGGGCTTATACTATTATACCTACCCTTGTTCCCAACTTCCCCACAAAGTAGAGTGGTCCAGTTTTGGTCCAGGAATGGCGGAAATGCCCTGTACGGTACTGTTCTTCTGTTTTGGTTCTTGCCATTCTTTGTTATTCCTATTCCTTGGCCCTAATGTCCATATTTGGAGGGGGGATGGGTGGATAACATGTTCACTGCCGCCTAGAAAGTTGCTAAACTTTATTTTTGGCTCCCCCTTCGGCATTTCATTGTTTTTAGTTGGAAGATTGTTTAATTTCTTAAAATGAGTAAATTTGGCTATCTATTCATATCTGAATTCAGTTCTCATCATCATCATCATTATCAGAGCCTTATCTCATTATCTGAATTCAGTTCTAAATATCACAAAGTTTCTCTCTCATCTCTTCCTATGGTCTTTTATTTCAAGCTTTCTCTATTGTGGACTTCTGAATCATCTATTATTAGCACGTTTTTCCACTTTTCATCTTAATTTGACTATGCTCTCAATTCTTTCTGTTTCTATCTGTCTGTAGTAAACTCATAGTTTATAATGTAAAAGATGTGTAATTAGAGGCATCTTCCTATTCATGTAATGATTCTTTATGTGATATGTGCTTGTGATTCCCATTTTCTGTTTTTGTGAGAAATGAGAACCTACAATAATTTGTTCTTTGCTGATTGTTTTTCATTTTTAGTTATAGGTCTGTTTTAGCATGTAAATAGTCTTGATCTGCTTTTGGATAAACTGGAGGTGGAAACCATTAATTTTATAAGCACTGATGTTGGTTTTGATAGGCAATGCTATGTCATTACCCATGGTTTTGAACAATTGAAAAATTTATGAATCTTTATCTACATAGCTGATATGTGCTTGTGAATGTATATACTTTTTAACATGATGTTTCATACCACCGGTCCACCTTAAAAAAAAAACATAATGTTTCATGCCCCTTAATTTGGCAGCATTTATCACTTTGAACAAAAGATTGCTAACCAGGATACTCCATCTGTAGGTGGGTTTATTAGGGTTGGCAAGGACATTTCAGAAAGACCTTGATCGGATTGCAGAGACTGCAGATACATCTACTCCAGAGGGATTAAGTTATGTACTGACAGGTAATGCTTCAAATTGACTTCTCTCTCCCTCCCTTCTCTCTCTCTCTCTCTATGTACATACATATACATATATGATATATCTATATCTGTCTACCTATGTACCTAGAGAGAGAGAGAGAGAGAGATCTTTTCTAGTAGCTGACCTTTAGTTGATGGTAATTGACACCTGCATTTCATGGCTGACCTTTAGTTGATGGTAATTGACACCTGCATTTCATGGCTGACCTTTAGTTGATGGTAATTGACACCTGCATTTCATGGCTGACCTTTAGTTGATGGTAATTGACACCTGCATTTCATGGATTCCTTGTATGTTAATCCAGTGTATAGAGTCTTTCTAGTAGCTGACCTTTAGTTGATGGTAATTGACACCTGCATTTCATGGATTCCTTGTATGTTAATCCAGTGTATAGAGTCATCTATATACCTCCTGTATTCCAGGATAGGGTATTTTCCATAAATCCAACTTCTTAGTGGTGATCAGTACTAAAGTATCCTTGACATCTTGGTATTTGATGTTCATGATTGAGCAGTGGTTACCATAGTTGAAAGTAAAAAATTGCTGGATATTTGTATGCTTTCCTCCTCCAGGCAAAATTTGAGTTGGTTCTGCCAGTCCAATTTGGTTAGCTGCATTGCGCCTGATTTTAGGGATAAATTGTAGGGAAAATAAGAAATGAAATGGAGAAAAAGAAACATGGACCTCTTTTTGTATATTGCTCTCTGCAGTACTCTCTTAAATGAAGGGGCTCCGCAACACTACCATAGGATGTTTATTCGGCATGTTATATGACAAAGAATTGCACTTCCCTGTCATCACTTTCATTCAATAGTTAGCCTTTTTTTTTTTTTCATAAAAGGCATAAATTGAGCTAAAACATTCAACAGAACTCTTTGTTCAAGCATCACATAGATGGGCTTAATGTGGGAAGGGTTAAGTACAAAAAACTTTTGCATGTTCACTCTTTAAGCTTCTAATCAGATTAGATAGAGCAAGAAAGGTTTATCCTGATCAAGACTCAGCTGATTCTCAAGATAATTCTATGCAAGTACATAATGGTAAGTTTAATTCCAAGTAATGAAGGAAGATTTTAAGGTAGAGATATTGGGTGTAAAGTATTGCTAACAATCAGTGGGATAATCATGCAATTGACTGGCCACTAGGACTGTATAGACTGTTATATCTGACCTCATGAAATCATCCTGTCTTTGCATTAAATAGCTGAAGCTGCGATAATCGGGAATTCAGGACGTATGTTGTTAGTTCACAATGGGAGTATCAGGTTATGAATGATGTTCTCCCTCCATTAGACATTATAATATCTATAGTTGGCCAGATTGCTCCTCCAATACATGTTACATTTTCTTTGTTTGTGCATTATGAGCCATGTAATTGGAGACCGGAGAAAGCACGCGTCACAAGTATGGTTGTGACAGAAGCCAAATTACTTGAGCCCTAGAGAAGTTTCTTTAATACATCAACTTGGCATTCTGAAAAAATGCCAAAGAAGGAGTCTAGATGGCATTATGGTTCTATAGAGAGAAGTATCTGAAAATAAGATAACAGAAACCGGAAAAATAAGCTTTTGAAATAACTGGTGGACCTAAAATTTAATTTTGTTCCCCTTTTTGTGTCAAACATGTCTTAGTAGCACTGAGAGACAGGCTGTCAGGCACAATGGAACTAGTTAATTGCTGACCATGTTTGGTTCTTCTTCACCGTCCAAAAAGAAAGTTCTGTTCTTCTTGTGCTAGGTAGTTAATATCTGGTGTTAGTTACAAGCAATCTATTTGGGACCGCGGATCTTCTAGGCAATCTGCCATGCGCTGTCATTTTTGTTACTAGGTTCTGTTTGAAGTTGATAACTTTTGTGCATCATTTTCCATTACTAATTTATTATGTCTGAATTCCATATAACAACAGTTTTTTTCCCTAGTTCTATGATTATATTTCTTTCTTATTCCTCTCAATTTTGGATTCTTCGTAGGAGAGTTTATCCAGTGATTCAAATGCCTATTCTAAATTATTTTTCTTAAGCTTCCATTTCCAGAAGATAGTATCTTCACTCACTAAATTCGATGAAATTAACATGCTATTCTTAATGCTGTGACGCAGAGACGACGCTCGCATTACTTCGTCACCCAGACTGTTGCATCTCCGGTTATTCATCAGTAAGCCTATATTCATTGCCTGTTGTTATGTGAATTATATTATTTTGATTGATCTCATTTGGATTATCATCTTTTTTTTTTTCCGGTAAATGACAGCATTGCCTTGCAATGTTACACCTTGCATTGTCTTCTTTACAAGTAACTTAATATATGGAAAGAACTGTGGCCCAGTGGCATGGGGTAGGGGCGTAAGAAGGCAACACCCAGGTTTGAACCTGGCGGTGAGGGTTTATTTTGAACTGTTCTGGTACTGCAGTAGACCCTTAAAAAAAATTGATATATGAAAAACTGGATTTGATACGAGGCATAAGATTTGTCAAGCTCTTAAAATTTCCAAGCTTTTCATGGACTTAGATATCTAGCTACCATTAGCACAGAGAAATGTCTTTAATTGCAGTATTAATTCACACTTCTAACATCATAAAATCATCAAGTTTTGCCTAACTGCCCATTTTAACCTTTCTGAAGTTTTTCGTCCTATTCATTCATGTCAGCATTGATGTGCAAAGCCCTACATTATTCATGTATAAAGCATAAATTTGTAGTTTCAAATTGGTAGAATTTCTTAGGAGGTTGCAGGTTGCTACAAGATATATCGGAAAGGTTTGCTGTCATTAGAATGTTGATTTGTCATTCTTCCTGGAATCATTTCCAGATGGGTTTGTTAGGTGTTCCAATGAAGTATGTTGCATGGAATTTGATAACTATGTATTTGAAGTACATTCCAATGTGCAAACTAAAGTGCCTTTCAAGTTTTACGTCTTTCCTCTCTTCTTGACTTACATTTTTCTCAATTCATGGAACAAAAACTGTGCATCATCTGCAGATGACAGTTTTAGATCATTTATTTCAGGATAAAGATTTCTCTGTGGGCATAAGATCGTTTAGGATCCTTCTTATTCATCTGTGTTGTTAACTCGGCTTGTGCTCATCAGAGGTGGATTGTCATTACAGATTAGGAAACGCTGTTAACTTTTTGTTTCTTCATTTTATTTATAAGAGGGGACGGGAATGACAAATCAGCCCTTGAAATGTGCAAGATCATTGATAGTACCTCAAAGACTATTAACCAAGGCGGCTACCTAGCATCTAAAATGCTCACTGTTGCCAGAGAGAACCTGCTCTTAAACTTTAAACCAAACCCACAACCAACCCCCTGCCACTCCAACAAAGAAAGAGTGAAAAAAACAGAATTCTTGCCTATGGTTCAGATTTTTCCTGTTACAACATTTTATTCTTTGGGTTAAGGATTGTCATTTCCACTTTGTACTCCAGGTGGATGTTAAACGATCTGTTGAAGATGGGGAGAAACGCTTCAATCAGCTTTCAATTGAGGAGCGTGGTAAATTTGATGAAGAAACACTTGTTAATGTTAACAGCATTAAGAGGGGAAGTTCAAGTAGTTCAAGATCTAATGCGTTCAGCAACGAATATATTGTGGTATTTTATTCTTCCTCCTGACATTGTGTTGTTGAATTGAGTCATAAATATCATAGATTATTGTTTCACTCTTAACTTGGTTGAAGGTAATTCCTTCTGCCAAAATAATGGTTTGACTGCATTACTACAGATTCATTTCATTTCTTAGCCTTTCATTCTAAGGTATTATCTTATAGCTGTTGGCCTGGAATCAGTTCCCTTTCCTTCCTTTAGAGTTAAAGTTCTACTTCCTATATACTACAATGTATGTGTCTCTATATAATAGGTTTAGCCATGCCATGTGCTTGTGTAACAGGTGAGTTTTACCAAACTTGGGTGAGAGATTTAATTGAGAGGGGTACTGCTATTAGTTTTGCATGGTCAGATATCACTATCAGAAAACCTTTAAGAGTTGTTATTAGGATCCAGCTGAGAAAAGGATTGTTAGTATAGCATGATACTGTTATGGTACTAAAGTGCTTTGGACCAAGAACCTCATTTTGCTTTCAATAAAAAAAGGCTCTGCTTTATTTTGAGGTGAGAAGTTAATTCAGCTGTCATCAAGAAGGTTAGTACATTTCTATTTTCCATTTTGGAGAGAAGGTATATGCTTACTGGCGACGCTAGCTGCGGTCACAACATGCTTGCATCATCCAGTGACATTTATTTCAATTTAGTTGCAGTTCTTCATGTAACCATTTGGGAAAATAATTATGCGTTTCATGTCGAATTGTGTGAATAGTAATGTCATCCAAAGATAAACCAGAATTCTTAAGGTCTGATAATTCTAATACGAGGGTGTATTTCTGTTTCTCTTGTTTTGTATGGTTCTTATACTTGATCTGAAAATGTCCTTTTAGGTAACAATTATAGTGGCTGCCGACGGAGTTCACAAACTCCCTGTAATCAATGGTGGTGCAAACTTGAAAGAAGCCTTGCAAAAACTGGGTTCCATCCCTTCGAGGCAAATTATGGTATGAACAAAAAATACTTAGCCAGAAACTGTTCTTTTATGGTTTTTTTTTTCCTGGAATTATGCTCCAATCATTCATGTACTAGTAGTTTGATTCATAGTAATGGAATTCAACTCAGGCTGTTGAGGTGCTATGGACTCCACAAAATGAAAACGACTCCCTCTCCGAACGGGAATTGCTTGAAGACTACCCACTCTTGAGGCCCTTATAGCAAATGAGCTGTTTTAAGTTTTACTGATGTATAGCAGCACTACAAGCTGAACTGTCTGGGGTGCCAAAAACGTAGAGAAGAGAAAAGTTGCCCGCCATGAAAGTTTCCAGGAAGAGGCCATCTCTGTACATTTTGTACTGTACAAGCATACGATTTGTCTCCACTTTTGGAGGATGTGAAAACTCTTACATCTGTATGCCCAAGTTTGAGACAGTCTTATGATCCAGAGGTACAATTAAATGTGTACAATCTTTGTCCACTATTTGAAACTTTTCTAGGTCGAAGATTATGAGGTTTGATCCAAGTGGAGCAACAGGTAAATGAGGACCGCATGCACCTATAGAGATGTTACATTTGAAAAAGCAAGGAGAGGGAGAAATGGATATAAAAAAATGTCATATTGTTGTATCTTAACCTCATTATTTACTTTCTATATTTGATAAAAGCTCATCAGTTACATCTCGCTCAGATTTCCTGTTTTAGCCAACATTGAAGAGAGGAAAATGACAGAGTATTTTGAATACGATTTTAAAATGAGGGCAGATTAGTTATTTCGTACAATTAACTCAATCATAGTTGGATAGAACTGATGGAATATTGAAACAGCAGAGACCTGTATGATGAGATATGGTCAAATATTTGACGAGATATAGATGATGAGGTCAAGATTTTAGGGATTTATACAAAAAAATGGCCTATTATATATATATATATATTTAAGGACTATAAAATGTAATAAAAAAATCCTCAGAAATCCCTCAAAAGCACATCGTACATGCAGAAACAGCTTGAAAAGGTAATCTAATTCGCACATTATTACCAAGCTATGAAGTTTTTTTTCTTTGTTTTTTTGACAAAAGGGAGTGGTGTGGATTAACAATAAAGTTGCAAATCATGGTCTCTTCTCAAAATGAGAACGAGATTTTTAACAAAGCTGCAAGAGAAATTATTACTGCCTTGAGGGCGGGTAGTGTCCGTCTCGAACACAATCGGATGAAATGGGTCCAAAAGGGAGTGGTGTGCATTAATAATCGTAATCTCTTCTCAAAATGAGAGTGAGATTTTTATCAAAGTTGCATGAGAAATTTTTACCACTTGACTTAGGGTGGGAGGGTAATGCCAGTCCCAAGCACAACTGAGTGAGATGAGCTCCTTCACAACTGAGGTCCACCTCACCTACTTGTGTCTAGGACATGCACTATCCACTCGCCTCAAGTCAGATAGTAAGTCCATCTCTCGAGCTGCTAACAATGGTGTGTGTCAAGGGCATTGCTTATTATCCGACAAATCGAGTAGTAAGTTGAAGTGAGGTGCTCGACACTCCATCTTGATTGACGAGGTGCCGGACCTCATCAATCGCGTGAGTCATATCGGATAACAATATTTTCTCTTGTGCCAATTATGACTCTTCAACCAAAGCCTGCTGAAAAAAAGGGTCCAACTCGAGGTGTATTGACTGCAGAGCGGGCTAAGGGAGACATGTTTAGTGCCCTTTAAGGAGTATAATAAAGGACATGTTGATTGCTCTCCAAATAATTCTATTAGTTGTGTGTGTGTATGAGAGAGAGAGAGAGAGAGAGAGAGAGAGAGAGAGAGAGAGAGAGAGAGAGAGAGAGAGAGAGAGAGAGAGAGAGAGAGAGCGAGAGAGAGAGAGAGAGAGAGAGAGAGAGAGAGAGAGAGAGAGAGAGAGAAGATTTTTAAAATATTAATTAATAAAATTATTTGAAAGACAATCTATATCACTTTATTATCTTTTTTGAGTGAACACTAAGTATTTCTCGTGTTAGAAAGGGCAGACAATTTATTACAGAGTGATATATATACCTACTAATTAAACATGCACCTAAGTATGTTTGACAGTGGCATGTTCTACCTCCATGTGATTGGTATACACTTGGTGGTGAGAAGACTTAATATCAAGATAGCTTGCGGGATATATATGTATTTCTTTTTATAAAAATTTCAGTTGACGTTATCTTATCCTCATGTCTTGCAACTCGCAAATGAACTCATCATACCGAATTAAGTCGAAGAAGTTACTGCATATTTAGGTGGTGTTTGATACCACTTATTTAAAAAAAAATTAAAAATTAAAATTTATTTATTATCTAAATATATAATTTGATAAGTACTTAACATATATTAGACTTCTATTAAATAACATCTAAATTGATATATTATAATTAATTATAAACACCCCTCGGTGGTTGTGAGGATCCCATCGAACACCTTCTTCAAGGCGGGCTCTAGTGCTCCTCCAATTCCACTGTGAAGTTGGCTCTCTCTCGGAGCGTCTTCCCCTGATGCTAAAAATAATTCAGAAGAACAACAACCCCAACAAAGATTGAAATAATTTTTTTTCTAGAAGAAAGAAGATACAACATTGAAAAGAGCCCAGTTCTTCTCGGTATATGGGAGGACCGGACTCCATAAGTATTAGCGAGAGTTTTATAAAAAAATTTAAAATTTAAAATTTTATCACGTTTCGATTTAGATTTTTTCGTAAAATACAAATGACCCCACCTAAACTCTCTCGTCCCATTGGTGATTTATGGAGTCCGGTCCTCTCACGTACTGAGAGGATTCGAACTCTGTTGAAAATGGTGGGCAAATAAAAGTAAATCACAGAGGGAAACAAAGCATGACTTCCAGGGATGTTGATACATCTGTAATTCTAGATCTAGAAGCTCTTGGATTGCGGTGAACCAACCCATCTTCAGATTTGGCGAATAGAGGTGCCAGATTGAGGCGTCCATGGCCTCTTCATCCCCGAGAGCATTGACAGTGCTGTCCTCTATAGGAACCTCTACATCGTCCGTTGTCGTAACTCCCTTGCCCCAACCTTCATCGGCCCCATCGCCCTCCTCAATGCTTTGAAGAGGCAGTTCCCATTTTGCCTCCATGTCACCACCATGAGACAATCAGAATCTAGCATTGCCACATCATCCCTGTTCCTCCAGAAGACGCCCTAGGCGTACAATTTCTGTAAAAGACTGCCTTTGTTGGTTCTTCAGGCCCCTGACGTTGTCCCAGGCCAGGTCGGATCCAATACTTCGACAGGCTCAATGAAGGGCAGAGGTAGTGGGATCAGGGCTGGATCCTACCATGAGAGGAGGGGTGGTGATAGCTTTAGGTCTCCACCAAGGTCGGGGAGGATTCGTAGAGGAGCTTTTCGGGGCTGATCTCCCCCTTGCATGGAGAATGGCGGCAAAGGGACCGAGGGAGAGGAAGAGGGGGCAGCGCGGTAGCATTGGTCACCCGTGGACAGCGGCGGTGGGGATAGATCACGCCCTTGACGTAGGCTAATGGAGAGGGAAAGAGAGAGGGGCGGCAGATCCAAAAAAAAAAGAGGGTGGACTTACATTGATTTTTTAAAGGGAAAATTTAAGATAATAGATATATTTTAAGACATTTATTAAGATATTTTGTCAAATAATTTGATTCTTCAATACCTGCTTCAGACATTAAAGATTCAATAAGTAGGGAGAATTACCAATCAATTTTAATTTGATTTTGTGAGACTTATTTTTAGATTATGTAAGTCTTTCTAAAATTATGTAAGTCCTTCTGAAACTATATAAATCTCATCTTCTATAATTATGTAACTTAGAGACATAAAAATAAATCTCACAAAATTAGAGACTAATTGATAATTCCTCCTAATAAATATTACCAAATAGACCCAGGCGTGTAGTGAATATTACTCTTTATATACCAAGGTAAGATCAGAAGATGTTGGTTCTACCTTAGTTTTTCCTTAGGCTAAACTTTCTTGCGAGTTGAATGAAAGATGTTAAGATTTTATCCCAAGCATATGTAACATGTTGACGAGTGCAAACCTTCCTTTCCAGAGTCCTTTGCAAAAACATAATATTACAATTGAAACTGTGCATTAGTATGTAATATATATTGATCATCTGGTATAACCATCTTATCTAAGCCTAAAGTCATGTAACATTAATATAGGTTAACTATAGCTAGCTGATGGTGAGTATCAACTTCCAACTAGCCGACTTTGCCACTGGGAAAAACAAGTACCTGATGTCAGCCCTACATCTGATCCCATGTACCAATAAGAAGTTGATGTTAGCTGATTTTGCAGCCAAATTTTAACTTTTAAAGACATCCCATTTGAAGATTCACATGTGTGAACTTGTGTGGCATCAGTTGTTTGACATCACATCCAACACCAAATATCAAGAATCTTTGAGATCTACCAAGTACTAGACATAAATCTATTGTGGCCTTGCACTTGTCCTGCTCACAAGATTTGTGGGAGTTGAAGCAAACCTTTCCCATATCAAGGTGGGGATCTAAAAACCCAAGTAAACAACAATCTCCGACTTCCCCTAATTATAGATGGGGACACATTAATGCACTCTTGATTTGTTGGGGTGGGGGGGGGGGGGGGGGGGACTCCACAAGGGTTCCATTGGAAGAGTGGTAGGAATGTGGAATGGTGTACACAAGGAATGATTTAGTGGTTAAGATTAATTCTCTATTATACACCTTAAGTTTTAGGTTTAAATCTCCGTCTCTGCACTTATCTATCAAAAAAAAAGAAAAGGGTATGTGGTGTGGTTTTGATTACTCCTCGATGTACTTTTAGATTACTATATATTGAGTTGTGATTGGTGATAAGGTGATGGAATTGATGTCAACTTAACACAATTGCCATCAAAGCCTTGTGAATATCCTACTATTAAGAGATTACGGAGATTAATTATTTAAAAGAGTTTTTGATCTGGGGCTACGATCGATACACATCCAATTGAAGAGGGTTATGTGAGTATTAAAAAAAAAACTCTCTAATACTTGGATAATTATGCAATCCACACAAATCACAAATTACATAGAAGAGATGGAAACAATCATAGGAAGAGACCATAAGCAATTTTTATAGTGGTTCAACCAACTACTCCCTAAGACACTGTTGGGTATTCTATTACTAGATGCGATTTAGTAAACCACATGTATCTTAGACATCAAGGTGCTAACTCATCTTTCACAAACACATGTTAGACATCAAAGTGCTAGTTCATCTTTCACACACATGAACCCAAAGACATAAGTTCTCTGTAAAGAGAGACAAAATACCCAAGCACACAAGAGATGCAAGGATGTTGATTAATTACATAAGAGTAAGGATGAGAAAGAGTGAGCATATTTGGGTGCAATATGTGGCTGAAGGATCTCCAAGAGGTAGCAACAAGTGTCTAGCATAAGGGAGAGCACCATGCTTGCAAATATAAAGTCACCCTCAAAACTTAAATATTGAGCAGACAAAGACAACATTATATAAAGACAAATCCATACTCAAATTAATTGATATAAGACAATCTTACACGTCTCTCTACATGCTGGCCTCACATAGGACAAAAGTCACATAGATTTTAATGAGATACTATGAGATTTACAATCGGAAGAATGAAATCGGCTTTGATACCATGTACAAATATAAAGTCACCTTAAGAATCTAGGTATTGAGGGGACCGAGCACAATGGAACCCTCACTGCAAGCTGAGCGCACAATGGAACCAATCTCGTTCGTAGTCTCTCATCGTCTTCCGTCGCTGGACTCTATTGGTTCCCTCGCTGATCATTTCGACAGACTCATCGCCGCCTCATGTGGCGGACTGTGGGGTCGGGGGAGCTCTGTTTTAGGTACTCCCTCCTTCCCCCCTCTCCTGTTCGCTAGTCATTTCTTCCTCTATTTTCGCTTGTCATTCTTCTTTTTCTTCTTCCTTTATTCGCTTTTCCCTCTTTTCTTCTTTCTCTTCGTTTTTCTTTCTCTTTTTTCCTTGCAAAGCCATCCTACATATCGCATTGCCCCAAATCCACTAAGCAACCCTTACCACTTGATCTTCTTCTTCTTTCCAGATTCTCTTCTTCCGTCTTTCCCTGTGCGCCCCCAGTTCCAAAACCCCCTACTTGCCACCAATCCCTCCCCCCATCCACTATTCGACGCCTCCATCCTTCTCTCTGCTCTCTCCCATCTAGATCCGTACGCTTGGTTTGAGTTTTGTTGTTTTTTGTGTGTGTACTTGTTTAGGTTTTGCTTCTCTTGCAATTCTCTGCATTGGGATTGGTTCGATCCACATTGACCTCAGTTTATTAGTTGTGTGCTGTTTGCACTGCACATTTTGTTTATCCAGCTTCGACTATCGGCATCTATCTGCGACACTCGCGGCCTCATTAGGGTTTTTGTTGGTGCTAGATTGAGAGTCCACAACTCCAACTTGGTAACTTCTTCAGTTCGTCAGACTTGGGATCACCCCTCTTTGAGGTTTAATTTGGAGTGTTTGATTGAGCTCGAATAATGGGGATTATCCATACACTAGTTCGTGATATGCGTCTTCCAAGCTCCATCTTCGAGTTTGCTGCATGACCACTGAGCATCCTCTTGCATTCAGAGTTACAATTGCTGTTGTGATTTCTCTATCTTCTAATTAGTTATTAACTGTTGTAATTTCCTTATCTTGTTGGTCCCTAGAAGTTCGACGTTGCAGCACCATCGTTGTTGTAGTTTGTTTCTATTCTATTTCCTATTTATGGCTTATGTAATGACTGTTAGTAAGTTTAATAGAAAGTTATTTTCCTTGTCCAAAAAAAAAAAGAGGGGACAAAGGTAACACTATATAAGAATAAATCCATTCTCAAAGTAACTAATATGGGACAATCTCATAGGCCCTACCAAGAGCTCTGCATTTTTTGGCCTCCAATATCTGTTTCCCAACACTAAAAATCTCAAGGAATAAATGTTCATATAATTTGAAATGGAAAACCCATCAAGCAGAAGAGTGCAATTGGATCTCGCTTAGATTTTAGTGATGAGGGTGGTGTCAACTCCCTAGCTACACCTTGTTTAGTCGATTGAGTTTAGCATATGAATGTGTCAACTTTAATGAGAAGTCATAACTCTTATTATGTTCATTGCTTATTGCAGCGAGCTCGGGCTCATTTAAAAGGTGGCCAAAATCACATGTTACGATTCTCAAACTTTTTTCTTTTTTTTTTTTGTGTGGTTTGGATCGGCGGTCAGGCCACTGGCTTTGTATAGAACTAAATCATCAAGCCCCGGGTTCAAAACTTAGGGCCTGATAAAACCTCCCTAAACAACTTACTCTACCTAATGTGCCGCAGCACAAGTCTCATTTAAAGCCTCGAAAAAAATCACCTAAAAACGCTGCAACGCTTCTTGTTGGGGTCGAATCCACCCCGCCCTGGTGAGCATCAGGGGTGCCCACCACTGGGCCAGTACCCCACACGCTCTGTTAGGTTTCTCATGTCTTCAAACACTTCTTGTTTCTTCTTGCAAATACTTAAATAACTCCATTAGATCCACTAGTGTGGGTTTGTTATCAACAAGATCTATGAGAGATCTGAATTAAAAATATAGCGAGAAAGTTACCCAAACCGTCCTCACTGATACCCAAATTGAAACCCACCCGTTTCGCGCACCACAGTTGGGTTTCGGGTCTGTGCTACGAATTTCAATTTGAAAGCTCCACGTTATAATATGGCGGGGTCGTATCAAAAGACTTGCTGTACTATAGAGAGAGAGAGAGAACATTAGTACCACACTCTTCTCCTGCTATATGGAAAAAGTGAATTCAAGTTCAAGAATATCAAACTTGTTATATATATATATATATAATGGATGTGAAATAACAAAAAGAGTGGTAAAAAATGTGTCAAGTTAAAAATTTTCTTCTCAAAGTAATGCTGAAAGTGACCTATTTGTCTCCGTCTGAGATTGATTCCTAGCTAGCTATATGATCTGCCGTACTTAAGATTGCAATGCTTCGAAATAATTAAATGGCCCCAAATCTCCTATTCAAACAGGAGGAGTACTTCACCTTGATTTGATTCTTCTTTTTCTTCCTCTTGTTTTGTTTTTTGAGCAATGACGTTGATTTGATTGATCAGCTCACGCTGATATTAGATTACGGAATAAGTAACATCAAGAAATCCTTGTCATGATGTGATGTAAGATGCCTTCAATTAACTAGACAGAGGTCATAGTTTATATATGCCACAGACTGTATCTATTAAATTTGAGTGGCGCAGCATAGCCTAGTGCATAATTAGTTCAGGAATATCAACGTTGAGAAGGTCGGTGAGAGAAGTTTAATGTGTTGAATTAAGAAACTTGATACAGTTTGCAAGCTTATAAATAATATATTATTAACACTTTAGAACAAAAGTACAAAGTCTTTGATTGAATGCCGTTCAAAGAACAGAAATTAATATTGTTTGCATGTTCTACTGAAAGTTGAATTGGCCGAACAAAACCCTTTCACCTTGCAGATGGAGATCTGTTCTTGTTAAATGTAGCCTTAATTGCGTGGGTTTACCGAAACCTTCTCCTGCATGCATGTTCTAGTGATCGATGATGAGCTTCCCAATTGGGAGATGTCTTCTAGATGTGAGTCTCCCTTTCAGTCAGAAAATAGATAAACAAGGGGTTCTATTAATGCCAGAAGTCAGGGCATGCAGATTTGCATCTTTGATGTAGAGAACAGGCACAGTGCAATTAGCTAGCTCTGGGAATTGTGCATATATCAATGGTTTGTGTGATCCCTTAATTAAAGTACTCTTCCTGAACATACAAGTGGAGTTAATCTAAGGTTAATTACATTAGTTAATCAAATTGGATGATCAGATTAATCGTTAGAGATTCTGAAGATTGTGAGCTGGGATAGCTCTAGAAACCGGTACTTCCTATGCAGGAGAAAGGAATTAAGCCATTACCAGTACATGAATCTTCTTCAAGAAAGGAAAATATATCTTATGAGTCTGTCACTGGATGCTGTTGTACATGTAAATGTAAGCAATCTACTGTTGAGTGGAAACATCAAATAACTTAATTAATTTCCACCCCCAACCCCCAAATATCTTCACATTTCAAAGTGTGTTAATTCTTTGGTGAATGGATGGCAACATCAAGCAGAAGGGGAGGCCAATAGATCACAGTACTAGTCCCCTTGGGTGCATGTGTGGACCTGCGCAGTTTAATTTTGCACCTCTTCGGTCTTGAAAGCATGTTGAAAAGGAGATCACACCCCTGACCTTTCAACAGCCAATCAATAGACAAACCACCTAATAATGCAAGCATATATATATATATATATATATATTCATGAAGAAGTCACACAAGAAACACACACAGTTTTGCCTCTGCCGACGGCCTTGTATCCCATCCTTCTCATCTCTTCTCCTCTTTTTGTTCTTTCCTTTCACCACTTATACCATATCCTAGTCAAGAGATCGCATTGTCTCCATCCCCACTTTTCCAAAGCCCTTTTTAAGGGGGGTTCAAATAACAATTCCGAACGATCTCTCAATACCCATTTAGCTAACCGATTACTTTTTCTATCCATATTGCAACTATCTATAATCCATCTATATAAACTTGACAAATTGGTGGGTTAAATCACTCCATTTAGCTAACTACTTTTTGGGTGGCAAGTCACGATTTTGAGTGGGAAATTCTTAATCTACCATTACCTTCCTTTCCAACTTGGTGGGAGTTACCGGAAAAAAGGGCAGTAAGATATAAAACACAGAGAAATGTTGGCTGGTTGGACCCGGATAAATGATTTGTCCGACCAACTCTATTCATTGATTGGTTTACAGATTTTTTCGGCCAATCGTGCACTCAACATTATTTTAAAACACATCTTACACTTTATTCTCAAAAGTTACTCTCAAATGACACCAAACAACTTTTCACCTAGTACACAAAATCTTTTTTGTGTTTGAGAACTGAAAAAATTCAATTTTATGTGAAGTCTCTTTTAACGGAATAGGTCCCAAAAGCTGCCTTAATTGTGAAGGCCCAAATTATTCATAATTTGACCTGAAACTTCTTTTTCTTTCCTCACAATTAAAGCATATGGCCCCAATCACATATGACAAATTTCATGCAGTCTGAGGTATTATTATGTTATATTCTCGGTCATCAAAATTAAAGAAAATTAATCTTAAACTGATTCCACCGCTCCAAAATACCAAGACGATCCAGTCAAGACTCCATTTGGAGACGGGTTTTATCATTCATCTTGTTGACATGCATCAAACAAGCTCAGAAAAAGGTGAACAAGGACCGAGAGAAAATTAAGGTCATGTATATATGAACATGTATGTGGATGTATATGGATCACTTTTCTATGTGTCCGTATCCATAATCCATGTATACATGTATGAAGTTATCTCCTATGTGCAAGTTAAACTAGATCTCACTTCTTCTTCTTCTTCTTCTTCTATCCTGTCATTTCTTTGCAGGTGGAAGCACAGGAGAAGAAGCCTTCTGCCCCGGTTTCAACGGCGGCGGCGGCGGCACTGCCGGCGGCGGGTGCGACTCCACAAGGATCGACCACAAGACGTGCACGTCGTCGTACTGGCAGGATTTGACGTCCTCGTAGAGTACGTATATTCCTCTACCTGTACATATATATGATCAGAAGCATTCAGTTTGATGACAACACATCCACACAGGCCTGGAATAATATTGTGAGGGATTATAATTATAAGTTTGCAACGACGATGATATCATTTGCCAGGGATAAACAGCAACATCTACGTACGTACATTAAGAGACGTACGTACTACCCCACTGAGAGTTTTGAGAGGCTGTCCAAGAAAGGGCAGGCGATCAGAGATTAAAAAGGCTACTTCCTCGAAAAATTAAAGAAGAGCAGGAGAGAAATGTGAGAAACTATATGGAGACGATCAAATGGCTTCTGTAGTGGTATGAAGGAGGAAAACATGGTACTGGCGCGGGATGGCTGAAATGACGACGACCATGGCTAGCTAGCTTTCTGACAGTGCATGGAAGTGAGAAAAATCGACAATGGGTCTTGTGTATATGTCGATTAGGAAGCTATTTCCCTCGGTGTTATCAAACATGAGAGAGAGAGAGAGAGAGAGGATACATACTCTTTCTTTGGGCAGAATGGAGGCGAAGCCAGGCCTTCTTCAGGGGTCTGAGGAGGGATGGGAGCCGCCCCATCTGCAGAGAGGAAAATATGGAGGAGAGGGAAGGGAAGTGAGGCTTCTTGTGTGTGTTTCATGGACAGTCTAAAGAGATAGGTATAGAGAGATCTAGAGAGAGAGAGAGAGAGAGAGAGGAGGGGTGTGAGTGTGGGATGGTGATGGAACAAGACACCACTCACCATGGAAGAGAGAAGAAAGCAACCATACGTCGGTTTGGGGGGTGGGGGGGGGGGAGGGTGTTGAGGAGAAGTCGGCGGCTCACTCACTATTCCCACCCCGCGCACTCACACTTCTTTTTGCAGGCTCTTCATGCTCTCTTCACACTGCCTCTTGGTAACCTGTCACTGTCCACATCTTACAACTCTTCGACTACAAGCATGAAGCAATATCTCTCTTTTATCTCTCTCTCTCTCTCTCTCTCTCTCTCTCTCTCTCTCTCTCCTTTTTTGTAATTTGATAAGTTCAGAAAAGTAGGGTTTGAAGCCAAAATAAACATAACATTTTTTCTTAGAACCGAGGGAATGTGAGAGATCAGAACAATTAGGTAATACATACATAATAGACCTATTGGGTACATCCAAGGCCCATAGAACATTATGAAAGTCAATAATTTCAATAAGGGTGTACAATACAATATATAAGTACATACCATGGACATGTAACGTATTTATTACTCTTTCAAGATACTAACTGTCCAACCTTGCTAGGGTGATCTTAGTAGGCTTTTTAAAAGAACCATTTTCATTGGTTTAATTGGGGGGTCATAATTAGAAAAAGACTTCACTATAGGAGAATGAAGATTTGTTAGCAGTTGAAAGCTACTGACAAATCTTCATAGTACCGTTAACATAATATTATGTCCGCGGTTAAGAAGCGCTGCCACAACCGTTGCCAAAAATTCGTGGACAGATCTTATGTCCGCGATTTACTGAAACCGCTGACATATATAGGATTTGTCCGCGCTTTTATAGCCGCAGACATAAAGTATTATTGTTAGCGGTCACAACAGCCGCGGCCGTAGATGTACAACAACGGCTATGAGCCGCGGTCATATACTGTACAACCAGGGCTTAACCCGCAGCCATAGACTATACAACAACGACTGTAAGCCGCGACCATTAGTATATTATGGCCGCGGGTGCTAGCCGCGACATATGTACCTTTATCAGCGGCTAAAACCGCTGCCTTAAACATTTTTTGTCAGCAGATCTAAGCGTCGCGACCATATTTTTAACTTTTGTCATCATCTGGTAGCCGTTGACATATGTTCCTTTGGCAGCGGCTTTCTAGCTGCTAACAATTTGTCAGAAGAATTTTTATTTATTTATTTACTACCACACTCTATTCGTACATGAGTCACCTGAATCATTCAATCACATATTTATTGAGCCAACATCCGGTTCGCTGGATCATTCATCACACACATTATGAGCACCACCCAGGCTCCTGAATCATTCAATTAGACACATATGAGCCACCACCCAGGCTCTCTAGATCATTCAATCACACCATAGAATATATGCATATATTGTTATACAAATATCCAGAAAAGTAGAAAATGAAAGTGTAATAAAATAAGAGGAATCAAGAGACATGATCATCATGATCAAATAATCATCCCGCCGCCTCATCTGTCTCACTATCGCTCTCACGCTCTGAACTGCGGAGGTACATGTTGGTACGTGCCTGTGACGACTGTATCTGGGAGAGGAGTAGCTCATCTCGTCCACCTTCGTAGCTACATTCTCCAATCGAGAATCTTTTCTCGCATTTGAGTCATCTCCTTTGCCTGGCTTTCAACTTTTTTCTTGTGCTTTTATTGTTCTTGCATTATCCTTTCTCACTCTGAACTGCCAGATGTTCCTGTAGATTTATACCATGTGCTCACGTCTCTCCACTACCCGCACAACGAACACGACCAGGTCGATCTTTTCCCATGACCGAAATGAAGGCGTCCTCGGGAGTCGCTGGGGTCTGGTTCTCGACATCAACGTCCGAGGAAGGAGCAATCATCTGAGTCATAGTCCTCCTACACAAAAGGTAGAGAAAAAATATTAATGATACAACTATTGTAATGAAAATATTTCACATAAAAGAAAGGAATAAAGTTACTTACATATCGTCTCCTGCTCTCCTCATCTACCCAGCTCTCACTGCCGTCTGGTAAGTCTTTGCATCGACCCATCTTGAAAAGCTCAAGTCGATGCGGATTACGTCCATGCACATTAGACTGTTTAAATTGAGACAAAATAAGAAAGACATGTAAGTAACTAATGAAAGGGATAATATTATTCATAAAACATAACTCACAAAATCATTCATCAATTGATAATGACTAGTCCTACCCCGTCTATATGTCATAGATTGAGTGGCACGGTTCTGCTTATTTCTCCCAGCAACCCTCTAAAAGACAAGAATAGACAGTTATTGTTCATTTATATAACAAAATAATCATAATAATTATATTCTAAGCATTTTAAATATTATACGCTCATCCCCAGTAGTCCACATCTCGCACATTGTTTGCCAATTGAGGAGTCAACACCAACTGGGTGGAGGCAATCACATCATCTAAAGACTTGCCATTAAAATGCTGACATGAAATACAAAATTTTTGTCAATATATAAACAAGTTTAAAAAATAAAGTACATATGAAATAAAATAGTATATTAGCTTACTCTTTTTTTTTGCTTGCTACGCCAACTGCGATGCATGGCGCTCATGTGAGCAAGCATCTCCCTATCGTTTTGTCCGTTCGCTCTCACTGGTACGTCAACTGCAAAACAAAGTCACTCAATTATAGAAATATACACATATAACTATTCAATTTAAACATAATTACCTGAAGATCTCTGAATATCAACTCCTTAGTCGCAATAGGAAGCTTCGCAATTTTTTTTTGCCAAATCTTACAATACATTTTTGATATTAATGCCCATGCAACTAGTAAAGTGATATGCCGTAGGGCCCACACCATATCCTCGGACGAGGGAGACATTCCATTGTTGTCCATCAGGTAGCCTCCTCTCTATAACTCCCCTAGTGGGCCCTCGACGAGGCCAGTGCCCCTCCCCCAAGATGGTGCAGACGTGCAGATGGACCTGTTGAATATAAACATTAAACATCATCAGAGAATATCTATTAACAATGAATATAAAAATTTCATCAAATTAAAATATGAACATGCTACAGAAGATGTAGATGCCATCGAAGAGCCCTGAGGGCTGAAGAGGGAGCTATCTGCTGAAGAGTGGGAGGGAGAGGAAGCTCCTGAGAGGTGGGAGCGGAGGAGCACCTGAGATGTGGGAGGGGAGGGATCGACTGAGAGGTGGGAGGGAGAGAGACCGACAGAGTCCGATGCCTCCGTAAGCGTGAGCCATCACGAGAAGAGCGCTCACTACCAAACCATCTGTTAAAAAATGTTAGTAAATATGTAAACATAACAATTTAAAAATTTCAATCTTGAACATCTATGTAAATTTATGTTAAAATAAAATATAAATATTAACGTAAATAAATCACCTAAATATCAATATAATCGTCCACTCTTACGCTACTTTCTTGACATAGATCCACATCTTGAATTTCTCCTCTAATCGGAACATCAATCAGATTGTCCTGAAACACTTCGTCACTTGGTTCTATATCATTCTCAGAGACTTATCTTGCAAGTCGTAGTAATCACGCGGACTGCTTTGACATGAATGATCCATCCTTGTGTTGTGTTATCATTGACATAGACATCTGTTCCACTTGACTTGCCAGGGCAAAATGGTTCATGTATTGAGCCTTTGATGAGTGTTCAGACTGATAGTTCCATATTTATCTATTTTAAATCCTTTATCTTTTCTATAAACATCCCACCAGTCACACTCAAATACAACACACGTCTTTGATTATCGAAACATATTTCCAATACATCATTTAGACGTCCATAATATCCATCACATCCGATTCAAGTTCTGCATTGATAATAACTCCAGACAACTGAGTGACCTTTGTTGCATCAATAGATGATGTACGAAACCTAAATCCATTGACAATATAGCCTGAGTGTGAATGTGCAACCTTGAAGGTGTTCGTGCTAGACAGTATATATCAGGAGTACACCGAGGATCATTTGCATCGTACAATCTTTCACATAACTTTGGATCCACTTCAAGAAATTCCTTTCTGTATGGCTTGAACTCTCAACACATCTTGTGTTTCAAAAAAATATTCATCGATATCTTCAATCTGTTTAAGAATGTACATATGTGCCTTCTCACTTCTTCTTTAGACAATATATGAGTATTACCATTTCCTGCTAAGAAACGTTCTGAAGATTTGAATATCGAACAACCTCCTTCATTATTGTCTTCAGAGGGCCATCATAGTTTCTTTCCCTTCGGTTAAAGCGAGTGTCAATACCGTCCATATACATTGAACAAAGTGAGATTGTTTCCTCCATAAGATAGCCTTCAATTGAACCTTCTGGATGTGCCCTATTTAAAACATACTCTTTCAATTTCTTCAAAATCTCTCTCTAGGATACATCCATCGTATTGAACTGGTCCGGCAATTCTCGCTTCATATGCAAGATGTACAATCAAATGAACCATGACATCAAAAAAACATGGTGGAAAAATTTGTTCCAACTTACATAATGTTAATGCAATATCACCTTCCAATGTAAGCAAACGATCAGATTGAAGAACTATGGAACAAACATCTCTAAAATAAAATATACTTAACTCTGTAATTGGGTCTGTCACATCTTGATTGACAATTCCACGAATTGCCAAAGGCAATAATACTTACATGTATATATGGCAATCATGACTCTTCAGCCCTACCATTTTCAACTTGCAATATCTACACATTTCATCAAATTGGAGGAATATCCTATCTGAACTTTTATATTACGCAGAAAGTTGCACACAGCCATTGTATGCAATCTGTTCAATGTATATTCTTCCGCTGGTAACCTGGTCTTATTATGACTGTCTGTCTGTGGATGGAATTCTGGTCTATTCCTCACTATTCCATATCTAACCGTTCATTCAGACTGTCTTTGCTCTTTTTCCCCCACCAAGAAGATTCAAAGTTTCCCAACAATTGTCACATACATTCTTCTCAATGTGCATTACCTCCAGGTTTGTGCCGGATGAGTAGATTTGACCAATACGACAGCTTTCTAAAAAATACTTTTGTTTCTTCTTCCATCCGTCTAAATTCTGATATCCTTCTTAATGTTCTTTCCAAATCTGATATGAGGAAGTTGAAGTTGTTGATGCTTGTCTGTGTGGAGTCACTGAGTGTGAATAGGTGTTCGTGAAGGTCGCAGCGGCCCCATGTGCAGTAGGTATTCCCTCTCCATTTCTCTGAACCTGACTCCCCCAAATCTTTTCCTGTCAACATACTGGTTGCCGTGTAGTAGGTGAAATTCAGGAACCCATGCACCCTTTTTTTTTTCTTTCTTTGAAGTTGTCAACACCTTTGTAAGAAATATTACATATAAACGTGCAATACTAAACAAATCTATTAAATAAGAAGTGTATACTAGTCATTAAACTGAAAGTGGCGAATAATTTACTAATCAATTATCTGAAACTGAAACTGAAAGTGTAATACTAATCATTAACTGAAGATATATGAAACATATTGACATGCTATTCTCTCTGGTCCAAGTATGCTAAACAAAGACATATGAAGCTGCAGCATATGAGTGACATCAATCTTCCTTTTCCAACTGGAGTATCCATCTAGAGTATATTCCTCAAAGCTAAAGAAGTAGTGCAGTCTTTTGGGGATGGCTCTTAAGTTGATTTATTCCGAGTCTTTTGGGTAAAATTCATATTGGTGCTAATGTAAAGAACAAAAACTATGTCATTTAAGCACTCTTACCAACTCCATGCTTGGATCTCCCAATATCTACCTATTGAATGGAACCCAAGTCTATTCCAATAAATAATGGGCCAAGAGAAAAATATTCTAAATTTGTTGCTTCCATGTGCCATTCATATTTGTTTTACCATGATATACTCCACACTTTTCTGAATACTAATTGTCTAAATTTTGTTTATAATAATATATATGCATGCATGCTGATATAGTTTATCTTTAGCCTTTAGTATTCAGGCTTTCTTCCCAAATTGTTGGAAAATGAGGGAGACGCAAGCATCCTCTCCACAGATGACATGTCACTTGAAAGCCACACTTTACACTTTGGGACTCTTACAAACTCTACCCTAGTTATTATGAGGATATATTGTAGTCTTACATATATACTTTGTAGTTTTGAAGCCATTTAACCAAAAATTCTAATTTATGTTTCTTATGTTAAAATGAAAGCCAAAAAGTGACTCCTATCCAAATTTTTTTATTTTGTCAACATGTTCTTAGTGAGCCGGAAGGAGATCACATACTTTTTGGGAAGTTAAACTTAGTTTCTACATCTTTGGGTCACCAACCTTTATTTTTTTTTTTATAGTAGATGGATAATATGCTATGCCATTCCTACGGAGGAGAAGAAGAGATCTGGTTAGGGTGTTTCTCTAATTTTTTTAAAAAGTGGTTCAAACCAGAATTTGGTCGTTTTTTTTAAACCTATGCAAAGAGCAATCTTGAGTAGTTTATGTTGGTCTTTCTAATGTCTCGCTTTGAGGATTTGTAACGTGTGATTAGTTTGGGTCCAATGAATTAATCTACTCATTTAGGGATTATCTTAGGCTACATTTTGAAGGGAAAAGAAAGAAAAAGAATGGTTGTGCACTTGTCTCTCTTACATTGCCATGTTTCCCAAGAGTGGCAATTGAACATACAATTTAAGATCAATAAATGTCTTTTGGATCAAGTGCTTCAATGGATAAATAAATCCTAATGATCCTGTTTGATAAGCTGTTAACTAAAGAGTTTTATCAGCTTATTAAAATCAAAATCATTTGATAACCCCTAATCTATCTACTTGCTAAGTGGGCTCCAGGGCTGTTAACCCCTGTTACTTACCCGGGGATGAATCCCAAAGCCTATTTGATAACTAAATAGTCTTTGGTAAAAGGACATTTATCAATCTTATTAATTCTTTCTGTGGATGCCTTACTCCTACCTCACCAGGGATTTCAGTCCTTATACAGTTGAAATTTTCAGCTATAATTAATAACATAGATGCATCTGCATCCAATTGACACGGGCTTTGATTCAAGCAGTCCATATTTAGAATCAAAGTGACACCTAATAATGATCAGGTCATCCATGGTTTGATGGTTCAGATCTGCTGATTTATAGTTATGGATATGGAAAAAGTACAGATATTGTCTCTTAATTAGACAAGCAAATCAACAATACAAACAATCTCCCCTATCACAGCCTTCTGTCCTAGCATTCATATGACACCACATAACACATGAAGATTATACTTTCCAATTGTAAAAAAGGCTCATTTGCGTTATGACTAAACTTAATTTGATTGATATATGTCCACATACCCAGTCCATTATATGATTCTGATTACTTACAGACGTGGATATCAAATTTTTAGGAAGTACCTCTCCTTATGTCAATTCAGCATGCTCCATTATTCTTCTTTAATATGGTTCTCACATGAACATCTGATTCCTTGGCATAAAGTATCTTATTTACATGGGGCAGGTAGAGGAAACTTTTTTTTTTGGCAAAAATATAATCATCATTGGCCAACTTTTTGACCCAACCTAAAATTAGGAAGGAAGGTTATCTATACCGCCAAACGGACATAAACATCTATGTGGGTCTGTCCGACCAATCAATAGAACAGCGGCCTAGTAATTTACCAGTCAACTGTCAAGAGAAGCGTAGTAGAGCGTGAGGTAACACATATAACATGTGGTAATATGATAACATGTTTTAATAATGTGATTAGGTTGAAGAGTACATGGTGCATGCTATACGTCAAGAAGATCCTAAACATGATAAGGAAATTAATGGTTAAAATTTTAAACATGCATCTTACAGAATGCAAATGTTTTGAAATCTTGTTTTGCCATGTCTCATGAGGGGCCTTCTGGATAGACCGCAAAGACCAGAAGCATACCTACAGCTGTGGTGGAGGCAGAGGCAGGAAGGAGGCGGCCAACCACACTGGAGATGTCGACAGGTTGCTGGTACCTGTGAGTCGGTGGAGGTGGGAGTCCCGACAGCACTGTTGCAGAGGGGATGCTAGACACAAGCGTGGAGGTGGCTCTCTCACCAGAGGTGGCGCTGCTGCGGAGGGGGAGGGCGGATCACCGGCGTGGAGGTGGAGCTGCAAAGAGGGGAGTCCTGATGGAGGCGACGTTGCTACGAAGGGGGGTCACTGACTGAAGGTGGAGCTGCTAAGGGGGAGTCCCTGCAGATGCAATCGAATGGGTGAGGAGGTGAGGATGGGTGCAGAGGCGGCCGAATGAGTTTTCCGCCCTAACCAAATTGGTTGCCCACCGAGGGGAGGGAGGGGGTGGGGATGTGGGTTACTGTCGGAGGGGAGGGAGGTTGGTGGGGGTGGGGGCTACTGCCGGAGGGGAGGGTGCCAGGGAGATGGTTTTGGGCGTCGCCGGAGGGAGGGGGCCAGAGAGGGAGGTTTTGGGCGTCGGAGACTCACCGTGGGGGGGTGGGGATGTCGCCAGAGCTTTGGGCATCGCCGGGAGGGGTCGCCTGTTGTCGACGCCGTCGGTGTGGTCGGGCATCTCTGGACGGGGTCGTCAGTCGAGAGGAGAGAGAGAGAGAGAGAGAGAGAGAGAGAGAGAGAGAGAGAGAGAGAGAGAGAGAGAGCTAGAGAGAGGAGAGAGAGAGAGAGAGAGAGAGAGAGAGAGAGAGAGAGAGTAGGAAAGGGGAAGGGGCGTTTTATGACGGGACAAGCGAAAATATGCAGCGGCTATAAGCTTCTGCCATATTATTCTTTAGCAGCGGCTATGACAAGCCGCTACCATATAATTGTATGGCGGCAGCTAATAGCCGCTGCCATAGTATAATTTTAACCCATAAACTTCAGAAAAAATAATATATTTACTACTTGCATTAATATATTTAATTTTTATAATTATAAATATGGTAAATTAATTAGGAATCCTTATCAGATATTTTACTTATTTTTTAGTTCATGACAGAGTTGTAACTCATCACAGTAAGTGTTATCCCATGTTACAGTAAAGTACGTTAATTAAGTTCTGTTACAGTAAGGTCCTCCCTATTACAATCAGGGACTCCTAATTAATTTACCCTTATAAATATTACTATATCTATTAATGTATTATCTTGTGATGATACCAAGTAATTATTATCGACACCTAAAGAGCATGTGTCGGCACTAAAAGAGGATCAGACAAGAATTTCAGGGAATGAACATTTAATGCACAATAATATGATCAAATTTAATCGTAATGAGAAAAAACTGGTATTGGCTTTTAATGCTTAGGTCAGCTGGTATAAGAAAATTTGAACTTTCATGACGAGCAAAACTGATATTGGCTTCTAATGCCTAAGTCACTATATATGTCGATCACTATAAACAAAGGATAAACAAAAAAAAAAAGTTAAACTTCTTCAACATTAGTACTTCTACCATAGGTTAGATATCTTTGGATCTTAATTCTTACTCTTACATTTAAATTTGATCAACACACACACCACAACACACACACACACACACCCACACACACCACACACACACAACACACACACACACACACACACACACACACACACACACACACACACACACACACACCACCCACACACACACACCACTATATATATATATATATATATATAAACATATATATGATCGTTGAATCAGAGACTATATTGAACGCGCGACATTGTTGACTGTACAGTCTCGTTGTTCAAAGTTCTTGCACATGTCAAAATGTTCGCCTTCTCTAAACTGTCTCACAAATCTAAAATCACCAGATGAATTAATATAGTAGTGAGCACAGGTCATACCACAGAGAGGCTGAATGGAATTTGAATTAAACTACTTTGAATTGAAACTATTCTAATGGGCACATTTCCACCAAAATAACATTGTAATAGAGTCACTTCTATGAACAACACCAATCTAACAACACTACGAACTATAAGATGAATAACAAAATGAAAACACGATGTAATAAACTCTAGATTAAGAAATGATAAAAGACATTAAACTGTAACGCCAAAAATCCGGATCTGATCCCCTTACAAATGTCGAATTATCTATCATGCTCAACCATTAGAGCAAGAACAGAAGAATTAAACAAATGCAATAGACCGAGTTCTAAACAAAACAGAATTTAAAAAAATGCAACACATTAGATCTATCTGTTCTAAATACAAAAGAAATGAAAATTAAGACATACAACGCCACTGGATCGATTTCTCCACACCAGTCTCACAGCTCTCACTAAAACTGAAATGACGAACTCAAGAACTCTGGAATCGATTTCACTGCAATACAGAAGAACATAAATTTCTGCAACCCCGAGCACCCCCTCCAAGATCTGATCAACAGAGAATGAAAAAAAAGAAAACACACCGGTCTCTCCCACATTAGCCAACAAAAGATTGAAAGAAAACCTCAATTAAATCACCAATTCTTCAGTTCAAACCAAACGCATAAGAAGAACTCCAAACATAAGAATAGAAAGAAGAAGAAAAACTCAAAGCAATTCCAGTTGCCCTCCCCTGGAGTCGAATGATCTCAACAATTGCTGGACAAAGGAAACAGATGCTTAATTCTCCAAATCTCGAATCTAGAAAGGAGAAAGAAGACAAATCATAGCAGAGCCTCTTACTGATCATAGAAGAAAACCATAAATTTGCAATCGCCCTCCAGATTCTCTCAATCAGATGAACTGAAAAATTTCACACAATTAAACTAAACATAGAAGAAATGCTATGAACGCCACTGAAGACATGGAAGAGTTCAACACAGAAGAAATAGCAATCTTCACCAAACGAAATGAAAATTACACAGGATCTAACTTTGCTCAGTTGCTCCAACAGGATTGAGAGAATACAGAAATAAACTAGAAGCAAGAAAATTTTCCAGAGTCCCACTGGCTAACCCCTCTCCACTGCTCTGCTTACACACCGAAGAAAACCCAAAAAACTCCTTGGAGCCCCTCTTACAGAAGGAAGAAGGAACATAACCACGCACTGAAATTTCTAAAAGCTCTCACTCGAACCCTCCCGATCTGCTGAAAGGTAAATTACAGAAAGAAATGGCAACTAAAAAAATCCTAAAATTTCCCCAAGGCCAGCCCCCTCCTAACCTCCCGAGAAGAGGACTCTGGGGTCCTTTTATAGGCTTCACGGCCCTCTGCACAGCTTCTTCCCGCTTCCTGGATGCCGCCTTCACACCTCACCAGGATCGCCACGTCAGCCTGTGCTCCCAATTCCGAAGCGCCATCGCCAGCCTTCACACACTGCGCACCGCCACCTCAGCAGATCTGCGCCATGCCGTACGCCGCTGCTCTGCCTCGCGCTCCAGCCGCACCAGCCACACGGCCCAGCCCTGGGCGCCGCATCGTCTTGCCCTGGCCGCCTGGTCCATCCGCTGTGCAGGGGATAAGTAGCTCGCACGCATGCAGGTGCTCCTGCTCATCTGGCCATCGTACGGCCCAACATACACCTCCGCCAGGGTCGCACTAGCTTCACACACCTCACAGGCTTCCATCGCCCCTCACAGCAGCCTTGCATCACCCAAGCCAGCACAAACCTGGCCGCTGGCCGCCTCTCACACAACGCAGCAGCTCGCCACGCACAGGCTGCTAGCCCCTTCTGCGCAGGGGACCAGCACCGCCTTCGCTAGGAGATCCGCTCACCCAGCCCAGCTTCAGCACTAGGCGCTCCTGGTCAGCAGCGCTCCACACCGCCCTGGTTGCTTGGCCCAGCTCAGCCGCCTCCCTGCAAGCCCTCAAACCGCCATCACACCAGAGCGCCATTGCCCTTCAGAGCTCCAGCCGCCTTCTGCCCAGCCCTAGCTACCGGCATCAAATTGATTTGTTTGGCCTCCCGAAATCGTTTACAGCAGCTGGCCACCTCCATCTAATAAAAGAAACTAAAAGGGGTAAGTGGGTGGGATATTAAAATATTATTATTTATTGAATGAAGTGGGTTATGATGTATGGTTTGGGGTGTTAACAATTTTTAGGTTGTTAACATTTTTATTTGTTTAAAAATCACATTTATTTACTAAAAGATATGTACAACATTTATTTACAATTATCTTTTATTTTTCAAAGTGTATCTAATCTAAAAGCAATGATTTATTAAATGAAAAATCTAACATGTGTTCTAACCCCAAATATCAACTAACAATTATTTATGGATGAAATAGAAAATAGAAATTAAAATCAATGTGCACATTATTTATAGACAATTGTTGTCTAAAATTACTATATGTATGAAATTTAACTCAAAAAATTATGTGGTTATCACTCCCCCCTACTTGAACATTGCTAGTCCCTTAGCAATAAAATTACTCCAAATGTAGGACTAGAAGATATAATATCTCATGCTAAACAGTCATCATGTAAAAGATTAATGTAGAGATATGTCTTCCTAATTGTAAGGGCTTATGGCAAGAAATTAGTGCACAAGTGATAGCTCACTTAAGAGTTCACATCAACCCTCCTGGAGCTCCTCTATCTCAGCTAGTATTTGAGATTAGATTAATTTGAGGGAGAAGAAAAGATTTGTGAAATAAGATCTTTGCTCAGTCAGATCGGGTTGTTTCTCTCAGTTCCATTCTGCCCTATTTTTCTTGAGGATTATTTCTCTGAGTTGGAGACTTTGCCCCTTTATTTGCACTTTGTGCACTCAGAATTTTGTTTCTTTTTCATCCATAATGCCGACAATAATAGCTCTCTTACAGAGAACTAAGGCAAGGTTACTTGAGCATTAGCGCACTACAGCTTTCCTTTCCTATCCATCCAAGCACTACTCTACTGCTTAAAACGGTTTGCTCGATAAGGCGGACCATCACTTTTCAAGAGTAGCGAGTCCAACTTTACTCAGATCCGGGCATTTTTCATGGATATATTTTTCTTTTGCTTTTTCTTTTCTTTTCCTCTTTACGGAAGGATGCACAGTCAGGTTCCTTGATCACATGCCTTCACTTCCTTTGCAATTCACTTAGGGGAAGGGAGAAAACCAATCACCTCTCTCCTACTAGCCTTGACAAATTTGCTACAGTCGGGCTCAGCTAGTCTAAGTGGCTGTGTAGTGTGGTATGAAAACTTCTTGCCATAAATCCTTACATAAGGTAGACAAGAAGTACATGTAATCATTTACTAGAGGCTACCTAACATGGATGCTTACAAAGGAGTGTGACAACCACAAAATTTTAATGGTTAAAGATCATACACCTAGTATGGGATGCGCAAAGCCACGCATTTTTATTCAAAGATGAAACATTGTGAAATTTTTATTTGCATATGTACAAGCTCAAGAAAAAGAAATGAAGCAATGGTTGGGATGAGGACTATGAATGCATGCTTATTCTACCTCTCCCCCCTACTTATTTACAAGAAAAGAAAGTAAGATAGAAAATTACCTGATAAAAGAAATCTGTACACTTGGGTTGCCTCCCAAGAAGCGCTAAGTTTATCGTCTTCAGCCAGACGCAATTAGGCTTCATTTGGCTCAGCTAGCTTGGTAGAATCAATTTTTACAGAAGATGGGCTTTCAAAGAATGCTTTAACCTTTGCCCATTGACAGTGAATGAATGTCCAGTTTTTGGGTCAAGAATAATGACAGCACCATTGTCATAGACTTTGACAACAGTGTAAGGACCATCCCACCGGGACTTCAATTTTTCCGGAAACAGACGAAGTCTAGAATTAAACAACCAGACCTTATCATGCACTTGAAAAGTTTTTCTATGGATGTGTTTTTCATGGAATGCTTTGGCCTTGGCTTTATATATCTTGGAACTTTCGTAGGCTTCATTTCTGAGCTCTTCTAGCTCATTCAGATGCAGGGTCTTTTGTTCCGCTGGGCTAAATCAAGATTTACCTGTTTGATAGCCCAATAGGCTCTATGCTCAAGTTCTACCGGCAGATGACAAGATTTTCCAAAGACAAGCTGGTAAGGGGACATTCCATGGGAGTTTTGAACGCAGTTCGGTAGGCCCATTGCATCATCTAACCTTTCTGACCAGTCTTTCCTATCAGGCCTAACCGACTTCTGAAGAATGTTCTTAATCTCCCTGTTTGAAACTTCTACCTGGCCACTAGTTTGCGGATGGTAAGGTGTTGCCAGCTTATGGGTGATCCCATACTTCCTTAGGAGGGTCCTAAACTGAGTGTCAATGAAATGAGGTCCTCCATCACTGATGATTGCTTTGGCCCACCAAATCTAGAAAAGATGTTTTTCTGAACAAATTTGATAACCACCTTATGATCATTGGTCTTTGTGGCAAGGCCTCTATCCATTTGGACACATAATCAACAACAACTAAAATGTATGTGTATCCAAAGGACGGTGGAAAAGGTCCCATGAAGTCTATTCCCCAAACATAAAAAATTTCCACAACCAAAATGGGATTGAGAGGCATCATATCCTTCTTAGAAATATTCCCATGGTTTGACATCTAGGACATGCCTTACCAAATTGGTGAGCATCCTTAAACAATGTAGCCCATAGAAACAAGTCTAAGACCTTAGCAGTGGTCTTCTTTCCTGAAAAAAAATGCCCTCCACAAGCAAAGAATGGCAAAACTTGAGGACACTTTGATGCTCACTGTAACGACCCGAGAACCCGACCCTCGGCCCACGCCGAGGACCCGATTTTCGCGGTCGCCGCCCACAGACCAGGGGGCCCGGAAGGGCTATAACACTGCGTCTGACAGGATATGTAACGGAGGTAAACAAATTGCTAAGCTAGAAGCGTACAAGCGGAAACAAGAAAGTAAAGCGAGACCGCTGCGTACCGCTCTAAGTACAGTCCCAACGCACGCACACTAGTACAAGTAGGAAAGGGGAGAGACAAGTCCCTTAGGGCATACCCCGAGGGTGACGTACACTGAGAGGGGGAACTACTGCTAGCTACGGGGACCAAGACTACCGCCCCGTCTCCTCCACCCGACGCGCGCCCTGCCGCTGCTGAGAAGACTCCCCTGGAAAACAGAGGGATGAGCTTCTCAACAGAAGCTCAGTAGGGACTACCAATCTCCTACTGGCTCTAAACAGGCAGAGGAACATATACAACTATTAATAAGGGAAGACGACAATTTATATCTTTCTACCTACAAAAGGAAGTGCGGAAGCGAAGCTAAAGCTAACACAGTACGGAAAGTACTCTCGGTCGGAAACTCCGTACGACTGCCCGTCGTGACCACCACACGGCTAGTAAAACACAGACGGAGGGAACTCGCCTGGACAAGGAAAACCAGCTACGGGAACAACACCACTAGTCAGACGGTCAGGTGCGTCCACAGACGTCTTATCCTCGACCTAGGTCCTGGCCCTCGCGTCTCGTCAAAGCGAGGTAGAACACAAGTACAACAACAGTAACCGCCGTAGTCTGGACGGACTACGGTCCCATGCCTGACCTCTCCAAACGGTTCCAGGCCCGTAAGGAGCGAGGCAGTGAGAAGAAGGACTGGCTGGCCTGCGCCGGGTAGAACTCCAAACTGTCCTCGGCGTCCAGACCAACCACGAGAGCTCTGCAAGCGACTCACACGCCACTGTCCTAACCACCATTTTCCCCCAGCTCTAGAGTCCGCCTAAGCGGCTGCCAACTCGAGCACACTCGTAGCCGGAGTACCCTCAACAGGCTCCCGAGGATAGGGGTCCCAGGTAACGGTCAACCTCTCACACGGGACAAGCCCTCAAGTGCCGCACCGGCAGCGGCGAACGACTAGTGTGAGACCATACTAGAGAACTAGCACAGGTGCCATGGTACAGTAAAGAGAAAATGGAGGCGGCAGAAGCACAACCTGCCTCTAGACTGAGAAGGCGACATAGGGCCTGTCGCCTTCTAAATGGGACATAGGCCCTGTCGCATTCTGAATGCGACATAGTCCCTGTCGCAACCCTGGTTGCGACACCCAGGGTGTCGCCTTACCAGTCAGGTAGCGACATGGCCTATGTCGCCATCAGGCCAGACGGGGGTTCCGGGAGCACTCTCTCCAGGAACCTCCCCGAAACGGAGAAAACACTACACACGGCGAGGGAGGGGAGCATGCTTATCATGCTAGAAAGCCATTAAACACACAAACCACCCTCGAACACCCCAAGAACATGGATTCTACGCTCGGAGGAAACCTCACTCACACGAGCATGGAGTTCTCACACTCCCCAACCCCACAACACACGAGAACCACGGTCTAGACGGGAAGGGGATCATGCTTAGGGCGAGGGTCGGATGTCCCTACCTCCACGCGAAGAACGCAACCTATTGGGGCCTTCTCGTAGGTTTGGCCGTCTCCTCCTCACACCGCACGGCACGAACACGACCCCTGCACGAACGGAGCATCACCCTCCTCAGCACGGCCGCCTCAACACGGGGGAGGCACCCCAAAACCGCCGGGAGCTCCGAGAGGGCGAGAGAGAAAGAGGGGAAAGGAGAGGCGCGAGAGAGGGGGAGGGGCTCGGGCGCCCGGCTTTAAGCCTGCGGTACCTGAGAATGCGACATACCATGTCACCTTCAAAGGCACATACCCCATGTCGCACGGGAACAGAAGGCGACACACCCCCCGTCGCAACCCCCTGACAACGGTCAAATCTCGGAATTCGAAAAAGTGAAGGCGACAGCCATCTTGTCGCGTTCACCCGACCGACACCGCCAAAGCCGTACTGACACAAAGGACGCCTCACGTCTGTCAGACGGCGTCTGGGGCGACGCGATGGGAAGGCCATAGGCCATGTCGCCTTCAAGAAGGCGACATACCCCATGTCTCCATCCATCAAACCAAGGCGACAGTGGTTATGTCGCCTTCAAGAAGGCGACATACCCCCTGTCGCAATCCCAAGCAGAACCAAACATCGACGCGATCGGAACCCGTCGCGACAGTCGCCCTGCCGCGACCCAGAGGACGGGGCCAAGGGCCCAAGGGGGCCGGGGTGTTACAACCCTCCCTCCTTAAGACATTTCATCCTCGAAATGAAAACAACTCGGTCTCAACCCGGAAGACGACAAAAGGGAAGATCACCACATATCGATCAATCAAACAGGAAGGAACTGCTCCTGCATCTCGTCCTCGCGCTCCCAGGTGGCCTCGCCACCGACACGGTTCTGCCAAACGACCTTACTAGTGGAATCTGCTTCCTGCGCAACTGCTGAACTCTGCGTCGACAATACTATTGGGTACTCTGGCACTGACAATATGGCGCTACCTCTAGCTGCGAGTAGTCCAACACGTGCGAAGAGTCTGCAACGTACCTCCTGAGCTGCGAAACGTGGAAAACGTTGTGCACACCTGCTAGCTCTGCTGGAAGACTCAGCCTGTAAGCCACCTCGCCGACCCTCTCAGAATGGGAAGGGCCCAATATATCTGGGACTGAGCTTTCCCCTCTTACCAAACCTCATGACCCCTTTGGTCGGCGAGACCCGCAGGAAGACCAGGTCACCGATGCTGAACTCTAGCGGTCTCCTACGGCCATCCGCATAACTCTTCTGCCTGCTCTGTGCTGCCCGAAGCCTCTGCCTGACCAAACTGACTGTCTCTGCACACTGCTGCACTAACTCTGGCCCCAAAAGCTGCCTCTCACCAACCTCGAACCAGTGAAGCGGAGTCCTGCACGGGCGACCGTACAAGGCCTCGTATGGCGCCATTCCGATGCTCGAGTGATAACTGTTGTTATACGCGAACTCTACCATCGGAAGGTGAGACTCCCAAGTGCCGCTCCAGTCTAAACAGCACGCTCTCAGCATATCCTCCAGTGTCCATATGGTCCGCTCTGACTGACCATCTGTTTGCGGGTGGTATGCTGTGCTAACCTCAACTCTGTAACCAGTGCTCTCTGAAGACTGCGCCAAAACCCTGACGTGAACCTCGAATCTCTGTCGGAAACGACTGAAACTGGGATCCCGTGCAACGAAACAACTCTGTCCACGTACAGCCTGGCTAACTTGTCCACTGACCACGACATCCTGATCGGAAGAAAGTGTGCTGCCTTGGTCAAACGGTCCACGATCACCCAAATACCATCATGCCTCTGCGGGGTGCGGGGCAAGCCAACCACGAAGTCCATGGTGATGTCGTCCCACTTCCACTCAGGAATGGGCAACGGCTGCAGCTCACCACCAGGACGCTGGTGCTCAGCCTTCACCTGTTGACAGGTAAGGCACCGAGCGACGAACTCCGCCACGCCCCTCTTCATCCCCGTCCACCAGAAGAACCTCCTCAAACAATGGTACATCTTGGTGGAGCCGGATGAACGACATACCTCGACCTGTGAGCCTCTGACAACACTGCTTGACGAACCTCCTCTGGAACGTACAAACGACCTCTAAACTGACCTCACTGTCCTCGCGCTGAGCTCAACGTCCGGCATCCGCAAAATGTCTGCTTGCTCTGCTCGCTTGCGCCTTCAACACTTGCCTGAACAGTGACGGCCGAACTGACAACTGGAAGCCACGGCACGATCTCTGGTCCTCGACGGAACAAACAACCCCTGAGACAGCTCCTCAAACAGTCTCCACTCTCTGACCATCAGCGAACTCAAGCGCACGCACCTACTCAACATCGGCTACAACGTTAGCCCTTCCTGGATGATAGGAAGGGTTAGGTCGTAGTCCTTCAATACTCCATCCACCTACGCTGCCTGAGTTCAATCCCTCTGGGTGAAGATGTACTGCAAACTCTGGTGATCGGTGAAGATCTGAAAAGCCTCGCCATACAGTAGTGCCTCCACAACTTGAGAGCGTATACCACTGCTGCTAGCTCCAAGTCGTGGGTGGGATAGTTCTCCTCATGCTTCTTGAGCTGCCGAGAAGCATAGGCAACAACCCCACCATGCTGCATCAGCACGGCACCCAAACCTGACCTCGACGCATCGGTGTAAACCACAACCCACCGGTGCCCGACGGCAAGACCAACACTGGCGCCGAAGTCAACCTCGTCTTCAGCTCCAAGAAACTCTGCTCACAGTCCTCTGACCAAACAAACCTGGTGTCCTGCCTCGTCAACCGAGTCAACGGTGCTGCAATCTTGGCGAAATCCTGAATGAACCTCCGGTAGTAACCTGCCAGACCCAGAAAACTGCGGACCTCTGCAACTGATGTGGGCTGCTCCCAAGACAACACTGCCTCAACCTTGGCCGGATCCACCGCCACACCAGAACCTGAGATCACGTGCCCGAGGAAGTGCACCTCGCTCAGCCAAAATTCGCACTTGTCGAACTTGGCGTAAGACGGTGACTCCGCAGGGTCTCTAGCACGATCCTCAGATGCTCCTCGTGCTCCTCTTCAGAAGCCGAGTAGACCAGAATATCATCAACAAAAACAACAACAAGCGTCTAGTACTCACTGAACACCCTATGCATCAGATCCATGAATGCTGCAGGTGCGTTCGTCAGCCCAAACGGCATCACGACGAACTCAAAGTGACCGTACCTGGAACGGAAAGCCGTCAAACCAACATCTGACTCTCTGATCCGCAGCTGGTAGTAGCCGGATCTCAAGTCGATCTTCGAGAAAACTCGGGCCGATTGCAACTGATCAAACAAATCATCAATTCTCGGCAACGGGTACCTGTTCTTCACAGTGACCTGGTTCAACTGCCGATAATCGATGCACAAACGAAGACTACCATCCTTCTTCCTCACGAACAAACAGCGCGCCCCACGGCGAATGCTCGGACGAATGAAGCCCAACTCAAGCAACTCTTGCAGCTGGCGCTTCAACTCACGCAGCTCCGCCGGGGCCATCCGATAAGGTGCCTTGGACAAAGGCATCGTACCAGGCAAAAGCTCGATGGAGAACTCTACCTCTCTCTCGCTTAGGGGCAACCCAGGTAGATCCTCCGGAAACACGTCAGAAAACTCAGAAACAACTGGCACATCAAAAACTGAAGACCCGCTAGGCTCCAAGGAACAAACCGAAGCAAGGTAAGCAACGCAGCCATCACGGATCAAACGACGAGCCTTACAGAAAGAAATGAACGGCCGACGGGTAGACCGGATACCTCGAAAGCAGAGAACAGTGCTCCAGGTATCTCGAACCGAACGGTCTTCCTCTGACAATCAACCACGGCTGAGTGAGCCTCCAACCAGTCCATGCCCAGATGACGTCGAAGTCGCAAAGCTGCAGCGCGTACAACCTGGCCGGCAACTGGTGACCCTCAACCTCGACTGTCACACCCTCCAGGTAACCGAAGGAACCATGTAGTCCACGGACGGGAGATCGACCAATACGTCACACTGCCTCTCGGGTGTGTGACAAACAAGGACTCGTAAAACTCCTCGGAAGCAAAACACAAGGAGCACCGGGATCAACCAAAACACGAGCAGCTCTGCCAAGGATAGGTAGAGTACCTATCACCAGGTTCGATGCCTCTGCCTGCTCCCGGTGAGTGCCATCACGCGACCACGACCACGTCCACGCTGCGGCGCCTGCTGGGCTGCTGCTGCGGCGGCTGCTGGTGCTGAGGAACTGCTGCTGCTGCTGGTACACTGGTACTACTGCGGCTGCGGGAACTGCTGGACCTTCTGATGCGCGGGTGCCTGCTGCTGGGGATGGTACTGGTACTGAGGTGGCTGCTGCGCGTACTGCACTGGCTGCTGCTGCTGCGGAGCTTGCCCCTTAGGGCAATCCCTCCTAAAGTGGCCTGGCAAGCCACAAGTGTAGCACACTGGCTCCTGACTGCCCTGCTCAGCACCCTGCTGTACTGACTGCTCTGCAAACCTGGACTGACGCCTCTGCTGACGGCTCCGTCCACCCCCACGAGTAGACAACTTCCTGAACTGCGAGCGAATTCCAGAGCTACCGAACTGCCTGAGCCTGAGGAAGAGGAAGTCGCACTACCGCGGCTGCCTGCTGGACGCTGGTACGGCGAGGACCTGGAAGAGGCTCCTCCCTTCTGTTGCTGCTGCTGCTGAGGCTGCCAAGCCTCCCTATCCAAGGCGGTGGCCTTCGCCACGGCCTCTCCCAAGGTGGTACACATGTTGTGCCGTCACACCCCACCTCAGGTCTGGTCTCAGCCCTGCTATAAACCTCTCTGCACAAGCCTGGTCACTGCCTGCTACATGAGGCACATGCCTCAACAACCGGACAAACCTCTGGTGGTACTGAGAAACTGTGAGGTCGCCCTGCACCAACTCGTGGAACTGGTCCCGTCTCTCACGTCGAGCGTAGTCGGGGAAGTACTCACCGTGGAAGACCTCTGAAAACTGCTGCCAAGAGATCTGGTCCAACCGCTGCCCCTGGAAGTGTCTGCCTCTGAACTCTCCACCACTCATGGGCTGCTCCCTTGAGCTGGTATACTGCCAAACGAACCTGGTCCTCCTCAGCGCACTCCATAGTCTCGAAGATGCGCTCCAACTCATGGGTCCAGCTCTCTGCCTTATCTGGATCATACTCACCGTGGGCATCGGTGGGCGAAGATGCAGGAACCTCTCAAGGAGAGCGGTCCTCGCCTCCGACACCGCTGCCCTCCGCTGACCGGACCGGGTACTCCCAGTACCTGACCGCTGCTGGCGGACTGGCTGCTCCACCTCTGGTTCCACCTCCTGCTGCCCTGGTACGGCTGGGGGAGGTACTGGAAACTGACCACCTGCTGCTGCCTGCCCGGGCTGCCACGCTCCCTGGTACATAGCTCTGAAGAACTGCTCGGCCATGGAAACCAGTCTGCATACTGCTGAGGCTGAGGGTGGTACTCCTGCTGCTGCTGCCCACCTGCTGCCGCTGCCTCTGCTGCTGCCTGTGCACCCTGAGGCTGTGCCACTGACTCCTCCCGGACACCTCCTCCTGAACCTGCCCCTAAGCGGGCATGTCGGACTCATCCTGCTGCTCAACCGGCTGCCTAGCCTGACTGCGCCTACGCGGAGCCATGACCTACACGGCAACACACTGACAAAGGTTACAAATACCTCTCGGGCGGCTAGCAGTGTACTTGTACTATTGTTGGGACTTACTGTTGCAGTTTAGATCCACTACAAGTCCTGTTAGACCAGGCTCTGATACCAATTGTAACGACCCGAGAACCCCACCCTCGGCCCACGCCGAGGACCCGATTTTCGCGGTCGCCGCCCACGGACCAGGGGGGCCCGGAAGGGCTATAACACGCGTCTGACAGGATATGTAATGGAGGTAAACGTCAACTGCTAAGCTAGAAGCGTACAAGCGAAAATAGAAAGTAAAGCGAGACCGTTGCGTACCGCTCTAAGTACAGTCCCAACGCACGCACACTAGTACAGTAAGGAAAGGGGAGAGACAAGTCCCTTAGGGCATACCCTGAGGGTGACGTACACTGAGAGGGGGAACCACTGCTAGCTACGGGGACCAAGACTACCCCGCCCCGTCTCCTCCGCCCGACCGCGCGCCCTGCCGCTGCTGGAAGACTCACCTGGAAAACAGAGGATGAGCTTCACAACAGAAGCTCAGTAGGGACTACCAATCTCCTACTGGCTCTAAACAGACAGAGGAACATATACAACTATTAATAAGGGAAAGACGGCAGTTTATATCTTTCTACCTACAAAAGGAAGTGCGGAAGCGAAGCTAAAGCTAACACGGTACGGAAGTACTCTCGGTCGGACACTCCGTACGACTGCCGTCGTGACCACCACACGGCTAGTAAAACACAGACGGAGGGACTCCGCCTGGACAGGAACACTAGCTACGGGAACAACACCACTAGTCAGACGGTCAGGTGCGTCCACAGACGTCTTATCCTCGACCTAGGTCCTGGCCCTCGCGTCTCGTCAGAGCGAGGTAGAACACAAGTACAACACAGTAACCGCCGTAGTCTGGCCGGACTACGGTCCCACGCCTGACCTCTCCAAACGTTCCGGGGCCGTAAGGAGCGAGGCAGTGAGAAGAAGGACTGGCTGGCCTGCGCCGGGTAGAACTCCAACTGTCCTCGGCGTCCCAGACCAACCACGAGAGCTCTGCAAGCGACTCACACGCCACTGTCCTAACCACCGTTTTCCCCTCAGCTCCAGAGTCCGCCTAAGCGGCTGCCAACTCGAGCACACTCGTAGCCTGGAGTACTCCCTCAACAGGCTCCCGAGGACGGGGGTCCCAGGTAACGGTAACAACCTCTCGCACGGGACAAGCCCTCAGTGTCGCGCACCGGGCGAACGACTAGTGTGAGACCGTACTAAGGAACTAGCTCAGGTGCCACGGTACAGTAAAGCGAAAACGGAAGCGGCGGAAGCACAACCTGCCTCTGGACTGAGAAGGCGACATAGGCCTGTCGCCTTCTGAATGCGACATAGGCCCTGTCGCATTCTGAATGCGACATAGTCCCTGTCGCAACCCTGGTTGCGACACCCATGGTGTCGCCTTACCAGTCAGGTAGCGACATGGCCTATGTCGCCTTCAGGCCAGACGGGGTTCCGGAGAACTCTCTCCGGGAACCTCCCCGAAACGGAGAAACACTACACGGCGGGGGAGGGGAGCATGCTTATCATGCTAGAAAGCCATTAAACACCAAACCACCCTCGAACACCCCAAGAACATGGATTCTACGCTCGGAGGAAAACCTCACTCACACGAGCATGGAGTTCTCACACTCCCCAAACCCCCATCACACGAGAACCACGGTCTAGACGGAAGGGGATCATGCTTAGGGCGAAGGAGTCGGATGTCCCTACCTCCACGTGAAGAACGCACCCGTTGGGGCCTTCTCGTAGTTTGGCCGTCTCCTCCTCTCACCGCACGGCACGAACACGACCCCTGCACGAACGGAGCGTCACCCTCCTCAGCACGGCCGCCTCAGCACGGGGGAGGCACCCCAAAACCGCCGGGAGCTCCGAGAGGGCGAGAGAAAGAGGGGGAAAGGAGAGGCGCGAGAGAGGGGGAAGGGGCTCGGGCGCCCGGGCTTTAAGCCCGCGGTGCCTGAGAAGGCGACATAGGCCATGTCGCCTTCAGAACGACATCCCCATGTCGCCACTGAACCAGAAGGCGACACCCCCCCCCCCCCCCGCAACCCCCTGACAACGGTCAAATCTCGGAATTCGAAAAAGTGAAGGCGACAACCATCTTGTCGCGTTCACCCGACACCGCCAGAGCCGTACTGACACAAAGGACGCCCGTCACGTCTGTCAGACGGCGTCTGGGCGACGTGATGGAAGGCGACATAGGTCATGTCGCCTTCATGAAGGCGACATACCCCATGTCTCCATCCATCAAACCCGAAGGCGACAATGGTTATGTCGCCTTCAAGAGGCGACATACCCCCTGTCGCAATCCCAGCAGAACAAAACATCGACGCGATCGGAACCACGTCGCGACAGTCGCCCTGCCGCGACTCTGAGGACGGGGCCAAGGCCCAAGGGGGCCGGGGTGTTACACTCACTCTCAGGGACGCATCTTCTTATCACGTGGTCTGGTTTAATAAAAAATAGCTCCGGATCCTCCCAAATTTAATACTTGTCCTTAGCAAAGAATCTCTCTCTTTCATTTTTTGGTCCAATCTCCAGGTACTCGTCCAATGACTTTGTATTCTCAATGTGAGCATACCATGGAGATGAAATATTGGAGATAGCTAAAATGTGCTCATCTGGGAAAGCATCTCTAATAGGCATGGAGTCCAGGGATTTTATTCTGGACAAATGGTCAGCTACCACATTCTTGGAACCCTTTTTTATCATGAATTTCCAGATCAAACTCCTGTAACAAGAGGATCCATATGATCAACCTAGGCTTGGCATCCTTTTTGGCAAGAAAATGCCTCAAGGCAGCATGGTCAGTGAAACAATGATTTTAGCTCCTAACTGATAGGATCTGAACTTCTCTAAGGCAAGACAACAGCTAGGAGCTCTTTCTCAGTGGTTGTGTATCGAATCTGGGTGTCATTCAATGTTCTGCTTGCATAATAAATCACCACAGATCCTTTATCAGTTTTTTGTCCCAAATAGCACCTACAGCAAAGTCTGAAGCATCACACATTATCTCAAATGGTAATGACCAGTCTAGAGATTGTAGAATTGGAGCTTTGGTCAAAATGTTTTTTAAGTCCTCAAAAGATTTATGACAAGCTTCATCAAAAATGAAAGGAGTGTCTTTTAACAAAGAAGTCAATGGCCTTGCAATTTTGGAAAAGTCTTTGATGAACCTCCTATAGAATCCAGCATGACCAAGGAAGGATCTAATTTGTTTGACAGAGTTGGGAGGAGGCAATTCGGAAATGAGATTTACCTTGGCTTTATCTACCTCTATCCCTCTCTTTGAGACAATATGCCCTAAGACAATCCCCTCTTTAACCATGAAGTGGCTCTTTTCCCAACTTAAGACAAGATTGGCATTAATGCATCTTTTGAGTACTTCAGTCAAATGGTCGAGGCATGAATCAAAGTCATTTCCAAACACAGAGAAATCATCCATGAAGACTTCTAAATCCCCCCAACTATGTCTGAGAAATAGACAGCATGCAACGTTGAAAAGTTGCAGGGGCATTGCACAGCCCGAAGGGCATGCGTCTAAAGGCAAAGGTTCCAAATGGACATGTGAAGTGGTCTTTTCTTGGTCCTCAGGGTGAATAGCCACTTGGTTATACCCGAATATCCATCAAGGAAACAAAATAATTTTGGCCTGCAAATTTCTCTAAGATTTGGTCAATGAAAGGCAATGAGAAATGGTCTTTCTTGGTCATCGCATTCATTTGCGATAGTCAATGCACACTCTCCATCCTATAGCCAGCCTAGTGG
>CM024760.1:169619264-169799235 GCA_014218235.1 Colocasia esculenta
GATATAACCTCTATTTTCAGTATGTTAGCAGAAGCACAGTACCATGCATCGTTTATCATAAACACTCTTTTATGCTAACACTCTCTTCTATGCTGACAGATCTCGAAGACCACCAGAGTCTGATTAAGACAAATGAAGAGAAAGATCAGCAACGACTAGAAGAGCTCCAACGGATCTATTCTAAAGCTGCTCAATATAAAAGAAGGAGCACTGCTGAAGAACAAAAAAAAAAGAGCCTTTTCTTGAATATCTTTGAAGGAGTGTACATCTGTGAGAAGCACCTTCACGCCACATACACTCAAGGAAAGAGAGAAAGAGCCCGAGCCAAGAAGAAGCAATCAAGCGTCTCAAGCATCCAAGCTTTCGAGCATTCGAGCCTTCTTTTCTCTCTTCTGTTTCTCTCCGAGCTCATTGTATATCTGGGGAGAGTTTGGGACTGTGAGCTTTACATGAGTGTTCATCTTGTAAGGTCTCTCAGTCTGATCTTTCTAAGAAAGATCTGTGTCCAGCTGTAGGACTGTATACAGTTGTTAACCCAGCTAGGGGTTGGTGTCTAGCAGAACCTAACTGGGGTTTGTACCAGTTGTCAACCCAGCTAGGGGTTTGTGTCTAGCAGAACCGCACTGGGGTTTGTTCCAGGAGGTTGGCTTCTTTACCTGTAAGAGAAGTGGGCTGCCTTCTTGCCCGGGAAAGAGAAGAAGACCTGGTGGGGGATCCAGGGTGTTGTAAGGTCCATAAGGGGGACTGTACCCTTGGTTAGTGAAATCCCAAGAGTTTGCTTGGGGACTGGACGTAGGACTTCCATGTGGGAAGGGCCGAACCAGGATAAATCTCCTGTGTCCTTGTGTGATTGTTTATTTGCTTCCGCACTGCTACTCTTTATCACACTAAACTAACCAAACTTTCAAGTGTTATTTTCTGTGTTTAAGATTCTATTTCAGATTTTTAGAAAAATCGATTCACCCCCCCTCTAGGTTTGCTTGCTGCCGTACCAAAAGGGGCCAACAAGTGGTATCAGAGCGGGTCTCTGAACTTCCAAGAAGATCCAACGATCTTAGAGTAAAGATCCATGGCAGCTCAAGGATATGCTGAAGGTCAATCAGTCACCAGACCTCCATTCTTTGACGGAGAAGATTATCAATACTAGAAGATGAGAATGGAATGCTTCATTCGAGGCACAGACTTCGATCTGTGGCAGGTAATAGAGGTAGGTGATTTTGTTGTTGTTCCTGTTCCAGGCACTATTGCTATTACAATAGCTGATAAAAATAAATTATCTTTAAACTTTAAAGCTAAGAACTACTTATGTTGTGCCTTTTCCAAAAGAGAATTTAGTAGAGTGTCTGCATGCAAATCTGCTAAAGAAATTTGGGATAAATTGCAGATAACCTATGAAGGAACAGATAAAGTAAAACAAACTAGGATAGATATTCTTATCTCTCAATATGAGCAATTCAAAATGCTTCCAAATGAAAACATTACTACTATGTATAACAGATTTTCAAGTATAGTAGTAGGTTTAAATTCTCTTGGAAAAATTCTTCCTAATGAAGAAACCGTTAGAAAAATACTTAGGTCCTTAACTATTTCATAGACACCTAAGGTAACGGCCATAGAAGAAGCCCATGACTTGACCAAATTATCGATCGATAATCTGATAGGTTCTCTCATGGCACATGAAATAAATATGGAGCGATTATCTGAAAGTTCATCTAAAATGAAATGCACTAACGCTCTTAAAGTTGTAGCCGCTCCTTCCATCTCTTCTTCTAGTTCCCAGGATGTAGATTCTGAAGACTGTAATATGGATGAAGTATTGTCCAAGCTTCAGAAAATTTTGAAGAAGAAGAAAAACGGATCAAGAAGGATCCAAAGAAAAGAGAAAAAGGAAAAGGACCAGTCTGCTATGAATGCAAAAAACCTGGACATCTGAGACCAGATTGTCCAAGACTCAAGAAGACTGGTCAACCAGAAAAGCCCAAGAAGCAGCACAAGAAATTAAAAGAAGAGCCATGGAGGCTGCTTGGGAAAATGATGAGGTCACAAGCTCAGAATCATCAAGCTCAGATTCCGAAAAAGAGCAGGTAAATCTAGCCCTCATGGTAGGACTAGATGAGGTACATTCTAACTCATCTTTTGATTCTTGCACAGATTCAGGATCGGAATCTGAAGATTTAGAACAAGTTTTCAATGAACTTTATGATAAACACAAGGTTGTTGTAAAAGAATTGAGAAATATCAAGAACAACCTTACTTGTTTGGAAAACACTAATTCTGATCTTAAATCAGAAATGGAACAATTAGAGGAACAATTAAAAGATAGTAAAGAAAATAATCATCTTTTGAATGAAGATTTGAAAAGCAAAAATAATGAAAAGTTAGAGTTAGAAGAAAAATTAAAAATTCTAACTGAAGAAAATCTCTACCTAAAAGAATCAGTTAGAAAATTAACAAAAGGAAAAACTTCTTTAGCTTTATGTTTGAAAGGGTCAAAACCTGGAAATAATAAGCAAGGCCTTGGGTACATACCTCTGGAAAAAGGAAAACAAGCAGTAATCCAGGAAAATATCCATTACCAAAATTGTAAAAGAAACCAAGTTGCCTCAGAAAATGGCCCCTGTACAAGAAAATGTTTTAAAAAGTTATGTCCTAAACAGACATCATAAAACAATAAGAACTACAAAATAGATTATATTCATTGTTGTTCTCATTGTAATAAATTAGGACACACAGTAACACCTGCACAACAAGGCACTTAGTTTGGATTCCTAAATGTTATTTTCATGCATCTAACCATCAAGGACCCAAAAAGATTTGGGTACCTACTTCTGAGTAATGTATTTGCAGGTTAGCCTTGGAGCATCAAAAACTAAGAATGCTCAAGGCAGGAGTGACTGCAGATTCTTCATTCAAATCACATCTGAAGAAAGAGTAGTCACAAAAATGAATTAGTCTTTATTACTAACAATTATTTGCAAGTTTCATTCAGGTGAAGTCTCTCATTCAGGGGGAGCACAGACTAAGGGGGAGTTATTCATCTATGTCAATCATTGTTGAACCCCTCTATGGTAAGAAGTTCTCTCTAAGGGGGAGAGAAATGCATGGTAAGATCCTTCCTTTTTGGTTAGTGACAAAAAGGGGGAGAGTATGTATGCACTATGAATTTTCTGTATGTCTCTGCATGTTTCAAGATTTAATTCTGCATATTTTCATGATTTAAAGCGTTTCATGATTATCCCTATCAGAAAATTCGCATAAATTTTGTCATCACCAAAAGGGGGAGATTGTTGAACCACTCTATGGCCGTCCTTGTATTTTGGTGATAACAAAACTTATGATGATAACATAATGAATATTTTTGTTTCATCTGTGTCGCATCAATCCCATAGCAAAATGCTAAGTCTTTCATTGATGCAATATATGGCGCACTAAAATGATAAATTCGATGTTTAATCAATATACATCGATTTCTGTTTAAAGTGCCAAAGTATCAAGCGCCGCAACGATTTGTTAAGAAGTCGATGCCATAACGATTTGATAAGTGGCCATAACGATTTCTTCTTTGAGCGTATTGATTTGATAAGAAGTCGTTCCCGTAACGATTCCTTAAGTGACCGAAATGATTTTCCAAGAAGTCGATGCCATAACGATTTGATAAGTGGCCATAACGATTTCTTCTTTGAGCGTATTGATTTGATAAGAAGTCGTTCCCGTAACGATTCCTTAAGTGACCGAAATGATTTTCAAGAAGTCGATGCCATAACGATTTCATAAGTGTTCGCAACGATTTGTTAGAAGTCGATGCCATAACGATTTCCTCTTTAAGCGCATTGATTTAGTAAGAAATCGATCTCATAACGATTCTATAAGTGAGCGCAACGACTTGCTCTCACAACGATTTGTTCACATCGATTTGTTTATAAATGAGCAACGACTCTTCACATAACAATTTCATAAGTCATGCTCATAACGATTTCTTCATGGATTCTGTTCAAACACAGATTGCCTTTATATTTCAAATATGCTTGGCGCTTAAATAAAAGTCAAATATCTTCTGACAAAAAAAGCTGCATGCATATTTCAGAGTCTTGTCAAAAAGATAACCTCTATTTTCAGTATGTTAGCAGAAGCACAGTACCATGCATCGTTTATCATAAACACTCTTTTATGCTAACACTCTCTTCTATGCTGACAGATCTCGAAGACCACCAGAGTCTGATTAAGACAAATGAAGAGAAAGATCAGCAACGACTAGAAGATATCCAACGGATCTCTTCAACGGATCTATTCTAAAGCTGCTCAATATAAAAGAAGGAGCACTACTGAAGAACAAAAAAAAAAGAGTCTTTTCTTGAATATCTTTGAAGGAGTGTACATCTGTGAGAAGCACCTTCACGCCACATACACTCAAGGAAAGAGAGAAAGAGCCCGAGCCAAGAAGAAGCAATCAAGCGTCTCAAGCATCCAAGCTTTCGAGCATTCGAGCCTTCTTTTCTCTCTTCTGTTTCTCTCCGAGCTCATTGTATATCTGGGGAGAGTTTGGGACTGTGAGCTTTACATGAGTGTTCATCTTGTAAGGTCTCTCAGTCTGATCTTTCTAAGAAAGATCTGTGTCCAGCTGTAGGACTGTATACAGTTGTTAACCCAGCTAGGGGTTGGTGTCTAGCAGAACCTAACTGGGGTTTGTACCAGTTGTCAACCTAGATAGGGGTTTGTGTCTAGCAGAACCGCACTGGGGTTGTTCCAGGAGGTTGGTCTTCTTTACCTGTAAGAGAGTGGGCTGCCTTCTTGCTCGGGAAAGAGAAGAAGACCTGGTGGGGGATCCAGGGTGTTGTAAGGTCCATAAGGGGGACTGTACCCTTGGTTAGTGAAATCCCAAGAGTTTGCTTGGGGACTGGACGTAGGACTTCCATGTGGGAAGGGCCGAACCAGGATAAATCTCCTGTGTCCTTGTGTGATTGTTTATTTGCTTCCGCACTGCTACTCTTTATCACACTAAACTAACCAAACTTTCAAGTGTTATTTTCTGTGTTTAAGATTCTATTTCAGATTTTCAGAAAACCGATTCACTCCCCCTCTAGGTTTGCTTGCTGCCGTACCAAAAGGGCCAACAATTTGATCCGGTGATGACCAGATCATCCACGTACACGCCGACAAGGAGCCGGGAGACACCTTCTCCGCGCCCGTACCGGCATGCTCCGCGGTGCTTCGCAGGAACCCAAGCTTGACGAGGCTGATGTCCAGTTTGAGTTCCACGCCCTCGGCGCTTGGCGCAACCCATACAGAGCCTTCCGTAACTTGAGCACCTTGTGCTCATGTCCCTCACAAATGAAGCCGGGGTTGGGCCACGTAGACCTCTTCTGTCAGGTCGCCGTTGAGGAACGCCGACTTCACGTCCATGTGATGGACTTGCCAACCTTCATGTGCTGCCAAAGCCAGCAGCAGCCGCACGGATTCCATCCGTGCCACGGGGGCGAACACTTCCTCGAAGTCGATCCCCGGATGTTGCACATAGCCCTTCGCGACGAGCCGCGCCTTGTGCTTGATGACAACCCTTGTTCATCACGCTTCACCTTGAAGACCCACTTGAGCCCAATGGGTCGGTGGCCGGAGGGGAGGTCCGACGAGCTCCCAGGTGGCGTTGTCCTCAATGGACTTCATCTCCTCAAGCATCGCCTTGCGCCAGCTTTGGTGCTGCTCGGCCTCGCCGAAAGAGGTCGGCTCGTCAGCCGTGGTGAAGTGCAGCTCGTCGCCGTCGTCGAGTTCACGTGACGCATGGCCTGGAGCTGGAGCAGCAGATGACCCGATGATGTTGGTGATGGTGCGGAACCGCAGCGGGGCATCATCGTGCTCGGCGTCGAGTGACGCCGCTGCATCAGACAGTGGCGAGGCGAACTCTACTTCGCCTGTGGCCATGGGCGACCTGGCGTGCGCGCCTGTGGCAGCGGGCGTCGATGCGCTCGAGGTCGCATATGTGCTTGTAGCAGGGGTCCATTCCGCATCGCCAGGAGTCGACTGCAGCTCCTCTGCGTTGACTGGCGCTGCTGCGGGTGAACTTCCAACTGTGGGCGAGCTGGAACGGGGCGGTGTCCGGATTTTTCCTGGTTCAGACACAGTAGAGTACTCGACATTGAATGGTTCATTAAATATCACCGCACCTTCCGCGCCATGGGTCTCCCAGTCCCATTTAGCCGACTCGTCAAAGACAACGCTGTGTTTCACGTACACACGTTCGTCGGTGGGGTCGAACACACGGTATGCCTTGGATCCCGGCTCGTACCCAACGAAGATCATTGGCGTGCTCCGATCGTCCAGCTTCTTCAGGTGTGGCTTCACGTTCTTGACATGCGCGATGCAGCCGAACGTGCGGAGGAAGTGCACCGCTGGTCGCTTGCCATACCAGGCCTCATATGGCGTCATCCCATCAACGCTTTGTGTCGGCGCACGGTTGAGGAGGAAGACAGCGGTGGAGACAGCTTCTCCCCAAAAAGTCGCAGGTAGACCCTTTGCTTTCAGCATGCTCCGAGCCATGGCGACGACGGTCTGATTTCGGCGCTCGACGACTCCGTTCTGTTGTGGAGAGTAGGGGGCCGTGAGCTGCCGCTGCACACCGCGCTCGACGCAGTACTCAGCAAACTCTGCCGAGGTGAACTCGCCTCCGCGGTCAGTGCGGAGCACCTTTAGCTTGCGCCCCGTTGCCACCTCCGCCAAGGCTTGGAAGCGCTTGATTGCTGCCAGGGCTTGATCCTTGCTGGTGAGGAGGGTGAGCCACATGTACCTGCTCTTGTCATCTACCAGGAGCAGGAAGTAGCGGTTGCCGCTCGGCGTCGTCGGCGAGATTGGCCCACAAATGTCGCCGTGGACGAGGTCGAGGACGTGCTCAGCTCGGTACTTCCCTTGCGCCGGAAAGGATGCCCGTCTTTGCTTCCCAGCGAGGCAGCTGTCGCAGATCTGCTCCACCTGAGCGATCTGTGGCAGCCCTCGCACCATGGCGTGCTGAGCGAGCTTGCGCAGGGCCTGAACATTCAGATGACCGTACCTCGCGTGCCAACGCCATGCATCCTCGGAGCTTCTAGCCGACAGACACACCGGTTGCGTGATGTCAAGCTTGATCATGTACAGCCGGTTTGGGGAGCGCTTGACTCGAGCTAGCAGCCGCCTCTCTTGGTCGCGGATCCTCAAGATGTTGCCGTCGATTAGCACCTGGCACCCGTTCTCGTCGAGCTGCCCAATGCTAATGATGTTGGAGGTGAGCCGCGGGATGTAGTACACCTCCGTGAGAGCGTGGTGTTCGCCCGTCTTGCACGCGAACAGTACCGTTCCGCGTCCCTTTATGTCGACGACAGATCCATCCCCGAACTTGACGGTGCCGTGGATGTTGGAGTCGAGCTCGGAGAGGCAGCACGGGACCCGGTCATGTGGTTTGTTGCACCGGTGTCGAGGTACCACATGTCGGTGTCGCACTCCTCCACCCGGTCCAGCTGAGCGAAGACCTTTTCCTCTACATGCTGTAGTGGATATGTCTTCAGCGACGGTGGAGAGTCGGAGTTGACGTGGACGCTTGCCATCAAGAGCGTGGGCTCGTCATCCTCACCTTTCGTGAGGTGAGCTTGTTCCCCCCTTTCGGCTTGCTGCGGCACTCTCTGGCCCAATGGCCAATCTTGCCACATTTGTGACACTTGTCCTTTGAGACGTCACGACCCGCGCCAGGCTTGCCATCGCCCGTGCCATCGGCATCAGGCTTCCTCCGCATTGGTTTGCGGTGTCGGTTCCCATACTTGGAACCGCCAGAGGGTCCCTCCCCCTGCTTCTTCTCCTTCATGCGCTTGATCCACTCCTCCTCCGTGAGCAAGAGCTTCCCGTCATCTCCCTTGGTAGTCGATGCGGGGAAGCGATCTTCAACCGCCTTGAGTCTCCCGGTCACCTCCTCAATCGAGAGTGTTGAGAGGTCGAGCAGGGTCTCAATGGAGAGGGCGATTTGGGAGTACATGGATGGTACCACACGAAGGAATTTCTCGACCACTTTTTGAGACGGCTCTGGGTCGCCGAGGATGCTCAGTTGGTTGACGATCCCAGTGAGCCGCATCGCGAAGTCGTCCACAGTCTCGCTGTCGCGGAAGCCGATGCCTTCGTACTCCTTTCGGAGCTGTTGCGCCTTGGCCTTGCGCACTCGATCGATGCCGACGCGCATGGTCTTCACAGCGTCCCATGCCTCCTTCGCGCTCTCCTTGACAGCAAGTGTGGAGATCATCTCGGGGGGACGGCGCGTAGGATGGCCTCCAGCGCCATCCTATCCTCCTGCAGCTCAGCGCCGCCGGTCTCGACGGTGTCCCAGAGGCCGCGCGCCTGCAGCATCACCTTCATCATGAGAGACCAGTCCGCCGTAGTTGGTCCGCGTCAGCGTTGGGTAGGCCGCTGATCCTCCGACTTCCTTCACGACGCGCTGAACGACGATCTCGGCCACCAACGTCACGGTGCCGCTGTCGGCGCGGAGGAGGAGACGGAGATCCACGTCGGTCTTCCCTTATCGGCGTCCGAGAGTGACCACCGTGTGGGGCTGACATCTCGCCTCAGATCACCGTGTCTCTGATACCAAATGTTAGAAAACAACACCCACACATAGAGAAAACACTCACACGAACAGGAGGATTGGTGCTGCCAAAAACTGGTGCAAGCGTTTTTTGATTTCTCCTTCTCCTATTTAAAATGGAAAGAAAAAAAAACGCAGAACAAAGCATGGCCATAACTGGCCGAAACGCATGATGCTTAGCCTTCCGCAACGGAAGCATTAAACAACATTAAATGGCCCCCCACGTTCTCCTTTAACCCACGACCCTCCGATGCTGCTAAAAAAAACCGAACAAATAAGAAACGGATGAATTAAACACAGGATAACTGACACTGGACTTGCCATCACTGTCTTAATTAGAACGATGATGGGAAGGGCTGCTAAATTGACAAAGTTTTTTTTTTTAAATATTTTTGTGAGTTTTTTTTTGCAAGAACTTAACTAATTTGGTGCTATTATGTAGCAGAATTACAAACTCAGAAATATTAGAATAATATACCGATTGTTAATAGAAGGTATAAAATTACAAGCTTTTTAAAAGTTTATGTGCACTAGTTAGCAAGGTTTAGTATGTCGATTTAATAAGATCTTTTCGCAGTAGGAGGTTTACCTTCTTAATAGCTATGTTAAAGGAGGAGATATATTTTTAAGTTTTGAAAAAAATATAAATATTCTGATGCTGTCACGTGACAGCACTAAAATTGAGAAATATTATATTAGTATAGATATAAAAGTATAGATAGTATTGATTGATGGACATGAGAAAAAAAATATAAATAGAGAATATAACATACATCAATTTTGGAGAGAATTTGAAAAAAATCTGACGCTGCCACGTATATTTTTAAAATTAAATTTTATTATAATAATATAAATAGTATAGATAATAAGATATGGGGAAGTAGGGAAGGGCACAGCAACCACCCACATAGGGCCGCACGTGGACCAAGCAATAGTGCAGAGGCTTGCTTGCTGCAGTAGATCAGAAGGGAGGGCGGGGCGGGTGCAGAGAGAGAGAGAGAGAGAGATGGCGGGCGCGGAGGACGTGAGGGTGCTGGGGGTGTTGGCGAGCCCCTTCGCGATGCGGCCGCGGATAGCGCTCAACCTGAAGAAGGTGGAGTACGAGTTCGTGGTGGAGACGATGAACCCCAAGAGCGAGCTGCTGCTCAAGTCCAACCCCGTCTACAAGAAGATCCCCGTCCTCATCCACAACGGCAACCCCGTCTGCGAGTCCCTCGTCATCGTCCAGTACATTGATGAGGTCTGGTCCTCCAGCCAACCCATCCTCCCCGCCGACCCCTACGACCGCGCCGTCGCCCGCTTCTGGGCCGCCTACATCGACGACAAGGTCTGTGCTGGCCTCACTTTATCAAACTAGTACTACTCCTACCTGCCTGTTTGTCTGTTTTTACCCTGCCCTTGTTCTGATCGGGATCTGATCGCGAGATCTTGGATGATCGCTGCAGTGGTTTCCGTCGCTGATGGGGATCGCCAAGGCGCAGACGGACGCGGACCGGGCGTCGTCCACGGAGCAGATGCTGGCGGGGTTGCAGCTGCTGGAGGAGGCCTTCGCGACCTGCAGTAAGGGGAAGCCCTTCTTCGGCGGGGACGCCTTGGGGTACCTGGACATCGCCTTGGGTTGCTACCTGGGCTGGGTGCGGGCCATCGGGCAGATGTACGCGATTCAGGTCCTGGACGGGGCTAAGACCCCGCAGCTGGCCGCCTGGGCCGAACGCTTCTGCGCCGACGAGGCGGTGAAGGAGGTGATGCCGGAGACGGAGACGCTGGTGGAGTTCGCCAAGATGATGGCGGCCCGGTGGAAGGCCGCCCCCGCCCCGGCCAAGTAGACAGCCGAAAGAAGAGAGAGAGAAGCATCGCATTGGAGTATGGTGGGCGGTGACTGTGATCTGCGAAATTATAAAATAAATAGAACAGAGACATGTGGCTTGCTTCCATTGGTTACCATCGTAGCCAACCACCTAGTTAATCACTCCCTTCTCCACCTTGCAGAGATCGCAGTGGGGGGAGGGGGGGCTAGCTTTATGCCGCTGTTTTTTTTTTTTTTTTTTATGTGGGGGCCGGCTTGGTTTGTTTTATCTTTCCCTTCTCCAGCTTGCAGAGATCGCAGTGGAGCGACTCGCTTTATGCTCTGGTGTTTTTTTTCCGTCTTTATCTATGTGGGGGCGTCTTGGTTTTGCTTGTTCTGTGTTATCCAGTGATTGGTTTCCAATAAACCTGTAGCTTAGACAGAGCTGCTTGCTTTTCTTTGATCCATCATTAGTCTTACTCTCACGAACGATTCACGACTACCTACATGGTCACATATCTGGACAAGGGAAATATGGAAAAGAGTTTCTCTACTAAACCAAAGTCAGATATCTAGACAAGAATCAACAAGGAATTCAGAATGCACAAAGAACTCTTTGGCTGGATACCAGGCAATGGTAAGGAAATCAGAATTCACCAAGACAACTGGTTCGAAGGCAGATGTCTAAATGGATGGCCTGTGGAATTCAACACAAACTATGTAGAGGAGGATAGCAAACTAGAAATGTTTTTGGATAAAAAAGGATGGAATGTAAACAAATTGAGAGAGGTGTTCCCTATTCTATAGTGTTATAGATACTCAGATTACCAGTTGCTACTGACAGCAATGAGGACAGAAGGCTATGGTTACCAGGAAAATATGGGAGATTCACTACAAAAAATGCATATGATCAAATTAGAAAAAGTAAGGGACAGGGTTGGGGAGACTCATACTCTTGCTGGAATGAAATATGGAATTGGCCTACTATCCCTAGAATTAAGATCCAACTCTGGAAAATGGCTTGGGAAAGACTGCCAACAGGGGTATATTTGAACCAATGCAACATAGATGTTGACCCGATGTGTCAAATATGCATGCAAGAAGTGGAAGATCTAGAACATGCATTCATCACTTGTAGTGGGGTAACCCAAGTGTGAGGTATCAAATCACCTGGAGTGGAAAGACCCACCAACAGGACTCAGGATCTATGGGAAAGATGTTCTAAGATCACCAATAGTACTTCCAGAAAGTCTTATATGAAAACTGTGATAGCTTATGTTTTGGAAGCAATTTGGAGAAGAAGAAACAAACACTGTTTGAGCCAAAGGATAGACCTTACCTTCTAAAGTCAAGTTCCATTGTACAAGCAGCAAAATTTTTTGACAAGGTGAACTCTTGCTCCAAGAAGAAGAAAAATCCGGACTGTGGGGGAGAGGATAGAAATATGGAAAAGGTGATGAGGAGATGTCCAGATATGCATTCGGTACAAAACTGGAACAAGATTTGGTGGAATAAACTAGAAAAGGGGTGGATTAAAGCCAACTTTGATGGAGCTAGGAAGGAAGAAATAGATTCAGTGCACTCAGGAGCAGGTTACTTACTTAGAAATGATGAGGGCATCCCTCTTGCTGCAGGTGCTGTATACCTCAATCAAAGCTCTGTCCTAAAATCCGAAATCCTAGCAGCCAGACACTGTTTAGCCAGTGCAGAAGTATTTAAAGATCAAAACTTTGAAGGCCTAATTGTAGAGGGTGATAATGCGGAGGTCATCAATATATTATGGAACCTGGTAAAACCCCTATGGAAATTAGAGAAACGGCGGAAGAGATCAACAATATGCTAACCAATTGGCCGGTCCACAGAATTTCACTAGTTGATAGACAGGCAAACATTGCTGCGGATTGGCTAGCAAAACAAGCAAGGATAGCCAAATTCAACATCAAATGGACCTTTGCTATTCCGGAAGACCTAAGTAACATATGCAGGATTGATGCCTCAAGGTGTCTTTTTAGTGAGAGGAAACCTCCGTAGTGGGAGTTCTAATTGTCTGCCTTTTTGTAGTAGGAGGAAGGTTAGAAAAGTACTAATGTAAGAATCGATCTTAGACTTTGTTTTGTGTTTTTTTGGAGCCCATAGGGCTCCTCTCAACTACACAAAAAAAAAAAAACCTACATGGTCACATTCCAAGTGAATGTGATCATTTTCAGGTCCTCTTCTGAAAAGAGGAAATTTTATGTTTTTTAAAAGTCAATTTCTCTTTAAAAACAGTTTTAAGACCAATTTTGGACACAAACTATCATTCCTCTTTTTCTTTTTTATCTCTCTTTTCTTTTTTCAAAATCTGAAAATTACAATCTAAAAACATTTTTTTTGACATTGGTATTTAGAATAAGAGAAAATGAAAATTTTAATGATTGTCTTTGAAAGTCTATTTTTCTCATCTTTCTTGCCACATAAAAAAACGTTTAGTTTAAACGGAAGCACCCTTTTTATATAATTTAGACAGACTCTATTTTCCAATTTTGTTAGGCCTATCGTAGTGCTGACTAGTAACTGGGTCTAAGCATGTGACTGCTCTCCATCAGTACAAAAATAGTTCAATTACTCAATTGACACCAATATCAGCACATTAATAAATTTTCAACATAGTTCTTTTCATTTTGAAGCGCTCACCACTTTCAGCGCATTAATATATTTTCAACAAAGTTCCCATGATTGGTCTGAAGCAATACCAATACCATGGTCTATATTATGAGAAATGCTTATTGTCCGTGCGCACGGACAAATGATTTGTCCGTGTGCAGGACCAGGGTGCGGAGGAATGGGCGGCCGGCGCGGTGGATTGGGGCGACCTTGCGGTGCCCAAGCTCGCCTTGGCCCATGCGCACGCACGGTCGCAAAGCCCTTCTCCTATATTATAAGGATGCACTTGTTATTCGGCGCGGCGGTAAAGCACCCATCTAGCCGTATCGGTATTGGCTGATAGGTGGGTGCTTTATCCGACACACCCACTAGTCAATCCCGGCACGACAAGGTGGGTGCTTTACACGGCGCGCCGGGTCTTAAGTATTTTCCATAGGTGGAATCAACACTGTGTCCAAATTTGATATTCTTATTTAATTTTGGATCTTTTGACTGGTCAGACTTAACTTTAAGTCCAAAATAATATGAAATGTTAACTTTTGGTCTAAAAATGAGATGAGCTGATAGTTCCACATACATCTTTTAGAGAGATCTATTGCTATGGTTCACATAACCTGTCTATTCTTATTTGGTGAAGGACAATCTACTAGAAAACCTTCCTTTTTTAATAATTCCAACTATGACTATTAGAAAAGTTGTATGATCACATATATGAAAGTCATGGACTATGAAATGCGGAGATTTGTAGAGGTTACTATATATATATTAACTAAGAAACTTCAAGAGTGGAATGCGGAGGATTTAAGAAACAACGTCGCTTAATTATAAAATCATATTACAAGCTTTACACATTTGATGCTAATAAATATAATCGTATTTATATATGTGAAACAGTAAAAAAATATGAAAAAACTATGAGTGACATATGAAGAGACACCGCAAGTGAAAGAAACAAAAATAAATCTTCTCATCCACAAGTGATGCTCTCTGTCCACATGGTGCTTTGCATAGCACCACATAAGTTGCCATCGTACTAGGCGGCTCCCATCCAACTCGATAATAAGTGCATAAAGATATGAGATTAAATAGGGGATAAGAGATAAGTTAACTTGATCTTATGTTTGGTGCTTCAAAAAAAAGGAGATAAATCTGGTTTAGCATTTTGGGGATATCCTAAAAAAATAAGAGTAAATTGGGGATAACTCATCCCACCTTTTTTGTGAGATAATTTATCTCTATTTTTTAATCTTAAAAATATCAAACAAGAGGCAAATTAAGAATGGGGACAATGTATCCCCAAGTTAATTTACCCATATCCCCACTTTTTTTAATCTCATAAGTGTTTCTCTAGCTTGATAAGTCTTGTGGGCCTAGTTAAATAACCAGCATTTCACTGTATCCAAATATAGCAGACTATTTGTACACAAGATTGTTGGGCCTATCTTGGCCCAATGGGCCGAGCAAGACTAGGCTTGCTCCTTATCATGAGCCTTGCTAAAAAAGGCAATATTGATTCTTTAGGAGAGCCCACCTCAGTCCCTGTCAAAACTTAAGCCCAATTTACAAGTATACTATGTACTTGGTATCTATCATCTCTATGACTTGTTAAGTGGGGAAAAAAAAAGGAGAAAAAAGATCAGAAGACACTGTCCAACCTAATCTAATCTAAGCAAAACTTTTGGCTAAAAATAAAAAAAAGTAATGCTTGCTGCCCTTCTTAAGCGTACTGTAGATGAGTCATCCACGTAGTCTTTTGATGTTGATTTAATTTTAGTTCTTGCATGGGTCCATAGTTTTCATTTGTTCATTTTGAAATGGAAAGCTAAAACTGCACAAAAATGTGTAGTAGAAGTCTTGGAAGCCAGAAATGTGTGTGTCACGGCCTCAAATATAAGAAAGAAATGTTGTAAGGAGTTTTCACTTCTAATATAATGACAGATGTTTTATGACGTACTTTTTGTAGCATCCCAAGAACAGAAACAGTTTTATAATATCATTTGATAACATATTAAAGTAATATCATCGTTAAAATTGTGCCACATCAGTAATTAAAATAATATTTTTTAAAACACCTTATAAATGATGAGATTGTGGTGTATTTTAATTGTTGTGTTATTAATTTTAATGTATTCTCAAATGATGTTACTAAACCACTTTCCTTTCAATAAACCTTTATTCTGACTAACTCTATTCCTGGGGTCAGTTCATGCTATATGACACCAATTAAAGTGAAAGACATAGACTAATTAGTTATTCTAAGGATCCTTTTTCTTTTCTTTTCTTTTCTTTTTAATAAATCTTGATCTGTTTCGGTCCACTTTATAAGTTAGAATGCATTCCTATAAAACAAACATTTATATTGTGCATTGAACAATGAGGTTTATTGATGAAAGAGAGGACTCAAAGTTAGCATTTTCAGCAGAACCATTTAGTGGGTTAAATTTTTAGTCATATTTGATATCAAGATAGATCGGAAATAGAGTGAAGATATCTTCAGAATTTTAAAGATATTTTTAAAATTTTGAGTATATCTTCAATTTATCTTCGATCTATCTTAATACCAAGTAGCCCCTAGATTGGGGAAATAGAATCTTCTTGCAAAGTATCACATATATTTGGCCATCTTTCTTCCAAAAAAAAAAAGAGCTATAAATCCAGTAATTCGTCCTCCTCTCCAGTTCCATCCTTGGACCTTGGTTTTCATTGGATCAGCTCCTAGGCCTGAAACCCCAACTAAAATGGAATATCTTAGTGAGGCCAAAACCCCAAGACTGTTCTTTTCCAATGTTGTTGTTGGCAGATTGCACCAAGCATTATCTTTTCTCTGAGCATGATTTGTTTCTCTTTCTTTTATATTGGCCTTACATGTTTCTCTTTCTAATTAGTTATTCTAAGGATCCTTTTTTTTTTTAAAATCTTGATCTGTTTCTGTCCACTTTATTAGTTAGAATGTATTCCTCTATTACAAACATTTCTATTGTGCATTGAACAATGAGGTTCATTGATGAAAGAGAGGACTCAAAGTTAGCATTTTCAGCAAAACCACTTAGTGGGTTAAACCTTTATAGATTGGGAAAATAGATTCTTCTTGCAAAGGATCACATATATTTGGCCATTTTTATTAAAAAAATGAAAAAAAATGCTATAAATCCAGTAATTCTTCCTCTTCTCCAGTTCCATCCTTGGACCTTGGTTTTCATTGGATCAGCTCCTAGGCCTGAAAGCCCAACTGAAATGGAATATCTTATAGTGAGGCCAAAACCCCAAGACTGTTCTTTTCCAATGTTGTTGTTGGCAGATTGCACCAGGCATTATCTTTTCTCTGAGCATGATTTGTTTCTCTTTCTTTTGTATTGGCCTTAATTCCATGTTGATCACGGGAGCACTTCACACATATGGTTGCACCTAACAATTGTCATGTTGCTTCTGTGAGATGTGAGTGGAGTGGAATGTCTCTCTCCATGGCCTGGTCATCTTCTTGTCTCCTCTGGAGTTGCTGTACACCCAAATGGCATCTTATAATTAATTTGGGTGTATAGCAACATGATTTGATGAAGTTTGAGAATGGACAATAGTGTCCAATGATTCAAGTTCTTCCAAGAAAAATAGTTTAGTAACATCATTTAGTAACACACTTCTTAACATGTACTCCCATGAAAATACACTACAACTCCCTCATTTATGAGGTGTCTTTAATTTTTTGCTGACAATTGCTGATGTGACATATTTTTAATGGTAACGTCACCTTAATCTGTTACCACATGGTGTTACAAAACCATCTCTCTTCTTCTAATGGGAATGTTTAAACTTCTTTCGTTATAGACTACACCTCAACAATGGCATAAATCTGCTCTCTCTCTCTCTCCATTAAGCAATATGATGACACACACTTTCACACTCTACACTAAGCAATCCTAAATCTGCACACAACCAGACACACACACACACACTACACAGCAATATAATGAGACAAATACACACACATTATACACTAAACAATATGATGAGACTGGGGTCGTCTGGAACACGGGATCCCCAATTGTGTATTCCTACGGGAATCCTGCCAAGGAGGACGTTGTCTCCATCCCCAAAGCCACACCAAGTTGCAGAGGTATTACTGGAAGGTGGTAGCAAGACCAGTAGATGGTTACCTTTCCAAAGGGTACTAATTAACCCAGCCTGTGCTCTCGTCTCTTTTCAGCTGGTGTGGTATTCTGGACATGTGGGGTGGTGTATGACCTTGGAGATTCTTTGCATGTGTTAGGAGCTCACCCACCCCATGGAGATGTCAATATGGGACAAGATTCACAGCACAAGTCTCAAGTTTTCTCAAACATAGTAGAGAAACTGCAGGCCTGTTTGTTTGAATAGGGTGCGAAGAGGCATGAAATTTCAGTTTGCCCCTCAAGAGATATTGTCTTTTTTTTTAAGGAAAAAAATCCTCTTGAGAGAAGAGGAATAAATTTTATTATAAGTACGCACTTATTTTTATTACCTTCAATGTATGATTAAACTTTGCCTCAAGACAACCTCCCTACCTAGTGAGAATAAGAATATGCAGATTTTATTGCAACAAGAAGTTCGGATAAGGCAGTACGGATAGGACAGATGACCTCTTATTTAATTTTCACAAATGACGGCATGAAATTTCAAATGCCACTCAAGAGGTGCTGTCCCCATCTGAGATTTTATTTTTTTCTTAAGAAAAAAATTTTATTGGGAGAAAAATGAGTCTTATTTATAAACAAATACTTATTTTTACTATTTCTAATGTGGAACTAAACTATGTCTCAACAGGGTGCTTAAGCACACGGATAAGGAAAAGAATTTTGGTTTGATACCCACTTTGTTTGTAGGATAAAAAATTTCCGGTTAAAATAATCAGGTGTAACTTAACACTATTTTTAAGCTTTTTTAATTTGAAGAGATTTGTGGGGCCGAGAGATTAGGAGGGGTTAGAATTATACCTCCAAAAAAGTGGGGTAGGCTAACCCCACCCATTCCCCTCTAACCCACATTTTAACCGGGTTACACTATCCCCTCTACCAAACTACTCAGTCCCCTTTACTGTTTTAATTTATTATGATAAATCTAATGCTATGATGCGGTCTATCAAACTCTATTATTATATATATATATATATTATTTTTTTCCATAAAAAGCTTCATGCTAATGTGACGCCCATGGCCACAGTTTGAGACGTTTATATTGTCCCAAAATGATAGGATGCCATGCTTTTTTTTGTCACACTATTCTTTAGTATTTAATTTCAGATCAAATGAGGTAAATTAAAGAAATGACCATGTAGGTCAATTTTAGGTCTGCAAACGAAATTAGTGATGAAATTGCAAATATTCTGTCCTTTTGCATTAACAAGTGGACTTACAACACTTTTCAATAAAAAATAAGTGAACTTACAACATCCCTCATCTTTTTCCTGATCAAGTAATATTCGATGAGGAAAATTAGTTGTTCCATCTTATGATCAGGAAAATTAGTTGTCCCATTCCTAACACTAAGGCCCGCGTGAGTAGTAGAACATTTCCTTTCTAGGAGAAGGGTGGACGTGCATGGCACAGAGGGGAGGGGCATCCGTCGTACGTGCATGTCCTCCATTTGGCAGGAGAACAAGGCATCAAATGAGGACTTTAAAAAGGAGTGAGGAATTAAGAAGAATTAAGTCTTAGAGTCAAAATAAAAACAAATAATAATAATAAATGGGGTGTTGCGCTTTTTCTATGGTTTCGATGTGTTAAAGTTTGAGTTTGACACCTGAGCAATAGGAGCTGGCCGACAAGAGAAAAGAGATGAAGAGAAAAGAGGAGCAAGCTTCTGTAGTGAACACTAATTATATGAACGAGTAGGTCAAATTAATTAGACATCCTCCTCTACCAAATTCATATATTAATCCGAAGAGTTTTGTCTCCATTTTGTGTTCCTGGTCATGAACAGATATATACCCATGTCCATATCTCTCCAAGGTAGAGTGCCAACAGATGACTACTTGCCTCTGTAGGTTCAAAGTTTTAGATGGGGATCCTGTGACACCCTCTATATATAAATTCCTCTCTCTGTCACTCACATAGAGGGGGACATGCGCACTCATGATATAGATGCTAGGTATAATGAGAAAGAGATCATATGTCAAATGTAGTTTTCATGTGATTAATTTACATAAAAAAAGATAAGATATATGTGAGATAAAAACAATTAAATTATATAATTTTTATATCATGTCACTCTCGGCATTAATCTACATCATCATCTCTTTAGTACACAATAGTACTCAAATATTGGAGATGATATACGGTAACAAATTACTCAAGCATATATATATCCAGAGGGTCTTAAGCAAGGGAACAAAATGCGCCTTGGCTTATTGTCTTCTTTTAAGTGGGTATAAGCTTTAGACTGGCGTACGTCTGATATTATATCTGTCTTTAGACTGGCGTTTAGCGATCAAGTCACGGGTCTCTGATCCGAACCAGCTAATATTGGTACGTATATATAGAATGATAGCAAATTGATCACTAAGGGGTTTTGTTAATGTTGGCGACATAGTAACGTGAAAGCTAGAAAGAGCAATGTTAGTTGGGCGTTTAATTGACCGGGTAAATAATTTAGAGTAATGCTAGCTGCACGTATACCCGTGTATAAATTCACGTTGGAATCACCGAAGAGTGTTTTATTAGGCTGTGTGGAAAGTATTCACGCCAGCAGCCCAGCACACACCAGCTGCATGCGCATGTTCCTGAGGTCCGCCATCATGAAATTCACTATAGGGCAAATATGATGATCGATTGGACCTATTTGTCATCGAAATCAACTTATTTGTCATCAGGAGTGACCTATTTGTCACCGAAATTAATCAACTTATTTGTCATCATTGGTCACCTATTTCTCACCGAAATCAACATATTTGTCACTCCAATTCGTGACTTACTTAAGGTATTTGTCAAATGAATCAACATATTTGTCACCAGGAGTGACTTATTTGTCACTGAAATCAACTTATTTGTCACTGAATCACTTAAGACACGAAATCAGCTATTTGTCACCATGAGTGACATATTTGTCACTCGAATCAATCTATTTGTCACTGAATCACTTAAGACACGAAGTGATCAGCTATTTGTCACCAGGAGTGACCTATTTGTTACTGGAATTAACCTATTTGTCACTGAATCACTTAAGATACGAAGTCAGCTATTTGTCACAAGGAGTGACCTATTTGTCACTGAATCACTTAAGATACGAAGTCAGCTATTTGTCACCAGAAGTGACTTATTTGTCACTGGAATCAACTTATTTGTCACTAGAATCAATCTATTTGTCACTAAATCACTTAAGACACGAAGTCAGCTATTTGTCACCAGGAGTGACCTATTTGTCACTGGAATCAACTTATTTGTCACTGAATCAACATATTTGTCACTGAATCACTTAAGATATAAAGTCAACTATTTGTCACCAAGAGTGACCTATTTGTCAATAAAATTAACTTATTTGTCATCAGAAGAAATCTATTTGTCACTGAAATCAACATATTTGTTATCAGAAGAAATCTATTTGTCACTGGAAGAAACCTACTTCGTGACTCCATGGAAAATTTTGATTTCTAGTCTAAAACGTACATTTCGAATTAATTAAATATATCTCTACAATCATTATTTGCGATGTGGGCGATTTTCATGATGGCGGGTCTCGGGAAGACGTGTGCTGCGCTGCTGATGTCAACACTTTCCACGCTGCCCAATCGAGAGCGTCCGGTGATTCCAACGTGAAATTTATGTCCGAGTGCACTTGCAATTAGCATTTCTCAATAATTTATCTGTTTAATTACACCATTGATCGACGATGATCCGTGTTGTTTGAGCGGACAAGTCATTGTCCGACCAACTGAACAATTAATATTTCTCAAAAGAAAAAGACGAAAGTGCGTATAACTGAGGCTGTCTATATGTTCTCAAAGTGGCAATAATCCTCTCCCTCCTCACCTCGTTAATTCTCATGTGCGAGCTCAGGACAGCATCTAATCAGGTACTCGGTTTGTTGTCTTCTTAATGAGAAAGATTTTTTTTTTTTTTGTATATTTAGGGTGAATGGATATGTTGTTTGTCTTAGACATATTATACCTGTTGGTGTAGAGCTCAACAAATTCTATATACCCGTCTTAGCCGGTGAGAGCTAGCTAGCCATTTGTGTGGATGTTAGCATAGTTGAAACATCGATAGGTGTACATGTAAATGCTAATACGATAGCCATAGAGGGTGAGAAAATTTAAGATAAAGATGTATACAACTTTGTCAAAAAATTTTAATCTTATTTAATCATTGGAAATTATAGATTAATCAGATAAAACATGAGTTTGTCACGTCAAAATTAAATTACTATCTATATGTATGTGTGCAATATATAATTCTTGAGGAAAGCTATATTATATAATGGTTCGATCAACTTATATTGTTGACATATATATTGATAATGCCATTTTCTAGACATCTCTTGATCAAATATCCTAAATGTTCTTCAATTTATTGGGCATGCTTGAACGATTAAATCATGGATAAGAAATGATTTTCTACTTTTTATACACATACAGGTCTACTTTATTATTTGCAGCCTGATCGTTGGTCTGTTGTTAATCAAACATATTGGAACCATTTTTGGGTTTTTTATATATATCGGCCCTGTCAGAAATGGATAATAATCTATCTTATTTTACATTTACACTAAAACTTCTGCACTAAAAAGTCTACCGTCACTTGTCGATAGAGTTATAGAATATATTTACAATATTTCTTTATCCGCTACTTTAGTGACCATTAGATATTATTTAGACACTTTTACAAAATTAAATGGACTATTTAGTCTATTTTACAGTAATGGATAGATATTATATATGGTTTATTCTAATGGATAAGGCCACGCCATTCACTTCCGTTGACAATTTTTTATGGTGCCAAAAAAGTCATCTAGTAAGATTTTTATTGCAAATACAAAAACAAAATAGATAATTATGACCCAATTATGCTTTTAACAGGGTGATGCAAAAAAAAATCCACCATTATTTATCGAGATTTTATAGTGATTTATCTTAGCGGAGGGAAGGAAAGGATTTGCCACCTCCACTTGGGGGATATTTAATATATATCCTATTTTGAACCCTAAAGGTGGCTGTGGCACATCTTAATTAGTGTGTCCAAATTTGTGCACGCTAACGATGTGTACTAAATATTTTTCTCTCTCTCTCTCTCTCTATATATATATATATATATGAACCACCTTGTGGCCCAACACCAGTCTCTCCACTCTCTTAAGAGCAAACAACAAAGATAACAAGAAAAATGAAGGCTTGTCCTGTTGGTTCGTACCCAACTAAAGTGGTCCGCTTATCATGTTTGGGCTACACATAAAGATGCACGCTTCCAGTCTAGTCAAATGGATGATTTATGGGCCTAACCCATATGTGGCCCATGGGTTCCTGTTATGGGTGGGAGCCCAATAAGGCACCTCTTGGACTGGTCCCTCCTCTCTATATATGGTCAGTCTTCCCCATAGACAGATGAGACATCTAGTGACATAGAGAGAGGAAACCAGATAGACTCTGTAGGGTTACAGTCGTCTCCTCCAGCTTCGCGTTCGCGTCGTCTTCCTCCTCGTGGTTGCACCGTCATGGATTCCGCTTCCGCTTCAGGTATGCGCACATGTTCCAACATGTGGTATCAGAGCCCGTGTCAGATTTCCTGGGCTCCGATGTTTGTTCATTTCTTCCACACTGGTCGGAGGGGGAGATGCTCGTCGCTGTTCACTAGGGTTCAATCGGATGAAGTGCAGAACGTCTGCCATTTAGGTTTTCCCCGCGCAAAAGGAAATGGTCGGAGTCTGCATGCCGCACTGCACTGCTGCGTGTGGGGGGCACTGTCCTGCCCCGTGCGAGTTTACACCGAGCAGGGTGCGAAGGGGCCGGCGGTTGGCAGACTGCCAGGCGTCACCATGCACTGGCCCGCCCACGGCAGGCCGCTGCGGTGCCTCGCCAGGCCACCCATGCACCACGCGCGGACACGCGGCTGGGTGAAGCGTGGTGGGCCTCCCGCGTGCACAGCACGGCCCAGGCGCCGGCGGGAGAGGGGGCCCAGCGCCCTGGCCGCTGCGGCCCGCCTCGCCAGCGCAGCCCTGGAGCGCTCTGCGGGGCGCGGCAGCAGGGGCTGGCTGGGGCCTCCCGCGCGGCGGCCGCGCTTGGGCGCGACCGCGCTTGGGCGCGACCGCGGGTGACCGCGGGCGGCCCAGGCCGCTGCGACGCGGCAGCGGGGCCCGCTGGGGCCTCCCGCGCGCCGGCTTGGGCGCGTGAACAGGGCAGCGCCGGCCCTGGCGTTGTGCGAGCGCGGGAAGGGGGCAAGGGGGGCCTCGCGTGCGGGCGCAGCGGGCAGGACGGCCGCGGCAGGCGCTGCCACGCGCGCAGGAGCGCGGCCCAGGCGCCAGGCGCACTGCGTACAGACGCGGTGGCTGCTCTCCCCTGTGCGAGCGGCCGGCGGTCAGACCTCCGCCGGACGGCGCCTCCGGCGTCGTCTCCGGTCGGCAGAGGTTCGATTGCCACCATCGCGTCCTTTCCCCCTTGCCACGGCGGTTCCTCCCCTGCACGGCTTCTCCTCTCCGAACAGTTGCCATGGTGTTACGAAGGGTGTTTCGAGGAAGGAGATGGGTCTTTGACCCATTTTTCCCCCAATATTTTATTTATTTATATTTATACCATGTGCTTAAAGTTTACGGATCTTTTTCTTATTGGATCCGGGTTTTGGGGCTTTAAGTTTGAATATTGGATAATTGGTTCGATTTTAGATATTGGATCTGTTATGGATCCATTTAAGATCCAACTTCGGATACCATTAAGGATCCAAATCCGATTTGCACCTATACCCATAAGTATCTTTTATTTTATCTGTATTCAATAAATCTTAAAACTGTTTACTTAAAACTTATTTTGTTCCTGTATTTTAATAACCATTATTGGGCATCCTTAACAGGATCCATTAAGTCCTTTTAGACTATTCTAGGCCCATTAATGATTATTAATGGATATAGGGACAGTTCTGCAAACAGTTAGGATACAGGAATAAAATTGAAAAGATATGTTTGCAATACAATGGATATTTATGCAAACAGCAGGGATATTTGTGCAACAGAAGGCTATAACTCATGTTTCATACCCCATTTGATGAATGTTTAGCCTATTTAAGGATTGTTTATGCACTTTTAATTATTGCAGTAACATTAGAGATATTTTTGTGCAATGTGACCTCCATTTCAGTTATTTGCATGTATTTATGTCTCTAATTTTCAGATTGCAATAATTTTGTGCATATGCCCTTGCTTACATTTAAAGTTTTTGTTGTGACATTTGGAGGATAATTTTTCATATCCAAGTGTTTAGGTAGATCACCAAAGTGGCCCTAAGCATGAGGAATGATAAATTTGAGCCCCTTAAGATAGTTAACAGCATATAATGTAAGCATACATGTTGACATCAATTATGGAAAGAGACATTTTATTATTCAAAGTGTATAAGTTGACCACCAAAGTGGCCTTATTCATAGAGAATGATAGAGTATTTCTTTAAAGGTTAATGATGTCATCTTATGTGATAAAAGTTTAATTTTGTGCTTATGGCTTTGAAGTGGAGTTTAACTCCCAAAAGAGTACTTCATGTTCGTGACACAAGTAGGATAGAATATTATTGTGTGCATGGAGACTCTTGAAAATTTTAGTACCCAAAGGTGCAATTTTCTTGATATCAAAGTGTGCATTGTAATAGTTTTATCATCAAGTTGTCTACTAAAAGTTTTTATTTTATGCCTCATAACTTGCTTCAGTTAAAATAGCCATATTTATGTGAGCATGTAATTTGTGTTCAGCTGCTTCTCCACTTTTGCACCTTTCTCAGGTCAAGTGCCTTATTTACTGGGACAAATTTCACTGAATGGAAACAAAGAGTAATGTTTGCCTTAGGGTGTATGGATCTTGATATTGCTCTCAGAGATAAACAGCCTGCTCAGCTCACTACCGAGAGCACAGTAGAACAGAAAAGCTTCTATGAGAAGTGGGAGAGGTCCAACCGTTTGTGCTTACTGTTCCTTCAAGGGCATGTAAGTCCAAACATCAAGGGATCAATCCCAGAGCAGAAGACTGCTAGTGGATTTCTAAAGGCTATTGAGGAACAATTTGTCACTTCTGACAAGGCAAAGGCCAGCACGTTGATGGCTAGACTTTCCTCAATGAAATACACTGGTAGTGGCAGTATTAGAGAGCATATCATGATGATGAGAGATATTGCAGCTCAGCTGAATGCCATGGAAGTTACCATATCTGATGTTTTCTTAGTGCATTTCATCCTCAACTCTCTTCCTAGTGACTATGAGGCTTTCAAAATCTCATATAACACACATAAAGCGAATTGGTCACCAAATGAGTTGATGACTATGTGTGTTCAGGAGGAAGAGAGATTGAAGGGGAAAAGGAATCAGGTTAATTTTACCTTTCATAAAGGAAATGCTCAAGCTAAGAAGGGCAAGAATGTCCAGAAGAAAGGCAAGAAGAAGAAGAGAGAAGGAAAAATTGGCAAATGCTTCTTCTGCCGTCAAGCTGGACTTCTAAAGAAAGATTGTGTAAAGTACAAGGCATGGCTGGAAAAGAAAGGCAGAGGTAATATCGCATCCTATGTTTGTCATGAATCTCATTTGGTAGATGTTCCTGAAAGTACTTGGTGGGTTGATTCTGGTTCTACTGTTCATATTGCCAAATCCATGCAGGGGTTCCTGTTCCAAAGGCCTCCACATCAGGGTGAACAAAGTATCCTTTCAGGGAATAAGACACGTTCACAAGTGAAGGCTGTAGGGACTTATAGACTTACTTTAGCATCTGGATTTGTTCTTGATCTGGAGGACACAGTCTATGTTCCATCTTTTTCTAGAAATTTAATTTCAGTATCAAAACTTGATATGAGAGGGTTTACTTTCTCTTTTGGAAACTCCTCTCTTAGGATTATCAAGGATTCAGTTGTAATTGGTACTGGTTTATTAGTTGATGGTTTATATAAAATGTGTCTTGATCGTGTGGTTGAACAATCTCATTATTCCCTGCATAATACAGTTGGCAATAAGCGTGGTAGAATAAATGAAAACTCATCAATGTTGTGGCATAGGAGACTAGGTCATATCTCCATAAAGAGGCTGAAGAAGTTAGTGGGAGAAAGTGTTATACACTCTTTAGATTTCACTGACTTTGATACGTGTGTAGATTGTATTAAAGGAAAACTTACACACTAGCCAAATAAGGATGCCACTAGAAGTTCAGAAACATTAGAGATTATACACACTGACATTTGTGGTCCCTTTTCACCCTGTCTAACTGGACAAAAGTATTTTGTTACCTTTATAGATGACTACTCTAGATACATGTATCTCTACTTACTTCTTGAAAAGACAGATGCCTTTAAGGATTTTAAGAAGGAAGTAGAAAGACAATCAGGAAAGGTTATCAAAGTAGTCAGGTCAGATAGAGGTGGTGAATACTATGGAAGATATACCGAGATGGGTCAAAGGCCAGGACCATTAGCTAGGTTCCTTAAAGAGGAAGGCATTGTGGCTCAGTACACTACGCCTGGTAGTCCGTACCAAAACGGAGTTGCTGAAAGAAGGAACCGAACGCTTAAAGAAATGGTCAGGACAATGCTTAGTCATTCGACTCTTCCTTTATCATTGTGGGGAGAGGCCATAAAGACAGCTGCACATATTCTGAACAAGGTTCCTACGAAGGCATCTCCTAAAACTCCTTATGAGTTGTGGTGTGGTAGGAAACCTTCTGTGAGCTATATGCGCACATGGGGATGTTCAGCTGAGGCCAGATTGTATAACCCACATGAAAAGGCTTTTGATTTCAGAACAACCAGTGGATTCTTCATTGGTTATCCAGAGAAATCAAAGGGATTTAGATTCTATTGTCCATCACATGTGCCCATCATAGTGGAATCAGATAAAGCAAGGTTTCTAGAAGATGGTGGAGTTAGTGGGAGTGGACCTCCTCGAGAACTTTCTTTTGAGGAGTTGCAGGATCAGGCACCTACACCTGCAACAACTAACAACTTTGTTCCCATGTTCATTCCTCAGAATGACATGCAGGGGGAGCAACCTGTTGCAGTTGTCCCTTAACTCAGGAACCACCAGAAATTATTGCAGACGGTCAACTACCTCTAGAGGTGGATCAAGAGCCAATAGGCAATCCACCTCCACAGGTGGATCAAGAGCCAATAGGCAATCCACCTCCACAGGTGGATCAAGGCCAATAGGCCTACCACCTCCACAGGTAGATCAGGGGCCAATGTTGCGTAGATCAGAAAGGGTTAAGAAACATGCTATATCTGATGACTTTGTAGTATATCTTCAGGAGGATAGTGTTGACAGGGGTAGCATAGACGATCCCGTGTCATTTTCACAAGCCATAAATAGTGAAAAGTCTACCTACTGGTTGGAAGCCATGAAAGAAGAGGTTGACTCTATGGCTAAAAATCAGGTCTGGGAGCTTGTTGACTTACCTAAAGGGTCCAAACGTGTTGGATGTAAATGGATATTCAAGACTAAAGTGGACTCTAAAGGTAAAGTTGAACGGCATAAAGCCAGATTGGTAGCTAAGGGTTTCACTCAAAGGGAAGGCATTGACTACAATGAGACCTTTTCTCCAGTGAGTAAAAAGCTCTCATTTAGGGTGGTCATGGCCTTGGTGGCTCATTTTGATCTTGAGCTACATCAGATGGATGTGAAAACGGCATTTCTCAATGGGGACCTAAATGAAGAAGTGTATATGGAACAACCTCAAGGTTTCATGTTGAAGGAAAAGAACACATGGTGTGCAAGCTAAAGAAATCCATTTACGGGCTTAAGCAAGCCTCCCGCCAGTGGTTTCTCAAGTTTAATGAGAAAATTTTGTCCTTTGGGTTTAAGGAGAACGTCATTGACGAATGCCTTTACTTAAAGGTCAGTGGGAGTCAGTTCATTATCTTGCTTTTGTATGTGGATGATATTTTGCTCGCCAGCAGTGATCTTAGTTTGTTGCATGAAACAAAGGTTTTCTTGTCTAAGAATTTTGAGATGAAGGATATGGGTGATGCCTGTTATGTGCTTGGCATTGAGATAACCAGAGATAGATCCTCAGGCACTCTTGGTCTTTCTCAAAAGGCTTACATCTCAAAGATCTTGGAGAGGTTCAATATGCAATCATGTTCACCCGATAAGGCACCAATACTTAAAGGAGATAAATTCAGTGAATTACAGTGTCCCAAGAATGACCTTGAAAGGAAGCAGATGGAGCCAATTCCTTTTGCTTCAGCAGTTGGGAGCCTGATGTACTTGCAGACTTGTACACGTCCAGACATTGCTTTTGCTGTGGGTATGCTCAGTCGGTACCAGAGTAACCCAGGCATGGATCATTGGAAGGCTGCCAAGAAGGTCATGCGATATCTCAGAGGCACTATGGACTACATGCTCACATTCAGGAGATCAGATCAATTGGAGGTCATTGGCTTTGCAGATGCCGACTATGGTGGTTGTCTTGATACTCGAAAGTCTACTTCAGGTTACATCTTCCTCTTACAGGGGAGCTGTAAGTTGGTGCAGTGAGAAGCAAAGTATCATAGCAACTTCCACCATGGTGGCAGAGTTTATTGCTTGTTATGAGGCTAGTGGACAGGCCATTCAGTTGCGGAATTTGGTCACAGCTTTGCCATTTGTGGACTTCATTGCCAGGCCAATGAAGATCTACTGTGACAACTCCGCTGCAGTTTTCTACTCTAAGAACAATAAGGCATCCAAGGGTGGTAGAGCCTTGGATATAAAGTATTTTGCTCTTAGAGATAGAGTGAGAAATCATGATGTGTTCTTTGAGCATATTGAGACCAGTCTTATGGTAGCTGACCCTCTCACTAAAGGACTACCTGCTAGCACTTTTTGTATTCATGTGACTCAGATGGGGCTTGTCAGTTCCCTCAATATGCTGTGACATTTACAGTTGTGACACTATAGTTATTTGTGTTCACTTTTATATCATGATTCTCTATTTATTTTCTGCCCATTACATTTGTTAAGTGCACTTGTTCTGGTTTGTAATTAGCAGAATACATACACATGTGTGTGTGTGTGGTGACCAGCAGACAGACATCAGTTTTAGTTTGTTTGCAGTGCCAGATATAATGTTCAATTGTGGAAGGTTGGTGATACTGTGGTACATGGAAGGTCGTACATGACTGAATGTATTTGCCGCCTTGACTCATATCATTTGATTTTTCATAATTTGGACTTATAGATCCTTTGACTGGAATAGCGTGTGGTTTTATGTTTTACATTGCGCGCACATATCGATTTTCTTTACAGGTGCAGCCCAATGAAATCAAAATTTTCAGAAGTCTTTTCAAAAAAAAAAAAAATTATATATGTGTTATATATATGAATATTTTCGAAAGAAAATTTTTGATGATGTTTATGATAAGATGGACCAAGTGGGAGAATGTTGGGTTCGGACCCAACTAAAGTGGTCCGCTTATCATGTTTGGGCTACACATAAAGGATGCACGCTTCCGGTCTAGTCAAATGGATGATTTATGGGCCTAACCCATATGTGGCCCATGGGTTCCTGTTATGGGTGGGAGCCCAATAAGGCACCTCTTGGACTGGTCCCTCCTCTCTATATATGGTCAGTCTTCCCCATAGACAGATGAGACATCTAGTGACATAGAGAGAGGAACAAGAGAGAGACTCTGTAGGGTTACAGTCGTCTCCTCCAGCTTCGCGTTCGCGTCGTCTTCCTCCTCGTGGTTGCACCGTCATGGATTCCGCTTCCGCTTCAGGTATGCGCACATGTTCCAACATGTCCTTGATACCTCCCACTACCTTCCAAACTAGCCCGTTAATTGTGTCCCAATAATAGCTCCTCCATTCCCCCATTTGTCTCCACTTATCAAACTCATCTCACATGTCAAACTTTCTTCGCTTTGGTAAGGGGGTTCTCCGGGGTAATCCCCCTCCCCCGCTTTGGGGAGCGGGGCAAGGTTATACCTTGGGGTACCTCTCTTACCTCGGGATAAGTCTACCCCACCTCAAAAGGATGGGATAGAAGGGGGTTAATTTTTTTTCTTTTAAAAAATATGAAAAATTATCATAAAATTTTAAATATTATTTTATTATATATATCATATTTTATTTATTTTAATTTAATTTTTTTACATAAAAATAAATGAAGTCAAAGATGATAGTTGACTAAAAAAATGAGTTAACTCATCTCCATCTCAAAAGAAACGTCCAAAGTAAAATATGTACTATCCTGAGTTAGACTACTATGAATTAGACTACTCCAACTTTCAACCAAAATAGTTAATAAATGTGCCCAAATTGACCATATATTGTACATGAACACTACCTTTTGAATACATTATTACAGTTAAAACCATCCCAAAATTATTACTAGTCACTTTAGGATGCCAAGAGTACGTACCCTTAACTATTGACCTTCACCCCCAATCTCATACCGTCTGTTAGATGCACTCTCATATTGCTTCTTGTTAATTAGGATCATCATTCCGCTAAAACTCAAATTGAGTATATATAAAGATCACCATCTTCCTCGCTAATTTGACTATCAACTATTGTGGGTTGGACTTGTCATCTCTTATAATTTGACCCCCTAAATCTCACACCATGCAATATTACTTAAAAGAAATCTTAATTCAGCCTCCAAATCTACCACGCTAACAGTGTTCTTATTATTATTATGTTTTAATTAACTTAAGAATATGGGTACTTCTACCCAAATGATCAACCATTTATGAGAAGACGAATGGTGCACATGCAACGATTAATGGAAGGGTGGACAATGTTTGTCTCCCTCCCCCAACACCCCAAGGCCCCAAAACGATTCCGGAGGAGACAAACTCTCGTTAACCTTTCAATGATACAGTATCTTGCCTTTTGAATTATGGACAGATCACAGCAAGTACCATGAATAGACGATCTCACCGAACCCACGCACAACCAAACATATATATACACTGTTTTCTCCGGCGACCATGCACGTAATTGGCGGATCCAATCACACTGTGGCCGTCCCTGATGAGGCCACTGCTGCATGCAGCTAGCTAGTTCCCACCACCTCACCCCTGTGTGCAATCTCTATCAATCACTTCGGATGCATGAAATCAAATATACGTGCGTACATACATTGATTAAGCTAGAGGTTTCAAAATTTGAAACCCCGGGGGTTAGGTTACTAGAAGAGAGAAAAGAAAACGGGGGCCGGGGCAGAAACGAAGAAGAAAGTGTTTGAAAATTTGAAGAACTATAAACCGGCCAGAACCCCTCCCCCGAAGACCACGCTACGTTGTGTTTCGTGAAGAGCCAAGTCAAAGCATGCACAAGATCACTGGATACCATATCATATATATACTTAAGAAGCCACACACGCCTCCCCGTCTCACATACGGCGTTTATATTATAACTGAGGAGAAGCTATGAAGTGTGTGCGACGGGTGAAAAAGTTATTAATCCCATCTTCCATGTTAGATCACCCGAGGGAGAAGGTGAACGAAACCTAGTACTGCTCCCGCACATATATCTACGCAAGTACATGAAAGAAGGTGTGAGAGAGATCTAGGTGAGAATCTGCCTCGTCCCCTCTCTAGTCCTTACAAACAAACCCACAACACCATGGCTATAAACCCACCAAGTTGATCAGTGATATATATATACATGTATACACATCACGCACAGAGAAGAGGAAGCGTGAACTGGGAAGGTTTTCGACCTTCGAGTTCCCAAGCTCTAACGTGGGAATTGGTGTTGCATTCCCGTCCCCGATGGTAGTATTCTAGAACTAGCAGGGAGGGCATATTACCAAGAGTACTAAAGTGTATAATAGTAACGCCTGAAGTGGAGTCGAGGCTAGTTAGAGAGTGACCTCTTGTGTGTTGGGTGTTGCTACTTCTGACTACTGTTATTCTTTTTTAATGTTAGGGATGACCTCCCACTTCTTAATAGAACCCTATTTTATTTCTCTCTCTCTCTCTCTCTCTCTCTCTCTCTCCACTCAACAATTACAACCAAGAGCTTCCATTGCATGCTGTACACAAAGGTGAAGGTAAACAGTAGGATGGGTTGGAGAGCGCATATTCTGTACCTAAAAATAATGGTGATATTAATCTATCTCTCTCCTTGATGGTGATTTCTACCGACTGGTTGGCAGCCTTTTGTAGTCACAGCAAGGCATTTCACCTGATCAAGAGTCTTGCTCTATATATCATGGTGATGTACAACTTAACCTACTCGTCTCATGCACAGGTTAATTAGTTTGCCATTTGATCTGAAGGACAAAGCCCCGTGCACTGCCTTCATCACATATATCCTCTTTGGCCGCCGGGCACACTTCAGCAAGTGATCGTCGTCTTCCACAATAGTAAACAATATTGCTACTGCATGCGCAGGGTCCTCCCTTATCAAAAAGCACGTACGTCAATCGGCCTCTGGAAGCGTTTCCGTGCTTTGACTTGTTACAAGTTCTTGGGAGGTGAGAAGTGGGCCGGAGAACAGGGGTTAGACTGGGGGAGTTCTCCCCCTCTTCGGCTTGGGGACGAGAAATATATGCCAGTTCTTTGGCAAGCCTTAGAAGAGTCCTTTGCCCTTCTTAATTTTGTCCTTCTTTCTTCCCTCTTTCTTTTGAGAGAGGGGGATCACACTTGGTGTTTGTCTCGTTTGATGTAAGTTTAATGTAACAAACGAGGATAATTTCCGGAGAAGAATTTAGTGTACTTGACTTTTGCACTTTACATTTGTATTTCTCTCTTTTCATTGGTCAATACAAAAAAGAGCACAATACATCTATTTAATAGGAAGGAAGAAGTACAAGTGTAAAATACAAAACATATACTTCTTAAGGTTTGCCGTAACAGTACGGCTCCATCGCATCATATCAGGGATTTGGCGAGTCCCTAACACGGTCGATTTGGCTTAATTTATCTTGTTCTTCGTTTATTATTTTTATTATTTTTTACAACTATATTATTCGGATCGAAGTGTGCCAGTATGACATGATTCGTTTTGTATTGTACCAGGGCAAACTAATCAGCACAGCCAAGTCATCCGACAAATTTTGATATTTCTTAAACGGATTTTTTGGGGTAAATACTCATCTTCAAGTGAAAATTTGCACCTCTATCTTTTCCATTTACTTGTATACCCTTCTTGTGAGAATTTAGTGATTAACCAGGCATAGAAAATTACTACAATTCCTTGTGTTTGAGAGAGAGAGAGTAAAACCGCATAGGAAAGAAATGCAATAAAATGGAAAAATATGCCGTATTTTGTGCAACTTTTTTTTAAGAGGGATACTAATTAATCATGTAGTTCCAAAATTTCAAAAATAGTATACTTGTTTGTAAGTACATCAAGAAGTGACCTAATGATTAGCCTTCCATATAGTATTATATATGAGGTCTTAGGTTAAAATCTCTTTGACATCAGATTTATAAGAATTTACTAATTAAGAAAAATGCAATAGGATGGTTTCCAACAAATCTCCCCTTCTGGAGATTTATTAGCAACACTCGGGTTATGGAATCATTAATGCATGCTTACGATAAATCCATCAATATTTCGAGGCAATTCAGTACTAATTAAAGAAAAAAGATCTCTAAAACCGTCAATTTTCACATTGATTTCAAAAATCTAATTCCTGATCTATATTAGTACCAGATGTAGATTATCCTATTTGACAAAATTATTAATTTCTATGAGTAAATTTGAGAAGATTGTCTCCTCAAATTTCTACTTGCAATTTCTTTCCCAAATTTGCAACTTCAATCTATACAACTCAAAACCCACACTAGAACTCTTTCATAGAGACAACTCCCAATGTGAAGAGTAATATTCAATCTGATTGTACATATAGCACAAGAGTACACTACTATAAAATGATTGTATTATATGTATGATCATACGTATGAGACTTTGACTTATCTAGCTCTTTGTTGTATTAATTTGGACTAATGTTTTTATAGAAGAAAAAGACAAGGATTATTAGTGGCACTTGGCACCCTAAGCCTCAGTTTGGTAACGAGTTAACTTAAAGTTAACTCAAAATTAACTCAGAGTTAACGCAAAATATAGTTTGGTAACAAAAAAATTAACTCAAGTGAGTTAGATTAAAAGTGGGTCAGATGTGAGTTAACTCACAATTTTCTAACCCACCTCTAGAGGTGGATATAATTTATTGAGTTAACTATTTTTTTATCCTGGCGGTACACAACATTAATTGCTACTTTCTCTTTTCAAGTCACTTTTTGATATGAAAGTGGGTTAACACACTTTATCTTGCCATGGTTTACAGTAGTCTGCATGGCTGGTAGTCCCTTGTATGATCTGAGTGTCTCTTGCACGAGAAAGATTTATTGCACTTATATATTACATTTGAAGTACAATATGACTAGATGCTCATGTGACACTCCTCATATGAAGAGTGATAAAGTGGCAATCTAATTGTTGGATGCCACATAGACTTGTTGACTACTCATATTGCACTTAAAGTGCAATATGAAAGTGCAATAAACCTTTCTCCTCTTGCACTTGTCTATCCTTAATATGTCTATTCAGAAATCAGACCAGGGGCCCTGTATATCTGGACAGTAATCTGGATCTAGCTCATATTTAAGGTCCATATATATAGTTGGTCCATATCACAATGACAAGATAGAAGATATAATAAGTTTATGTCTTAGATAACTTACCATCCCGATCTATTTAAACTAATCATAACATTACCACAGAGAAATACTTAGTGCATTCTAAAGAGGACAAGAAAAGTAAACGTGGATTTTTCGATAAATAATTTTATTGATTAAAAAAGAGAGAAAAAATCTTGTCATTTTTTCAACCAATAAAATTAATTACCAATAATCACATTTTTTTGCCCTCCCTTTTAATCTCTTAGATCACCTTACTTTTTTTATATATACTTTTTTGTATCCCCTCCTTCCTTTGATTCATAGTAGGAGAAAGTTGTGAACTGATAAATGTTGTCGGGAGTCATCATATATAGATCAAATAAACTTTGTATCTCCAAGTGTGATCCCATTTTTTGGAAGGGGAATTCCAAGTGTTGTTTCACATCCCAAGGAAAAAGACATCAAGGGCATAAAAGCAAGGAAAGATCCACACCTTAAGAGAGAGAGAGAGAGAGAGAGAGAGAGAGAGAGAGAGAGAGAGAGAGAGAGAGAGAGAAAAGAAGAAGAAGAAGAAGAAGAAGAAGAAGAAGAGAAGAAGAAGAAGAAGATTCCCAGCCCCCGGACATCCGCAGAATGTCTGCACCAAAGGCCTTCTCTCAGACCGTGCCCACATTAATGGCTTCCGGGCAAACCCCGCCGCGTCACCATCGTCGTGACCTGGCGCGCTCGCCTGCCACGTGGCTGCCATCACCGCCTTCACTTCCTCTGCCCCGATTCAACATTCGGAGTTTTTTTTTTACCCCGAGCACCTCTCTACTAAAGCTATAACTAAGAAAATACCCACTTAAATTTATATTTGGATATGTGCCCCGATGCATCACCATAGATCCCAATCGGGGTGGCCTGATCCCGTGTCGACTACTGATGACGAACGCGAGAGGGAGCCGGGGAGGGAGGGATTTTATATTATTATAAGAAAAAGTGGATTTTATTAAAATTTTATTAAATATAAGTAAAATTTAAGAGAATGAATCATTTTGATCCAGATTGATTCATTTTTTAACCAAACTAAATCAATTTTTAAGAGAATGAACTTATTTTTTTTTAAATTAACACATTGTTAATAAGATTCAAGATTTGCTGGACGATTAGATCGTTCTGAATTCGCCCTAACACGGTACACATCAAATCATATTTTATCGATATAATTTGATCTAGATGATGTAATAATAAGAAATGTTAAAATAAAAAATAAAAAAGAAGAGATTGAATCGATCGTTGAGCCCTGATACGGTACAATGTGTGTCACTGCGATATGTAAGAGCATGATAAATTTTGATAGGTTTTTAATAAAATCTACTTTTTATAATAATAAATATATATATATATTACTTTTTAAAAATATTTTTTAAGAGTTAAGAAAATGGTGCAAGTATCCGCGTCCGAGGGAGGGAGGGAGTCCCGTTTGAAAGGGTGGGGACCATAAGGGGATCATCGGATGGACCGTTGAGATGCCAAAAGCGGTATCAGAATGTGGAGAAAAAGAGAGATTCGACGGTGGACGATGCGGGGGGTTCTTCTCCGTTTCGGGTCCACCGAGACATCTGCCCCCTGTGAAGGCAGATCCCTGTGGATCCCAGCACGCACGGCGTCCATTGCGCCGCGACGGAGTACGGGACGGAGAAAAGAATGACGTGGCGAATTCAAAGTGGTGGAGCGCACCGCTTCTGGCGTCTGCGTCGCCGAACGGAACGCCGATCGCCTCTGAGACAGCAACGGCGAGGTTGCTGATGGGCTTTAAAAGGAGACAGAAATAACCCACCTCCTTCCCCACCTCTGTTGCGACGCCACCGCCACCTCCACCGCCCTCTTCCCCTGCTCCGGTAGAACACCTTGCCCTGCACAAGCGCACTCCCCCCTCTTCTGCTGCGCCCCGTACTTCTTCTTCTTCCTGTTCATCCATGGCGGCGTGACGGGGAGATCCTTCCGTCGTTCTCGAGAGACTGGCAGGAGAGTTCGTGTAGGAAGAGGGGGGGAGGGGGTGTTGTTCTGTGTGCCGTGTGCGCGTGGTACCTATCTGGTGCAGGAGATGGGGATTGGGAAGGAGGAAAGAGACAGGAGCCGGATTGAGGCCGTCCTGCAGATCCTCCGGAAGCAGGTGCCCCTCACTGTCAAGCAGGTGAGAAGCTGCATGCCCCCACCATCTCCTCCTCCTGAGTTCCTTCAGATAAGGAGGACCACCCAAGCACCTGCCCTGTTTTATCCTTCGGCGTTCTCCTTCTTCTTCTTCTTCTTCTTCTTCTTCTTCGTCCTTGTCGTTTACTTTGGTCGTCGTTGTCGGAGCTCACCTGGCTTTGCTTTCTTTGCTTCTTCCTCTCCGGCGTGGCGATGGTGGTATATATTAATCTAATCGCGGGGCGTGGATTGCCGCAGGAGAAGTTCTGCACGGACGCCTGCGTGGAGCGCTTCCTCAGGTGCAAGGGTGACAACGTGAAGAAGGCGGCTAAGCATCTGCGCGCCTGCCTCTCCTGGCGGGACGCCGTCGGCACTGGTTCGTCAGCTCCTCCCCACCACTCTCATCTCCTTCCTCTTCTTCCCGCACCTCGTCTTTTCCCTCCGGACACCGTTGCAGTACGATCACGATCTTTTCCTTTTTTGTGGGATTTTTTTTTGATTCGTCGCTTTTGCTTTTTCTTTGTTTTTTCCTCTTCCTTCCTGGTGTAGTATATTTCCCGAGGAAAAAAAAACTAAAAATATGATTTTTACGAGGACTGGAGACTGCAGAGGGAGAGAAAAGGCGATTGATGGGATCTTTCTCTTTACTTTGGATGTTTGAACAGAGCATCTGATCGCCGACGAGTTCCCCGCAGAGCTGGCCGACGGCGCCGCCTACGTTGCCGGCCATGACGACGATGCCAGACCCGTGATGGTAAGCTCCACAAAACATCTTAAAAACCTGAGCTCGTCGATGGCAGGAAACCAAGAAGAACGTTTTTTATATATATAATTTTTCCTCTCATCTTTTGGATTTAACTTATTTTAGTTCTGGGGAACTGGGCATGGTCGACTGATCGTTCTTTTTCTTTAATCCTGCTAGGTATTTCGGATAAAGCAAGACTACCTCAAGTTCCAGTCTCAGAGATCGTAAGAACACATCTTTCTGCCCACGCCCTCTGTTTTATGTGGCAAATAATGGTCAGTTCGTGGTTTGCTGCTTTGCTCAAGTGTTGATCTCTGCTGTGTTGATGTCGCAGGTACCTGCGGCTTCTGGCGTTTACGCTGGAGGTGGCCGTCTCATCCATGTCCCGATTCGTGGAGCAGTTCGTCCTCCTCTTCGATGCCAGTAAGCTCTCTTCCCCACCTCACCTTCTTCTACCTGAAGCCTTTTCCCCCTCGGAGAAGGTGGTGTCCTCCGACAATGGGGTCTTTCCATACTTTCCATATATCTCCGAACCACCGCCCGCATCTGTCTCACCTGTACATCCGACGCAGCACTCGTAGCAGTAGCAGCAGCAACCTGTCCCTCGGTCCCAAGCTTGGGTTGTGGGGGGTGGGGGCGCTACCGGCCATTTCTGGCTTGCGATATCGATCCGGCTGCCTACTTCGGTGGTTGGGAAGGACCGGCAGATTTGAGATTCTCTTTTACAGGCGCCTGCAACTCTGCAACCTGCTTATCCTCTAAAGTGATGGGAAAAGAGAGGGGTCAAGGGTGGCTTTTACGAATTACGAAGATTTCATCATCTCTGTCACTGGAAGCGCCGGGTTTCGGGGGGTGCAAGAACTCTGCTTTTACTGCAGAAAGCAAAACCAAAGCTAGATTTCCAGATCAAGATGGCCCTCGTAAACGCCTCTGAATTCGTGGTTATCTGAGCCAGCAACAACAAATGTTTCTGTGCAGGCCTTTTCAGGTCGGCGTCTGCTTTCCTCAACCAGTTCATGGGGACTCTCAAGATAATCTCGGAGTACTACCCGGGCCGCCTCCACAGAGCCTTCGTCATCGACCCACCCTCTCTCTTCTCCTACCTCTGGAAGGTACCGTGCGCCCACCAGTCCCGATCGAGAGCTCGCTCGCTGTTTGTTTCCGGCCCGTCTCTGGTATGTTTTGCTCGTCGTCTGTCATGGTTGACGCAGAAATCTCTGCAGGGTGTTCGCCCCTTCGTGGAGCTGTGGACGTCGACGGCGGTGGTGTGGTCGCTGGACTTCGAAGACTCCCTGGAGGGCCAGTTCCCTTTCGCGTCCGCCTACCACCCCCGCACCGCCTCCCTGCGCTTCGACCCCTCCGGCGTCCCCGCCGCCAAGGCCGGCGGGTCCATGTCCTCCCGTTTCTCCTTCACCGTCTCCCACTTGGACGCCCTCAAGCCCTGGTACCTCACCCGCACCGACCCCACCCCGCCGCCCGCCGCCGCCAGCAGCCCCTGCCTCGCGGGCCTCTCCCCGCTCAACGCCCGGTCCTTCTCCTTCGCCTCCCCCGGCGCCCGGCTGGCCGCCACCCCGCAGCACCACCGCCTGGGGGGCGGCAACCCCCCGGGCGCCAGGAGCATCCCGTCGACGCCGTCGTCGCGGCAGCCGCCCAGGACGCCGAGGCCGTCGTTCCTGCAGTCGCCGGCGGCGGCCATGAGGCTGTTCGGTGGGAGGAGCAGCAAGGAGGCGGGGGACCTGGAGGAGGAAGGGAGAAGGGGGCGGGCGGAGAAGGGCAGGGAGGCCTTCCTGCCGTTCCTGCGGTTCTACCGGCGCCCCTACGACGAGGTGGCGTACCGGTCCAAGATGCGCCCGCCGCTGGGCGGGCTCATCTCCATCGTGTCGCCGCACATGATCCGGCTGCGCCGCCGTCTCTCCCACCACCAAAGGTTCTAACACAGCTGCAATCTAGAACAGCACAGGGAGATGGCAGAACAGAAAGAAAGAAGAAGAAGAAGGATAAAAAACCTTCCTCCATAGCCACGTTACAGAGTTCTTCCTCCTCCTTCCCATTAAAGAAGACACTTTTTTTTTTTTTTTACTTGAAAGCAGTAAGCTAATGATGAGAACAGGATCCATGACCACCGCCACTGCTACCTGCTTGGGACATTAATGGAAGTGTTGTTGAGCTGCGAATAATCACAACGTAGCAGGAACCGCTGTTATAAAGGCTGTGAAATTAATGTTCTATAATTATTTCGTTGCATTTGTGATCTCTCTTCTTCTTCTTTTTTTTTCTTTTAATTTTTTCGGGTTCAAACGCTTCGAACGTTCGTTTCTGACCGTTTTTCTTTAGTTATGATTTATCCGAATTGGGGTTCTGGTAAGGGTGTCAATTGGGTCGGGTCGGTCGGAAACTCGGTTCAATTTTAACCAAATTTGAGCCGAAAAATTGAGTCCGTTAAAAGTTTTTGGCTCGATTCGGCCTGGCCCAGAAAAAAATAGAGCCGGGCTTGAACTTTGTGAGACCTGGTCTAACCAGTTCGGTCGGTTCAAAAAATATAAATATAATTTATATTAAATATAAAATTTATATTTAAAAAAATTTATATTCATTTTTTTCACAATAAATTTACTCTAAATATAATTTTTATAAATTAAATATTAATATAGATAAAAATAAAATATATAAAAATAATTAAAACTGTCTAAAATTTTGATACATAACAAAACCATCTAAAATTTTTTAAAAATTTGATTGCAAAATGAGTTAGAGTAGATATATTATATAAATAAATAATATTTTCAGACCGAGTCAGACTTTTTAGACGTTTCCAAATTTGGGTCGGACCCAGATCGACTTTTAAAAAACTGGGCCTGAACCGAACCCGAGCCGACTTTTAAAAAACCGGGCCTAAATTAGACCTAACAAAGCTCGATCCAAGTCCGCCCCATTGACACCCTCAGGTTCTCGGCGTTTTCCTAAAAACAAAATGGAGAGAGACGAAGAGAAGGTATGATCACTGTTAGATACAATTTGGGATGATGCCGTATGCAAAATTTAAATGTCGGAATGATAAAGTAAAAAAAAATTCTAATAATAATAACTGTGTAAAAAGTTTAAATTGGTGTAGATTTGAAACTACATCACTAAGGAAAAATTACTAATATATTTCTAAAATGTTTCATATTGAGTTATATATCTCTAAATTTTAATTATTAAATTATATATCCCTCAAATTAAAAAAAAATTATATATACTCCTATCGTTTGATTCCTTCCATTTAATTCAACTACAGTCGAATTAAGATGACAAAATGACTTAAGCACCCATTTCTCTTCCCCCCTAAACCTCTTTTTCTTCTCTCGTATGAATATTTTAATCTTTTTTTAATCTCTTTTGACAGTTCCATCTAATTGAAGACGAAATATTCTTCAGTGATTAATTAACCACAAGAATATAACCGATTCTTTCAATTTGAGATACATACAATCTAATAATTGATTTTAAGAATATATCACTAAATATAAATAATTTTAAAAATATATAAATAATTTTCTCTATCACTAAAATATACCTAGAGATAATTAATGGCGTTTGTGTGATTCACGTGATACTCCAGACTTGGGCTCGGTGAACCTATCGATGGATGATATTTTGGGCTTCCTATTGTAAAGGAGATTATATGTTTAAAGTCTTACATCTTTTGACGTGTAAGAAAAGGTTTCAACTCATAGATTGATGAGAAATTATATCTAAATTTGCTCTATGTAAATGGTAGTTTTTACGGGTACTGTTTTATTTTCTGAGAAAAAATTATTATCTTTTCTATTACACTTCTATGTAATTTGGTCTTTTTTATTGAGTGGATACAATATATCAAAAGTATATTGGTTAATGAAAGAAGCCAAAGTGCATTAAAAATATTATAAAAAGTACAATAAATCTTTCTCTTTCTTCCCCATGTTGGCACTTCTAGACTTGAAATAGTAGCTTCAATAAAACAGAATTGTCACAAGAATATCTTATTTAGAAAGAACATTCAAGATGATTAATGAGAAATTGGAAATGAATTTGATGGGTCTTTTACTTCTAAGTCCCTAAAATCTTTTAATATTACATATATCAACGCCTCCAATCTAACTATGTAACCCAAAAGCACCCTTAAATCATCTTTGTTATACAAGAAAGTCTTTGACATTCTCTCCGTAGGTGAGGTGGGGTTAACAATGGTTAACTCTTACTCAAACACAAGAAAAAGAAAAAGATACCATCATCTATAGAGAGACTAAAAATTTTATTTAGTAGAATCATTGATAGCGCATTCATAGACTTATCTCTTAATCTATTAAGATCACTCGTGATAAAATTTAACATGTATAATGAAACTTTTAAAATTCAATAGAATCACGTGCCTTTACTAGTTGTAAATTGCACCCGCTCACGCCATCATCGTTTTAATATTACTCTTTCACTCGCTAAGAGGATTTAAGGGAATTTAAATTAATTAGTTAGTTGGGAGGGGATGATATGTTATACTAGAAAAAACAAGGACTGGAAAATAAAAAACCATTTAGATAAAAAAAAATAAAGAAAAAAACAGATCTTTGTAAACCTAACCTTTCATTTAGTGCCCATCTCTCCCTGGTCCTCAAGAATCCCTATCTAGTAGAAATACAAAAATGTTGCACCGTGAAATTTCAGTACGTCTTCTAAGAAGCATTATCCTTGTTTAGAATTTTATCTTTTTTTATAAAAGAGTTAAGAAGAAAATTAGATCTTGTTTATAAGTACATTTTTATTTTTACTGTACTGAATATGAAACTAAATTATATCTCTACAAATGTCAATTGACAATGATTATTTAGTAGCTCAAGAATTCAAACAAAATACAATTAAATCCAATTATTAAATAACAAATTCCAACAGAGTAAAATTCACTCTTTTTACCACTAAAAGAAGAATGCTTTTATGGTGTAACTCTCTTTTTTTTCTTTTTCACGTCCATCTTGTAATATTTTTCAGTCCAATTTAAAACCGATAAGTCAAAGAGTATTTTGAAAAAAAAATAGACGATGAGAAGTAAATTACTTGTATTTGATATTTCTGAATTTGAGAGTTCATTATTTATTAAAAATCAGATAAGTTAAATATGTAATGACAACTTAGGTTATAACAACAATTTGAGAAAGATAAAAGTTTAGTGCACTTGAGAATTACACTTTTTCATATGCTTCTTATTTTTTATTGGATAGGCACAATGCACCCTAGTATATTAGCTAATATGAAATATAAAGTGCATGAGAAAGTGCAATTATCAAATGCACTAAATTTTCTAGTGCACTTGAGAATTGCATTTTCTCATATGCTTATTACTTTTCATTAGATGAGCACAATGCACCCCCAATATATAGTCAATAGGAAAATTAAAGTGCTTGACAAAGTGTAATTCTCAATTTAGTGCACTTGCGAAGTGTTTAATGCACTTGAGAATTACACTTTTTCATATGCTTCTTATTTTTTATTGGATAGGCACAATGCACCCTAGTATATTAGCTAATATGAAATATAAAGTGCATGAGAAAGTGCAATTATCAAATGCACTAAACTTTTCTAGTGCACTTGAGAATTGCATTTTCTCATATGCTTATTACTTTTCATTAGATGAGCACAATGCACCCCCAATATATTAGTCAATAGGAAAATTAAAGTGTTTGACAAAGTGTAATTCTCAATTTAGTGCACTTGCGAAGTGTTTAATGCACTTGAGAATTACACTTTCTCATATACTCCTTACTTTTCATTAGATGAGCACAATGCACCCCTAATATATTAGTCAATAGGAAAATTAAAGTGCTTGACAAAGTGTAATTCTCAATTTAGTGCACTTGTGAAGAGTTTAATGCGCTTGAGAATTACACTTTCTCATATACTTCTTATTTTTTATTAGATGGGCACAATGCGACCCTAATATATTGGCGAATAGAAAAGTTAAAGTGCATGAGAAAGTACAATTCTCAATTTAGTGTACTTGAAAATTACACTTTCTCATATTCTTCTTGTTTTTCATTAGATGGGCGCAATACGCCCTCAATGTATAGTCAATAAGAAAGTTAAAATACATATGAGAACGTGTAATTCTCTAAGTGTATTAAAATTTTCTTTTTAACAAAGAGAAAAACTTAAAACACTTGAGAATATTTTTCATATATTTTTTATTTTCATTAGATAGACATAATGCGCTCCTAATATATTAGCTAATAGGAAAATTAAAGTAAATGAGAAAGTGTAATTCTCGAAAACTTAGGTGGCGTTTGATAACACTTATTTAAAAAATCTGAAATCTAATTTCCATCTTTTATTTAAATCTATAATTTGATAAGTACTTAACATATATTAGACTTCTATTAAGAAATGTTTGATAGCTAAATTAAATGAAGTATAAATTAATATATTATTCCTCATGAATATATCTGCCAGAAGAACCGTTTCTTCCCAACGGCTCCCCTCCCCTTCTCTCTCTCTCTCTCTCGATTGAGCGATCATGATCACTCTCCTTCCAACTTTGGAGTAAACCCTCCTAGAGTGCAAAGAGAAGTAGGAAGCCGGCGATGGAGTCGGGACATAAGGAGCACCGTTGACTCTCTCTACACCCAAGAACGATGCCGCTGCCGCCGCCGCCGCTGCCCATTCTGGCTTCTGAAGAGAGAAGTAGGGAGCTAAAAATTGAGACGCAAAATCCGTCTCTGATGTGGATCCATCATATTGTGAATTAGTTGAATCTGGTAGATGGATGGGTGATCACACGACATTGCCCCTCATCTAGGGTGGGGAGGGGGATGGCAGATGGGCAAAGGAGGCTCATCAGGGCCTTTGCCCCTGCCCTTTCCCATATCTACAGTGACGGGACTTGGTTCCCCGCATCGGCTTCTTCTCTGTTCGTCCACTTCTGTCCCTCCGATGTCTGGGGCCAGAAGAAGTAGGGCCCCTCATGCAACAACATCTACGCGGGAAGACAGGGTCGACGACAGGGGAGCTAGGCAGTTGAGGACGCGCAGGAGCAACATGCGCTGGATTTGCCTCATCCCCACCATGCTCCCGACGGCATCCACTTAGCGTCGGGGAAGCAGGGATGGATCCCAGAAGCTACAAGAGGAGTGTGAGGACATCGAACGGAAGTGCGAGGCATATGGGGGGCAACGAAAATGCGAATATGGTGACAACACGAGAATAGAGAGGGGAGGGTTCAAAAATCTGCACCGCCGATGACGACAAGCGAATAGGGAGGGAAGGGTTTAGAAATCCGCGCCGCCACCAAGAGGATAAGAAGCACCCTCACGCGCAGTATCGGGATGGGGAGGTCAGCTCCAGGTACATGTGGCCAAGGGAGGTGAAGCTCAGCTCATTCGTGCCGGGAGGGAGGAGCAGTGGAGGCCGAGGAGGAACCCATCGGGGATCTCTGCGGAGGAGCTCGACGCCCTGTCGAGGATCTCAGCAGAGGAGCTCCACACTCTGTCGAGAGAGGAACAGTAGAAGATGGGGGAGGCGGAGAAGCACTTCTTGAAGATATCGATGCCATGTCTCTGTAAAGAAGATGATCCGGATAAAAAAATATTTTAATTTCATTTTTTTAAGAGATAATTTAAGACATAAGATATTTTTTCAGATATTTATTAAAAAAATTTAATAAATAATCTAATAATATAATATCTGACCGCTTCAGACATTATATATATATTAAAAGTTATCAAACAGAAATATCCAACTCGTCCCTCTCGGCCATGCAAACGCTTCCCTCCAAGAACATACAGCAGCTAGCTAGCTGCCCAGTCCTGGCCACGTCAGCCGACCCGAATCCAGCGGGTGGTTGCTGTCGGCGGCGTCGGGAAACGGACAACGTGGTCGGGACGACGGGGTGGTGAAAAGTTAAAGAATATATCGTGGGACGATCCCCAGCTAGCTAGCTGGAATAAAGACGACGGCGGAGAAGACGGAGGTCCCCGGCGGCGTCCTCCTCCTCCCCGGTCAGAATACGGTTTGACCTCGTTCTTGTAGTACGGCTCCCTCTTCTCTCTTTATCCACCATGTATAAATAGCCACTTTTTTAATTACACAACTCTAGATTCCGGAAAGAACGTGCTGTCAAACTACACAGAGTGCAGAGGGTGGGAGTTTGGCCTTTTTTCAGATGGCTTGGAATCCGCAATCAGTTCAAAAATCTATAAGTTCACTGCACAAGAAGTGTTGGGAGGGAGGGGGTGGGAAAAAAAAAACTAAGGAAAAATAGTATACATTTAAGAGTTTAAGTTGAGAATAATTTAGTACACTTGATTTTGTACTTTATATTTGTATCGCTTACTTCTCATTGATCAATGAAAAGATGGCACAATGTATCCATCCAATAAAAGTAAAAGATATAAATATAAAGTGTAAAACTTAAATACACTAAGTTCTTCTCTTTTAAATTTGTTTTTCTTCTGCATTAATAGTCATCTTTTAGCTTTGAGGATCATGAGATTCTTTTTGGTGGAGTTATTTGACCTATAAGAAGGATTTACTGTTCGATAAAAGACAAGTGAATACTATGAAGACCAACATCATTTCGAGTAGTAATATTATCGCTTGAGAAAACTCTTGATGTTCGTCGGGACGGATCATCTATTGTTCATCTCAAAATATAATTAGAGTGGAGTCTGCAGCTAGGGGTGTTCATTATTCGGTTCAAATCGAAAAATTAAATCGAATCGATCAATTTGATTCGGTTTGAAAGTGAAAAAAAATTAGTTTAGTTTCAAACCAACCGAAATTGTAAATTCGATTTGGTTCGATTTACAGATCTTGTAAACCGAATCAAACCGATAAAATTGAATTTTAATAATATATTTAATTTATACATATGTATCAGGTATTCAAGTCTATTAATATATATATATATATATATATATATATATATATATATATATGTGTGTGTGTGTAAATATACGCATTGTGTAAGCCGGGTAATATGGTCATCAAATTTTCTAATAACAGTTGAGGTCCTGTGGATCCTCACCCTTCCACCCGTTTGTAGACTTTTAGTTCCTTTTCCATTTGTAGTTAGAAGGTGAACAATGGATGGTATGGGTGATGTTTTTGCCTTTTGTGGATGTCACATTGAACTTTTAAAATTTATGGACAGATTCAATTTTCAATATGCTAATGATGCATAGCTACTAGTTGATAGTGATTTATTAAAGAATTGATCATATATTATGAATCTTCACTTATAGATAGTATTTTCTCATTATATAAGTTGATGGTTAAATTGAGTCAACATGTGAATATGTGATTAAAGCATTACCTCCAAAAGAAACAAGAGGTTAAAGTCTTGTTTGTGAAAGACCCACTTATTTTCGGGTTAAACCGAACCAAACCGAATTGTATCGGTTTGATTTGGTTTGAAAAAATTACAGTTTTGTTTGGTTCGGGTTGGCTCTGGTGATGGTTTGATTTGATTTTTAAAAAATCATCACTAAATTAAACCAAATCAAACCATGAACACCCCTATCTGCACTATTAATATGTTGCGAGTCTAATTTGATTGTGTAATCTATCTTAGACGGATAGTATTATTAGGTAATATAATATTGACTTTTGAAGTGTGTACGTACTTGGCAGTGTTAGATTTGCCATAGTTGAGTTTGCTTGATCTATTTCAAGAGCGGATTTAAATCATCTATGCCATAGTTGGGTTCAACTTTTTCTCAACATATAAAAACTAAATAGGGATAAGAGCAGGGATAATTATATAAGACAAAATATCCCTCTTATATTAGATAAAAAAATATCCCTCTTATAGTCTTCTATCGATAATTGAAGTTACTGCGTAGGATTTTTTACATATGGATCTCCATTATAAGTTTAATTATATGCAAAATTATCCTACATTTATATTTGCACATATACCCCTCTTACTAATTACAAATATTTTGAGAGACCTCGCCTCATGTGCTGTGACAGAAGTGAAAATTATCTTGATAGATATTAATGACTGGAATATATTTTAGGGATTTTACATATATACTCTTGTATATTTACATTTGTATGTATATCCTTCTAAAGTATTAAAAATCAGCTGATAGAGTGAAACATTTCATTGGCAGGCACAATGGGACATCTTTAGTAAAAAATAAAAAAAAAATCCTCAATATTTGTAAAAAATATATAAAAACTATTCATTTATATATATCCCTCCCTCCCTCCACCATCTCCTTGGAGAGAGAGAGAGAGAGAGAGAGAGAGAGAGAATGCAATGGTGTGACATCTCCTCCTTTAACGTTCATGGTGGAGAGAGCGCAATTCACTGGAGTAGACACATTTAGAAGGGGCGAGAGGGACATGTAATGGGAGGGGAGACTAGAGAGAGAGAGATAGAGAGAGAGAGAGAGAGAGAGAGAGAGAGATTAAAGTAGTAGCAATGGGCACCGGTGAGATAGAGCAAGGTCTTTTAGGACATTTCACACAAAAAATAACTTCTCATGCACATTTGCTAACGTTTTTAATCAGTGTCATTATGTTTGGTTACAACAAATACATACAAATGTAAATGTAAGGTAATTTTTTACACTGCTAACAAGGGTATACATACAAAAAACTCTATAAAACATTTCAACTGTTCATGCCCATCAAAGGAATGTTTCACTTCCGTCAAGACATGTGAGGGCGAGGTCTCTCAAGATATTTTTAATACATAAGAGGGGTACACATACAAATATAATGTAAGATGAATTTTTACATAATTAAACTTCTGACAGGGGTATATATGCAAAAAACCCTAGTCTCTATTAATAATACTTCAGGTTGGGAACCTAAGCTGAGATTGATGGGCCTCTCCTTGTTGGGCCTTGAATGGGCCAAGGCAAGGGTGCAGGCAGCCCGAACAACTCATGTGGGGCTCACGAGTCTTCAATCTAGACCTGTTGCCCAAGACTGTATCCCCAAGACAATAGAGAAGTTTACTTCAAAGGATACAACTACCTCTCAATTATCTTTCCATCAAGGACTCATATATCTCTACAATCTACATAAGACCCAACATGGCATGATGAGCAAAAAAAAATCTTTCTTCTTGATCTCAAGCATCATTACCTGCAATTACTCTGGATTCTGCAACGATAGACACAAGACAAGGGTCATGGCACCAGCCACCAGAAGAAAGAAGTGCAAAGGGCAGCTTTGTGTGTCAAGAAATGCTACTGTTCCACTTAGCCATCTGCTTTGCCATGATCTTGCTAAATTTGGTAGTACTAAATCTGAGAATACCGAACTTTAAGTTCAGACTTCATCTGAATTGTCCAATCTCATGATAAAACGCACAGGGCCAAACTTAGTGGACAAAGAGTGTGGCAACATAATATTAGAGTTGACTGACTCAGAAGTATGCCATCTCCAACTGTCTTCTGATCCACTGGATAAAAGCCCTGATCCAAGGTTGAATCTTATTATCTTTGAAAATCTTTTGCATCAGATGAAAAAACATTGAAGCTTTAACCTTCTGACCAGTGTGAACTGTAGGCAAGTGGACAGAGTTGCATTACATTTCTGCCTCCCCGGAGTCTCTTCAGAGGTTTCTGAGGGATCCAGATTCCATCAGATGAAGAAAACATGTAGAGTCTGAGATAGAGACACAAGTGTCCCCATGAGAACTGCATACCTACAGAGTTCACCTTCCAGCTTCAATGATAAATGTAGAAGGAACGAGTACCTGGAAATGTTGATGTTGCCAAGTCTGCATAATTGACATAATCAATGATCTCTCTGTCGTATTGTAAATGGAAGCAACACCAACTACCAAAATGCTAACTTTCCTTTTGTTAGTGTACAAACACAGACACATCACTTCCACTTTCAAATGTAATATGCTGTAGTCAAGATAATCCTTGGTACTGGAGAGGACCAGGCTCAAGTGGTCCCCACTGAGACCCTGCACATGTATGGAAGGCAAAAAAACCCAGAAGGCCCTGGTGCAACCCTAATACAGACATTGCAGCTGTACTTCCCCTGCAGCAACGGAATTTTGTGATTCCACATTGGGGACCAAGAGTGTCCAGTATTCTTCCCCACTGAGAGAATTTGCATAGTTATGAGAAGACCACAGCCTAGACAAGGGGGTCCAAGGTAGCATGAGACCAGAGGATTGATAAGAAGACATTGTTTGCAAATTTCAGGTCAACAACAAGCAACTTAGAGGTCTTAGCTTTAAAAGATAATAGATAACAAAAAGGAGGAAGTTTGATATAGGGAAGTTTGATTTGCTGGAGACACTACTGAACAGTCTAGAAATTATTGAGAAGCAAGGAAAGCTTGGAGCAGGGTACTATTAGTATCACATCGTCTTGCAATTACAAGAATAATAAGCTCGCGTAGTTTCCAGTTGATTGTTTGTATGACCAGATTGAAACAAATAAAGGTTCTGTTAATTCGTTTCATCCTCAAGGATAACCATCCCAGGTGCATTTTCAAGAGTAAAGCATGGAAATGTAGCTGATGGAATTCTTCATTTACTTTTTGAACAGAAAGATAGAGAATAACAATTTTTTCTGGAACTTACTAATAGTTTTGTACATTCTTCCTTATGTGCACAATTGACATCCCATGTTCTTGGTGCTCAACTTTTCAAACTTTCCTTAAAAATGAAAAATGATCTGCTCGTATGTTTTCATGCTCAAGACCATGGTGGCTTGCATGGAGGGGGGAGAATAGGGATAGATTTCATTTGGAAGAAAGAGACACACCTATCCACAAATCCTCCTGTTTAATTCTGGGGCTGCACAACTGACTCTTGTGAGAAATATACAAATGTGGAGAACAGAATGAAGTCCACTCTAAACATGCATTGTGAAATATCATTACTGGATGGAAGTAATAAAGAATTAAATGGGAGTTTAAACCTGCAATTTCCTTTGTCAAATGAGAACACAGTAAGAAGTATCTGATCTGTAGTTCCTTTTCTTGCCTGGTGTACAATTCTTCAAGACAACTCATTGAAATGCACCAATATTATGTTTGCTGGAGTTTGTGACTGGAAACACAAGTCCTATGTGCATCATTGAGAAACTCGAAGATACATCTTCGATTCAATAATGTCTAAGATAAATATTTTTATGTATGTAGCACAGAAGGATAGAGAGGAAGGAAATGCTGATCAGTGATAAACAACAGTTGAAGATACTAAAGGTGAAAAAAAATTGTAGTGACTGAACAATATAAACTAAAAATTGGCAGTGCCATGTAACTGAAGAAAAAAAAAAGAGTAAATATTTGATTCTGAACCTTTATGGCTAGGAGAAATTTGGCAATCATCAAGAGGAAACTGGAAGATTTTGGTTCCATCTCATTCATCAGTAATGGAGGCATTTTCTTTTCTTGTATATGATACAATTGCAACTAAAGAGACAATATGAAATTATATTATAAGCATGGCCTCAAACAAAGAAGAGCTACTTTCTTCTCATATCATGTGGTAATGCTCCTTTTGGAGACCCTGGAAACGTAAGCCACAGCATCTGACAAAAAAATGAGGACCAGAAATGTAAAGCTACTTGAAGAGGAGCTTCTTGCAAGATGCAGAGTTGAAAATTTGTCAATACAACTTTACTGTTCAGCTTAACTAGATATTTTTTGAAACTTAGATGACAATCTAATGTAATTAAATTTCTGTGTTTGTGCAGAGAAACTGTGCTTTTCAGCTTCGTGCATAAAAAATGACATAAAATACACTACAATCCGACCTTCCAACAATACACTGCAATACAAATGGAGTAATATAAAATTTGGTAGTGCATTTTGATTTTTGAGTTAACACGCAGATCACATCAAATTTGCAATGCTGGAGACAGATCCCAACAAACAGAATGAGAAAGGCTTTGAGATTATAGGTTGAGAAAGCATGTGACAATGGAGGGCTCTTAAGAGTTGAAGGTCTTGGACAAAATGGAGAGGCAACAGAACTGGCAAGTGGCAACATTAAGTTGGCAAGGAAACTGACAAAATTTATTAAGCATCACTATTCTGGTAAAAAAAATATGTTTCGCTGCAAAAAAACCAAGATTGCCATCACTGAACTGGCTTTTTGAACTAGTAAAGACATCTGACACACTTGTGTGAGGAATTGAGGCTGGAAGTTGAATGCTTATGATTTATCTTGCAAAATCCAACCCAAACAAGATAAAATTTTCTAGCAAGTGATGAAATGACATCACTAAATCGTGTCCTTGTTTTAATCTTTTTCTTGGGACATCTTCTTTCCATGGCAAATGTTTGTAAGCCTTAGCTTTCACACAGTAAATTCTGTACTGAAATTTGGAATTGCACATCAGTAACAAAGAAAGCAAAAAGGTAACCAATGATGAGTATCCGGTTGGCCAAAGGACATTTGTTTTTCAATCAATAGCTGATAAGATTTCTTCAAAAAGGACCAGTTCCAACAACAATTCCTCTCAGGAAGAATTTTCACACTCTACATGTTTTCCTTTTTCCCCTTTACAGTGAAGCATAGACACCTCTCATTTTCATATGTGTACAGTAGATCATGAGAGCCAAATCAAGAATACAAGAATGACGCAAAAGCAGATGCTACATGAACTACAAAAGAAAGAAAAGTGGAAAGGCCTATGAACTATCTAATTGTTTCAAATCCATCGAATAGGCCAACTTGACAAGGAAGATAGAAACAATTGCAAGGCTCTGGTTCATTGATAAAAGTGAACAGTCACTAACAACACTTGGTCAGCATCAAGGGAAAGGAACCAGGAGGAGCCCGTGAAGCATACTCTAGGCACCCATACATCTATTCATTCTTCCAAGCATACAAGACCAGTGAGAACCCAATATCTTGTAACTGAGTTTCTCTGAACACCTGTGAACAAGAACATGGCAACAACTTTTCAGTGGAGAGGCAAGTCTGAAACATGAACACTGCATTCCCCACAGGCACGCCAAAGAGCCAATTGTGCACATCCCAGAAGACCTCCACAGGTAACCCATCCACCAGGATTGTTTGATTTCCCCGGAACTTCCATGTAAGGCGCCTGACTTGCATAACCCGCTTCCTATCGATGCGAATCTCAAGAGAAGGATCATTGAGACCCGAGGTCTCGCACTCTATCGCAACATCATGGACCTGCCCATTGTCATAAAACTGGGCCTTGGTGCAGTAGACCTTTCTCCCAAATATGTGCTCCTTCCTAGCAACGAAGATGGCATCAGAATTGGATGGGCTTGCATTCGTCTTCTGGTATGCCTCCTTACTCAAATCGCCGAGGAGGAGGACCATTTGAAGATCAGACACCACAGCGACATAGTAACCCTCCAGAGGCTCAGGACCGGACCCAAACTTGGTGGCAGAGAGGTCCCAAAAGATGTCGACTTTGCTGCCGTCGACCTCCAGGCTCTTGGAGCCCTTCCTCTTAGAGAACAACCACGGCTTGATGTCCACTTTGCAGAGACAGTGGCTGGCAGAGTCGTCAATGCCGACGCTGAAGCCTTGGCCCATCATGCTCTTGTTCCACGTGATGGTGATCACGCAGGAACGCCCGGAGAGCCGAATCTGATAGGCACAACTGACCATATTCTGAGCACTCTTCCCGGCGCCGGACGAGCAGTCCGCGACCTGAATCCCATTTTCGCCGAAACAAGAAGGGAAGTCCCTCATCTTCTCCGCCGATTTCGCCCAAGCGGCTGGCGTGCTCGTTTAAATACACACGAATCCGACTGAATTATCCCGGTTGCTATCTCGAAGGGATCAACAGGCCCCACATTTCCACGACAGCAACCACATCCCGCTGCTCTTTAGAAACGATCTTTCTCTCCCCCGTCCCCCGGCGGGCGGATATCCAAGAACAAGTGGACAAGAGGAGCCCGCAAGTCCACCCTCACGGAGGTAGACAAGAAGTACGCATCAAACACAATCTGCCCATCAGGAAGAACACAAGGAAGAAGAAGCGGAAAGCAGCTTCTTCGCTCCACCTGGGCCGAGAAAAATATCCAGTGGTGACAGGCGGAGGCGGCAGAGAGGAGGGCATCAAGCCGCCCCCTCCATGGCAGACCTCATCATGGAAAAAGGAGGGACCTTTCCTCCTCTTCCTACTCCTAGGCGATAGAGGGGGTTCCCCAGAGACGGGTACGGGCAGAGAAAATATCCTGGGATGGAGAGTTGGAGACTCCTCCCTCTCTCTCAGATACTCTACAACGCCATCACCAGACCAGGTCTGGGGGGGGTGGTAGAGGGGGACAGGAACAGGACCAGAGAAGGGAAAGCTAAAGAGTAGTACCAATGGAGAACTGCCACTGTGGATCCCGGGATAGCGTGCCAACTTTTGATTCCAAACGCCCCAAACGGATTCTACTGGGTGTAGAGTCCAACACACTCGGGCTCCAGATTGGCCAGTGTGAAGCGGATTGGTCGGAGGGAAATATTCGGCTGTAAGTATAAAGATCTCTGATTGTAATAACAGAAAATTTTACTGTAACAGAATTTAAAATATATAGTAATAAGATATAACATTTATTATAATAAATTATAATTCTATCAGAGATTAAAAAATAAGTCAAATATTTTATAGAGATTTTTAATTAATTTATATTATACACATACATATGTAGAGTAAAATTATAGTACGACGGTGCGGCCGCAACATAGCATTCATATATATATATATATATTATATATATATATATATATATTATATATATATATGTGAGATCTGGCTGCAACATAGTATTCGCCTATATATATATATATGTGTGTGTGTATTTTCTACTGCTATATTGATAGTGAATTCATCTATTTATATGTGCGATCGAGCAACCAGATACTTCTCTAGCAAGTCGCAAAGTATTTCTCTTTCTCTATTTATCAACATGAATCATAATGTCTCGATTGGGTTTAATTTGATCTGATTTGTATTTAAATTTTAATTATATATTTATTTATTTATTTAAAAAATTATCTAGCCGAGTATGTTTGGGATCATAGGGGTTTTGATAATGTGATAAGGGGTTTATCTCTTTTTTAGCACCAATTTTAACTCTGTAAACACTTTGAGAACGTGTTTAGTTTAACTTTGAGTGATAAAAATGTCTAAGAATAAAAATGTGATAAAGGGGAAATAGATATCCCACTCATGGAGGGAGGATAAAAATTATCCTCAGAGATAACTTATTAAATATTGATATATCATTCTAAAAAATCATATATCTCTCCATATACATAGACAAATAGTGTCAAATTAGACATAAAAGAGTGACAACTATATACACTATGTTACATCTGCATCACATCACATTAAAAGTTATCTCCCTTCATAATTATTCATTATTAAATCATCTCAAACCAAAAAAGCCCTTAAACATGAATAACTTATACATGATTAATCTATTCTCGGTCCCCTTATCTCGTTATCAAAGAGACTAAAATTTTAGGTACGGTACATGGTAGGGCATGTTTAGTCCTTGTATAAATACTCTTGCTAAAATATTAATTGCATGACAATTATCCCACATTTATATTTGTATATATACACTTACCATGTATACAAAGAGAAATGGAGAAGGTTTAGTGCATTTTCGTATTGCACTTTAAGTGCAATATGACTAAACAAATATAGTCAATGTGGCATCCAACAATTGGATTGTCACTTTATCACTCCTCATGTGAGGGGTGCCATATAAATTATTGCCTAGTCATATTGCACTTAAAGTGCAATACAAAAGTGTACTAAATCTTTCTCAAGAGAAATATGTGTTGTATGTCCACGTGTGTCCACAAACTATTGTCATTGGCCAATGTGGGGCAAACATGTCACATCGAATGTGTAGTAAATATTTTTCATATATAAAACATCTTGAAAGATCTAGTTGTAGCTGATTGTGATAAAAGTGTCAGGTATTTTTTTGTTTTAGTGTGATTCGGTATAAATAATATTTATTTATTTATTTTAAATTTTGTAATAGAATTTAATATTTATTAGGCTGAACCTAAGCCAAACCATCCTAGGCAAAATCCAATTCAACTTGTACAACAATTTGGCCAACCTTGGTGCTGAATCTAATCAACTGATGTCTACAATATTCCATCCTTCAAAAACATTTGTCAAGTACAACGCTTCTTATCATACAATTAACATTTTAATAAGGATATAATTGGAAAATGTTTTTGATATTTTTAGCATTAAATTTGTCTAACTTGAATCTAAGAAACATTAAAGATTATATAAGACCCTAAAAAATATTTGTAGCATATTTTTCACTTTTGTCACAGCATGATCTATTCAGACATTATATATTTTGAATAGAAAGATATACGATGCAAGTGTCAATACAAATGCATGACACATTCTTGCACAATTAATATTTTAACAAGGGATTCTATGTAAACACTATTTTCTCACTGAGTAGTTTTTTTCAATTTTTAGTATGTAATGTGTATCTTATTTTAAAATATATCAAAAGTATATAGATTATGTCGTCCGGTAGAAATTCGAGAAATATTAGAAGTCCTTCAATGAATCGACCTATTATTTTTATTTCTATCATAACTTTAACAATTAATTAACAATGTGTCGCATGGGTAATAGAAGAGAATTACATGACTTTAATTTTTTCCACCGTGCTGTGACGATCGTTTTAACCAAGCAATTTCCATGTTAAATTTTTCGGAAGTTGGTGCTTTTAATCCAGTCAACTTTTGGGAAAATTATATATACGCAGTAAATATCTATGCAATAAGATACCCATGAGCTTTTTTTTTTTTTGGAAAATCTACCTTTTTAAGTGTGTTTCTTCTAAAATAGTCACAAATCTTTTTTCAATTTTCCTTAACACTAATGTTTTGTTGGAACGTTCGGACATGCCATGCGGGCGCCACCGTGGTGACAGGGCGGCGGGCAACTGCGCATGAGTGGCGGGCGGTAGACCGGCCACTGTATGTCTATTTGTCACTATTATGTAACTATTTTTTATCTTTATATAATTATTTGTCATCAATAGATAATTATTTTTGTCACCATTTGATAATTATTTGTCACTGATATGTCACTATTTCTCATGGTAGATAGTTATTGTCACCATTTCATAGTTATTTATCATGGGTAGATAGTTATTGTCACCAATGGATATCTATTTGTCACAGATAGATACTCCTCACTAGTAGAGTAGCTATTTATTATCAATAGATAGTTATTTATCACCACTATATATATATATATATATATATATATATATATATTTGTCACGGATCGATAGCTCTAGGGTTGTTCATTATTTGATCCAACCTGAAAAATTGAACCGAACCGACCAGTTCAATTCGGTTTGATTCAGTTTGAAGATTTTATGAGTTCAGTTCTATTTGATGTTGAGAAATCGAAATGAACCAAAATGTAGATATATTATTAATTAATACCATGTAATACCACATTCAAAAACCCACAAAGAAAACTCATGGCCTCGAGAGATCTTGATCTCGGCTAGGGTCATATGGTAGTCTCGAGCCCCCTCCAAACAGTCAGACCAACCCCAAAACTTGAGGGTCAAGATTTGAAAATTTTGAGATGCTACAAATAGTGTTAGCTGACATTTAGTGTTGCAAACAGATGTCAAAAATGTTCTTTAATTTTTACTCAAATAATTGGAAGGACTTGACAATGGCACCCTTGGGGTATAAGAAACAGATCAACTAGAGTGGGAGGGAAAGATCATTAATGGCAATGCCTATTAGTTGGAGCTCTCACCATACATGGATATGTAGTCAGTTTTTTATATTGACAATTTAAAATATTTTGAGCCATCGATGTTAAACAATGAGTTAGGAGAGACCATGCCATCACACCACTAATAAAAGTTACCATTCCACATAAGAAGACTATTGCAAGCAAATGTAAGACAAACATAATGGTCCACAAGGGTTAAGCTAGAGAAATTAAGTTTTCTCAATCTCCAATTTTAGTTTCATTAGGAGCTGAATCCCCCAACAGGGGGAAGCCATGATCTAGGCCAAGTCCTAGATGCATTAAATGCTTTTTGCACAAATGTGTAAGAAAAGAGAGGAAGTGATAACTTCATTCTATATGCCACCAACATCCTTATTTTATGAAATGGTGTATTTTATGAGAAGTTTTACATGAGTAGGGGAGTCCTTATTTCATAGGCATCCCTTATGTACGTTCCTTTCTCATCTTTGTGAAGCTCTCTAACCATAGATGATTCCCTCTTTTCCTTTTTATACTTCTTCCTAATTGAGGTGGTGTTCCTGCTTTATAGTTGGATTTCAAGGTCCTATAAGAGCCATCACATTCTCTCCCATGTATACGGATCACTTATTCATTTAACATGGGAAAAAGACATGCACCAACCTCTTTTATCCAATTATCTTTGGGACTTGGTGGCATTAATTTATGTCTACAAAGTGGTAGACCATCTTGATCATTTTGATTTAGACCTTTTTTTTTATTTACCAACTCCAATTTTTGAATTCTTAGTTTGAATAACAGTATATATATTTGGTATTTTAAAAATTATAGATTAAAGTCATTTTGATAATTAGACGACCATTAAAATAAATGAAAATAGTATTTTTCAGCTTTTTATAATTTCAGGTTATTTTACCTCCAGTCTTAGTTTCCAACAGTACAATTTGGAATCCAAAAATCTGATCTCGTGGCAAATGGGCTGTGTTTACAATCTACAAGCAACTAGAAACCATTGTAAATTGGAAAAATTGTAGGCTTTTCAGAGTATTTTGCAGTTAAATGTATTTCCTTTTTCATGTTGGTCTTTCTTACAGGAATCTCTCTATTAACCATAAGTTCACATGGATAAATTTTTTAAAATATGAACTTATGTTCTGGTCATGATAATTACTGTCCATTATCTGATCTCTCATAAGCTAACTAACATAGATTAACTGCTAAAGTAGTCTAGATAATAGAGACCTCAAACATAGCTAGCTTTTGGCACTTACATAGCAATTGGGATGTGTGTGTGTGCGCACTTCATGATTGGAATCCACAACTAACCATGTCACTAGCCATGGCTTTCCCTATCAAGGGTCATTAAAGTTCAATTGATGGCCTCTCTTGATCTTAACATAACCCTAAACTGATGTTGCCAACCTAGCTAACTAATGGTTGTGAGGTCAGCTAAATGTGCTTCTAGATCTCCAACAAAACATATCTCCTTATTTTATGTACCCACAATTTGGCAGGAAAAGTGGGTTAGCTGTATAGACCATCTTGAGATTGACAAGTATTTGAAGAGTCATTAAAAGATATTTTAATGTCTCAGGCGATATCCATGGGACTGATCAGGCAACATTTGGGATTGATAGAAGGGAAAAATATTTTATATAAAATTAGATTTTGCTGATCCCATTTGAGATTGTAATGATGGGTTAAAAATTCGAACATGTCATTTGGGAGCTATGCTTTTACATAAAATGTATTTATGATATTTTACCCCGTCTCCCACCCAAAAGGTTAGAGTGGGATGAAAATATTTAAGTTGAAATCGAAAAGTCTACCCTAAAAGTGGCATCCTTACTACTCTCGAAGAGAGAGAGAGAGAGGAGAGAGAGAGAGAGGAGAGAGAGAGAGAGAGAGATCAGACACTTTTTTTTTTTTTTGTAACGAGAAAATCCCACCCCGTGTAATTTTGTGGGCTTAAGGATTAGTGTTCGTGAACTCTAAAGTCAAGACTTGACAACTCCTACTTTCCGTGTGTCCGTATCGCCCTTACCCCATTTGACCAGAAAAATTTCAGACTTACACACCTCGAGAATTATATGTAGATCAGGTATGAAAAAGCTTTTGTTTTCACTTTTCGTGTGCCCGTATCGCCCTCACTCCCAAACACTGCCTTAAGCACCGTTTGGGAGTGACTATTGCAGTGATTTTGAGAAAAAAATCACTGACAGAATCTAAAACGGTACCGAATAGAAGTAGTCCACCTCAAATTACGTGAAAAACGCTTTGCGCGCTCAGGAGAGAGACAGAGAGAACGGGGGTTCTCTTCTATCTTCCGAAAAGCGACATGCAGGCCGCTTCCAAAAAAGTTGCAGCGCTTTTGCCTGTTAATTATCTAAAAAGTCCTCATCCGCTGTGCCTACTGAAACAAAATGAGGGGTAAAATAGTAAAATATTTTAAAAACTCTCTTTCCACTGCGGTTGTTCCAAATGAGATGATCAACTTTTAAAAGTCATTATAACAATCTGTTCATGTGTCAGAAACTTGTAAGAATCAATTTCTAAAAAATTTTCTTTTTGTAACTTCTCTACCAAACGGTGCCTTAGATGAAGTATGGAAAAGCTTTTGTTTTCACTTGATTTGGTAATTTAGTTGCAGGATGTTTTTTGATGGAGGGTACTGGTTGGTTTAAAAGTATTTGGTTATATGAGTATTTAGGAATAAAAGCATAGACTTAAAAAAGTAAATAAATAAACTTGTGAAATCCTAGTGTGCTAACACATTCCTCTCACCGAGGCCGATTAGAGTTTGGATAGTGAAGGAGCATAGAACGTAATTCATTCAATTCACAATTGTCACAAATAAGAAGGCAGGCCAAATTCTCAAGTTTAACGCTTTTAACTAGAATGGCTTTGTGCATGTGGTCCTTGGTAAGTTGGTATACGTCAAAATTCAAGAGATATTGGGTTTAAAATCTAGTAGGGTTTAGGTTTAAAGGTTTAAAAGCTGTTATTAGAATGTTATCTAAATAAGCTAATTCAGGCGGCTAGTGACTATATCACACTACTTCATGCAGATATGATGTGATCTAATGGGATGGAGGTTGGATGACATGTCACCCTCTGACAGCCCACTTAGGACAAGCATCAAATATTACTCTTGATGATGTCTGAAATTTCAACGTGCCCCTAAAAATTGTTATCATCGTTTGAGATTTTATTCTTTTTCTAAGAAAAGGATTTTTGGAGAGAAAAAGAATATATCTTATTTGTAAGCGCATATTTATCTTCACTATATCTTAAATTATATATGTCTCTCAAGAGAATCCTTTGTCTAGAAAAAAGACAATAACTTTAGTGGGGGCTCTCTCTCTAAATTTTTTAGAGAGAGAAGCTCTCGGAGTTCTTCCTTTTGGGCCTCTCCTTCGTCTCCACTGTGGTGCCCTAGTTTTCGTCGCCTTCACCCTCATTCAAAGTGAAGGGGGTTCTACCCCCCCCCCCCCCCCCCCTTCATAGTTGTCCATGGGTTGTGGTTAGGGGTGTCAATGGGTGGGCTTGGGCTGGTCCAATTCAAACCCAATTCAACCCAACATTAAAATAACTCAACCCAAATTTGATGGATCAAAGTAAAACAAACCCATGCTAGTCCATTGGGACCCGTTGCAGCCCATCAAGATAATATGTAAATAGATTCACTATTTTAATTTAAGCATTTTTTAATTTAGAGAGAACTATTGGTGTGGTGGAAATCAATTTTTTTATTGAAGCATGTTTTTAATGCATGTGTAAGTATGGTGGTTATTGATAGGTACGGTGGTTATTGATATCTCTTAGTCCAATAGACTAACCCGAGTCCAACCCCCATCAAGTGATGGGTTTGACAAATGAGCTTCAAAAGAGATCCATGGGCTAACCCGATTCCAACCCAAATTGAGTCTGGAGTGGACTGCCCATTGAGCTTCAAACTAACCCAGCCCATTGACACCCCTAGTTGTGGTCCCCTTCGGGGAGACGATTTTGTTCTCCTACTTGTGTATGAGATTTTGTTCTTCTCCGAGGAGGGCTTCCCCCTTCTTAATTTGTGGAGATCTGTTTTCTCCTGTGCCGGTGGAAACCTCTCACATGTCGATCAGAGGTCCTACAACGGCTAATCTTTGTTTGTGTTTTCTAACTCATCTTTTCTTGTGTATGTTCCCTATGCCTATGGTTTCTCATTTAGGTCCGGCGAGGGTTGAGGCAACGATCGACTGTGCCTAGACCTAGCCACCTTCCTCGATCTCCGATGCCCTGTGCTCTCATGTTGTTCTTCCTATGCGCCGTTGGTGTTCCTCGAAGGCTTCTGGCCCTCATCTTCAAACTCTTTTCTGACGTCCATGTTGTTCGGAAACGCGAATCACCCCACCGTGAAGTTGTCGTTGACGTATGGTCTTCTCTCTCGACGCCTTGTGTGGCGGCTGGATTGGATTTCCCTAGTCTATGGCTCTTTTGGGTGTTACCTATCTTGTTTGGAGCTTCGGTCCTTATCTCATGGCATTGTTTTCGCCATGCCTGTTATACCAGATCTGAGGTGTAGGTTCCTTGTCGTCGGTGATGGTGTGTGTGCCTACGCCTGACCCTTTCTATATTCTATACTCCTCTACTTGTGAAATGAAATAAATTTGTTTTCCTTATAAATAAATAAAAAAAGACAAATTCAACCCCAAACGGAGACAATTTCTTCTAAGGGCACACTAAAATTACTCTTTTTCTAGATGTGCTGACATAAAAAAATTCTTACATGAACTTGATTGAAAGTTAAACCTTACTATTTTTCTAGATGTGCTGACATAAAAATTTCTTACATGAACTTGATTGAAAGTTAAACCTTACTACGTACTCTTTAATTTTCTAGATGTCCTGACATTAAAAAATTCGTACATGAACTTGATTGAAAGCTAAACCTTACCAGTGCAATTAATTAATTAGTGGATTATTAGCCAATCAATCACCATGTTATGTAGGAGCTATTGCCACGCAATACCAACCAAATGTGAGGCAGAAGAGTGATGTATGAACACGCATTGCCGACATGCAGCACCGTTGGCTAATTAATTAATTAAGTTACCCTGCCAACGTAGGAAATTGCGACAAAAAAGGACGATAATGATATATATATAAACCACAAAAAGTTAAGAAAAAGATGTTGACATGGCATTTTTCTTGTCTATGTTGCTTGGTAATGAGAAATTTGATCTTAAAAATATAGAATGCAATATTCAATACAGAATAGTAAAATTCACTTTAATTAGTTAAGAAACACGTACGGCCAGATGTTTATAGCGCATTGAAAGCTATATATCCAAGAAATTGTCCGTGAAGTGCATCCTAATTAATCGTATCCGTGATCAGGATTTTATTTTCACTTATGAAGAAAGTTGAACAAATTTAGGCTGTAATTTTCGTTTCTTATAAGATATTCATGCCAAAATCTCTTAAATATATTGGGTGTGTGTGTGTATGTGAGCTAATAATATTGAGTAATACTAAGTATTCGAACGCCCAAGTGCTTGATTTATTCGGGCGTCCGAGTGGCACCGCATCATTGGACGACTGTCTAGGTGTAGGGCTCAGACATTAAGCCACTACTCAATGAGCATGGCGTCATTCGGATGCCCGGGTAAATCATTCACTTGGGCACCCAAGTGAATAGTATTTCCCAATAACATTTGTGTACGAAGAACATTTTCTACTCGTGAAATGAGTAAAAAATTTAAAATATTCATCGCCACATCTCATTGATCGGATCAGGGGCGGACCTAGGTAATATCCAGTGGGGTCATGTGACCCCACTGGATTCTCAAAACTCAATTATAAGATTTAAATTTTTTCATTAAATTAATTTTGTTGAAAAAAATTTCAATAGAAGTCATTCCACTTGATTATAAAATAAAATTTATGGGTGCACCATAATCTTAAGAGTGACCCCACTAAATTAAATTTTTGGATTCGCCCCTAAATCGCAGAACTTCTCTCTTTACTAATACTTAGGATCTAAACATCCGATCAATATAATATTTTGGATGAAATTATTTTAACTCATTTCAAGAGTAAAAGGTGTTTGTCGTGTTTTGTGGTGTGTGCGCATGCATCAACTCACCCACACCTACAAAACACTGTTCCACCCACCTCCACACACCCCCACCCCCATATCTATGCAGCAGCACACACACACACACGTACACACACACGCCACAAAACACTGTTCCACCCACCTCCCCAACCAGCACATACACACACGCACCGACGCACGTGTGAACCCACATCCACATCCACACCGATGCATGGTGCATGTTATAATCCACTTCTTTGCTGGCATGTCGCCCCCACACTCTCCCTTTCCATTATCCACTCCTCCTTGCATTTACTCATCTTGCTTGCAGGAGATAGCCTGGAATGTAGTGCAAAGAGCCGGCACCGCCGAGTGTGCTGAGTGCGTCTTCTTCTGATGTCTGAGAATCGTACAATAGCTTCCTCTTTCTCCCCACCCCCCACCCCCAACCCATCATCACAAAATTTCACAAACACAGCTGAGTCGATGCTTGCTTCGTCCTTCCTTCTTTTTTCCTCCTCTCTGCTTGTTCTCGTTTCCTTCTGCGAAGTAGAGAGAGAAGCCATGGGTCGTTCATGGTGGGGGTTCAAATTTAAGTCCCCACACGCCAAACTGGTACTGCGAGTTTTTTTTTTTTGTTTTCTTTTATGTCCCCACACGCCCAGAACAACACTGAGAGGAGGATGCAGCTAGCTAGCTAGCTACCTCTATCATCACGGGCATCCATCTAGGAATTGTGTTGGACCCCTCGACGTGGGTTGGGAAATATATAGAAGGGCACCCACTAAAAGCTTCGTTTGCTTGCATGCTTCTGCATGGTGCATATATATATATTCTGGACTGATCAGTAGCTTTGATCTTGTTTCTTTACAGTCAAATTAAGTGAACAAGAAGTGATCGAGCACTGAACTCACCAAAAGATCAGTTCCTATTACATCGGTAAACAAGAAATTAATCTGATTAAAGGAAAATATTTGGTGCACATCTTGAAAAACCAAGAGACGGGGTATTATTATAATACCACATTTTTGACATGGCACACCCTCATAGGGTGTACCATACTCCCGATTAAATAAGAGCACCGGAAAGATCTCCGAACGCCACACACACATCTTCTCCCTCTTCCAAATTACGATTCTTGTGTGAGATTAATTGTCTCATATCGATTAATTTGAGATTGAACTTGTCCAGATATAGTGTTGCTCTTGTCACCTGAATGTATAAGTTTTGAGGGTGATTTTATATTTCCAACATGATATCGTAGCGGGTTTCATTCTCTCAATTTTAGATCTCAAGTTATCCCATTAAAATTAAGGGAAAATTACATATGTACCTCCAAAATCTTTCATATTCAGCTATATACCTTTCAATTATAACTATTAGATTATATACTTCTCAAATCGAAAGAAGGCATCCTACATACCCCTACCTATTCATTCCATCTATTTAACTCAATCACAGTTGATCATGAGTTAACAAAGAGAAAAGACTAAGTTGCCCTCTAAAAAAAAAGTTATTTTTCACTTGGAGTCTCTCTCACTCGTTCTCTCTCCCTAGGGTTATTTTAGTCATATTAACGGTTCTATTATTCGATAGTAGAATATTTTTTAGATTCTCAAGGCTAATTAACCCTAAGAATATAATCAATGACTTTTTTTATTTGGGGAGTATACAACCCAACAGTTAGAATTGGGAGGTATATAACTTAATATGAAAGATTTCAAGAGTATATATATATATATATATATATATATATGTATTTTTCCCTAAAATTAATATTTATGTGATCTTTACCCTATGTGAAACCGACAAATACTACTTGACCTATCTTTATAATTAGTGTTATCTTTGTCTCTTCAATATCTAAGTTTTGAAGGTGACTTTACATTTTCAAACATTTTCTCCTACTCATACATGGGTGAATTGGTCGACGCATTGTTGGTTTTCTTTTAAGATTGTCAAATCGATTCAATAAGGGGAGAAATGTTCCTGATCGGATTGTTGATGCAACAGCTAATTAAAAGAGGAGTCCAGCAAAATAAAAATTTTAAAGCTTTGAGAATTCTTGTTCAACTTTTATCTTGTTAGCCGTAGTCCGACAGTTTTATTAATAGATCAGCTGGGAAGGGAAGGTGGGCGCTGCAAAGCTCTTGGCGTTCGCTTTCTTTCTGTTCTTCCTGGGCTCAGAAGTCTTAAAATCTAAATCGGCATGGTCCTCACTCACTTTGATGCCATTCACGTGATTCCATGCCCATTTTGCTTTCCACTCACCAGTCTCACACCTTTCTACCGAGTATTAGGAGTGTTCAAATTTTCGTCAAACTCGGAAAATCAAATTAAATTGACCGATTCGGTTCGGTTCGAGTTGGACATCCCTTTGGTTCAGTTCGATTCCACATTGTGAAATCAAGATGAACTAAATATATATATATGTCTATATATAATATATAATTTTACAAAAGAATACATAACACAGTGGTTAGTGCATTGCTTCTACTTTGAGAGGTCACAACCTCTTAAAAATTATTTTTTTCTTAAATTTTGATTCGGTTCATAAAAAATAAACAAATTAATTAAGAGTCCCTATCAGATTTTTGACTTATTTGTTAGTCCCTAATAAAACTGTAACTCATTACAATTAATGTTATCACCTGTTACAGTATATGTTAAACTATATTACAGTAAGGACCACCTTATTATAGTCAGAGACTTCTGATTAATTTACCCTAAAAAGTTTCGAATCTATTCAGTTTCAAAAAATAATAATAATAATGGTGATCCAACTGACTCTGACTCAGACCGTGTTCACCCCTATTAAGCATGCCTATTGGATCAAACGATTAGGCTGGACTGGACTATTTACGTAATTTTTGTTACTCCAACTAGAAACTTTACGATAAAACACCTAATTAACTAGGGAGAGAGAGCACTGGAGATCAAGGTTTGCAAGTAGCTAGCTGGTACTCGTTTAGCTGAAACAGCTATGTGTGACATCTTTGAAATTTCTGAGCCCATTCCCAAACCAATGGCCTAGAAGCTAGCTAGACAGATGAAAGCCTCAAGAGGCCTTGATGAAACCAATGGACAACGGCCATCATTTCTTCTTACGTATAGATTCCCATTTGTTTTCTAAAAACCTATGTAAAGCATGGGCTAAATGTCGAATAGATTTTTACGATACTGGATACACATTCGGGAGTCTTTCAGTAATCTTCCAACAGAAGAGAAAGAAAATAATAGTTCAGACAAAAAATTGGCAGTAAATACGTGGCTGTCGATCGGACTTGTGTGGTAACATCCAAAATGTCAGCGACACGTTTTGGTAAGGATGCAAAAGAAGAATTAAATTATCTAGAAAACACAAAATGTCAAGAAATCTTTGAATCACTCTTCCTATATCTTTTCAAAATTTATTATCCAAGAAAAATAGAATTGGGGTTAAACCTCTCCTGTATATGAAATTACAACAAACCCTAAAAATCAGCTTGAACAACTTGAAAAGGGAGAACTCAATTCTTATTATAGTACGAATCTTCATTTTTTCAAATTTTTTTTTTTTTACCATGTGGTCGTCAATTAGACCATAAAGTAAGTATCACAGATGGCACCAATTGGAGCAAAAAGAAATTACAAGTCGAACTTATATGCCCTTCCTACCACATTGGTAAAAGACCCCAATCATCCGTCATGCCATATTAATGAAAGCTACGGTTGCAACAAATTTTATCAACTCAAAGACTTCACAGCAAGTATTAATCTTACAGACCGAACCTATATATATATATATATATATATATATATAATATGTAGGACCATCCCCCATTTGTCTTTATTCTACAATTGTAGACAACTGACAAAGCGTGGATCCATGGTAAGAAAAGCATGCTGACTGACATGTCTCCATTCTCACAGGCAGGAAAGGTCAAATGCGAACGTACAGCTAACAATTATTGACGCCATTTCCAATCCGTTCTGCAAGTGAGAGCTCGGGATTCAACTGAAGGCATCAGGTAATCTGACCCACAAAAAAAAGGTCTTCCAAAGGCCGACCAGAAAACCAAAGATATCTGCAGTTCCTCCACTAATCATGGACGCTTCAATCTTTTATTAAGCAGGAGCTGCTTAAGAGCAAGTGAGTTGGCATTTCCGGGCTAACACAGGGCAGAAATATGCACATCGACAAATCAAAGGGCATTGCTGCCACACACTAATTGCACCTGAACCTGAAGAATTAACATGAACATGTTAGCAGAAAAAAAAAGGTAGCAGCAGCTTAAGTGGATCATCAACTCCTAACAAGAAAAATATATCCTTATAACAAGCTTTTCCCTTCAAGAAGACAAAAAGTTTGCCCGCTTGCCAAAAAACACGCACAAGAAACGGAACAAGTCGGTACTACTACAGCAGATCCGAAAGCCAAATGTGAGGGAGTTCAAGAAGATTCTTATTGGCCTTAAAGGCAGAATAAATTGAAATATTGTCTGGGCTACAAGAGCAAGACAGCCAACATCAGACCTAATGTTGAAAAAATATGGTGACATCCAGAACTAGATTTAAAACCAGTTTCCATATCACTTTTGTTCCAAGGACCACGAGCCTCTTGGAATGTTGACCAACCAGTCTAAGATCATCAGACTTGAATGTCCACAAAATATGGTCACATCCAGAACTAGATTTAAAACAAATTTCCGTGTCACTATGTTGTTTCAAGTTTCAACCACCATGAGCCTCTTGGAATGTTGATCAAGAAAGCAGCAATCGTCTACAGAGTGACCAAAACTCTGGATGCTTTGATGTGTCAAAAGAACCTGTAATTTAACTACACGAGAACCTACAAAAGGAAGGATCTATTCCAACATGGAAAAGTTGGATCGGTGCGATGTATGACAATAGCTCTTCTTCCAATTTAGAGAAATCTTCTACAAGTCCTTGAACCCTGTGAAAAATTTTGTGGAGACATAATATGACGTCCCTACAGTTGTTCTCATTGGAAACTCATAACCCACTTCCCCCACCCCAGGGCCACCACAATGCTGTTGAAACAAAGCAATGCCTTACCGCAGATGGGCAATTTTCCGTGTAATTTAATGAGCTAAAGAATCAAAATTTATTTTCCATATAATAAGAAAAGTAAATATAAATTTACAGAAGCCGGAACTGGGAAAAAAAAAACATGTTTGCTTACTGGCGTAACTTAGTTTCAGTAATAGAAACAATTAAAAAAGGAGCTCAACAAGTCGGAGGCAGTTTTAAGACAGCCGATATATTCTTTTAATAGAATCCAGAGAACCACCTGATAGATATACATCAGCATGAATAACTAAACCATGATCAGGACCTCACTTCTAATTTATACATTGTGCTTTTTCTTTTCATCATCTGTAAGCAGCTTGAAGATCACCTTGGAAGTATCTTTCTTGCGTAAAAACACATCATTCTATACCCAACTGAGGGGCATTTGGATTCTGTTCAAAAAACAAAGAAAGAGGGGCATCTGGATAATTTTGGAACCCCCGCAAGGCAGTGCCCCTTGCATAAAAACACATCATTCTATAACCATCTGAAAGCCCTGCCCCCTTGACCCATGCGACCTTAGGTCGATCAGCACGACCTGACTGTGCAAGTTGATCTGCATGTGCGTATCCACACATTGAAGAATTCAAGGCCTCGAGCTCCATATTTCAACAGTGTACATGATTGAAATTTTAATTTGCAAAGCCCTTGAAAAGAAAATTTTACACATTCATATATGTATACAATAAAAGCCTGAAAAGAAAATTTTAATTAATATGATTGAAATTTTACACATTAATTTGTAAAGCCCCGAGAATTCAGGGCCTCAAGCTCCCGGAAAGAAAATTTTAATTTGCAAAGCCCTTGAAAAGAAAATTTTACACATTCATATATGTATACAATAAAAGCCTGAAAAGAAAATTTTAATTAATATGATTGAAATTTTACACATTAATTTGTAAAGCCCCGAGAATTCAGGGCCTCAAGCTCCCGGAAAGAAAATTTTAATTTGCAAAGCAAAGAGACAAACCTCATTTTTTTATACAAGTGGTCATGATATACGTAATCATATAAATAGATTTACACATTCATATATGTATACAGTATATATGTAATCACATACATATCACTTAAATGTACAACCAAAATTAATATTATACCTTTATAGCATATATATCATACTAATGACCACATATATATATATATATATGTGTGTGTGTGTGTGTGTGTGTGTGTTAAGTCCATACAAGCATATATTAATGTAAATATAAGACAAGATTTCATATATCATAATATATATATGTAAATATTGAAGACGTATTTTCCTGATTTTTTCCTTTTAAAAAAAAATATGTTTAAATCTGGCCGATCTAGGATCGGCCAGACTTCCGGCAGATCAGTCAATCCGAAAGAAAGATGGCACTTGGAAAATATATGTGGATACTCATGCCATCAATCACATCATTTTCCTATTTGTCACCTAGATGACATGCTAGAAATGATGGCAAGAGCCATTATATTAAAGAGTGGCTATCATCATATGTTAGAATTCAGCCTAAGGATGAGTGGAAGATGGCCTTCAAGATGAATGATAGCCCTTATGAGTGGTTGGTGATGCCCTTCAGGCTGTCCAATAGTACCTTTATGCAGCTGGTGACCTAGGTATTACAACCCAAGATAAAAAGCAGGGAAAAAGAGGAAATGATGAGAGAGGAGACTAGAGACAACAGAAGAACAAAGGAGAGGAAGCAAGAAGGGACACTTACATGGGTCCCCAACCAACCTGCTGCAAGCTGGGAAAACATTAAAGAAATGTCTGCAGACTCTGCACACTGATAGGAATGGAGAAGAAGGTGGGAACAAATAAAGAAAAGAAAGTAGAAGAAGAGATGCAGCACAGGTGGTCTGATGGTTGTGGCTGACAGTAGAGGGATCGAGGATGCAGAGGACATAGATGGCTGCAGATGATGGAGCCTTTCACCTTCCCCTCTTGGACTCCTCTTCACGAGGCAACGGCATCCAGAGTTTCCCCTCAAGAGATGGCTCACAAAAAGATCTTCATTGAATGATCTGATGGTACAAAAGGGGTCCCCATTTGGGGCGTGGGGGGTGTGGGGGAGTACATCACATAGACACCTCTGCCCCTGAACCCTAATTAAAAGACCACCGACCAAGAACAAAGAAAAAAAACCTATACGAAAGTGCAACCCACTAAAGTGAAAATAACTCTCATCCAACTGAAATATCTGTTGCTAACTCAATAATCACCTCCAACCAAAGGAATGTTTGACCTCAGTCAGCCCTACTCTTCCATGGTAGACATTAAAGAAATGTCTGCAGACTCTGCACACTGAATAGGAAATGGAGAAGAAGGTGGGAACAAATAAAGAAAAGAAAGTAGAAGAAGAGAATGCAGCACAGGTGGTCTGATGGTTGTGGCTGACAGTAGAGGGATCGAGGATGCAGAGGACATAGATGGCTGCAGATGATGGAGCCTTTCACCTTCCCCTCTTGGACTCCTCTTCACGAGGCAACGGCATCCAGAGTTTCCCCTCAAGAGATGGCTCACAAAAAGATCTTCATTGAATGATCTGATGGTACAAGGGGTCCCCATTTGGGGCGTGGGGGGTGTGGGGGAGTACATCACATAGACACCTCTGCCCCTGAACCTAATTAAAAGACCACCGACCAAGAACAAAGAAAAAAACCTATACGAAAGTGCAACCCACTAAAGTGAAAATAACTCTCATCCAACTGAAATATCTGTTGCTAACTCAATAATCACCTCCAAACCAAAGGAATGTTTGACCTCAGTCAGCCCTACTCTTCCAATGGTAGACATACATGGGTTCAAAATGCAGTCTATCACTGGTGTCCCCACAAGAATCTTTCAATAAAGAAGCCAACACCCAAATGCCTCTTATTGATTTCCAATTATTGCCAATTATAAGGCATTTATTTTTAACATAGACACCTCATATTTAATTATATAAGCATCATGAAGGATGTAGCACTACATCTGATTTGATGATAGAGCAAGGAAAGGGATAGCGAGGAGGGCAGGGTGAGTGTGGAGACAAAGGAGTCCTCCCGAGAGGGGGGACACATCCACACCAGGATTGGAAGAGAAGCCATGGGCCTTCAAGTTTTGCACCCCACAAAGCATAACAAGATATTTAAAGGCTGCCATAAACTTCATTATCTGATAAGGTGCTCCAATATTTTCTACAGCTGTCTAACATCAAAATGAGGAGTAAATTTTCAAAATGTACTTGTCAGACACCCTCCACATCTCATTACTGATGGTGAATTTGAAAATCTATAAAAATCTGTCTTCATGGGTTCGAAATCATTCACAAATATATTATGTAGGGTCTTCATCCCATCTTTTTAGAAAAAGGCATATGTACAAAAAAAGATATTCAAAAACATAATTCCAGATTTGATATTGCAACATGATTTGCCTGGACAGAAACAACACATGACATTGGCGATATGGGAAAATTTTTAAGCTAACTCTGAAAAACATCAGAGCCACAGAAAATGGAGATAAAATAAAACCAACTTACAAAGCAACAATTCCCCAAAGAACATGACATTTTTAAAGCCTTTTCACAGAATACTTACTTTCCTTTTCCTTTCTTTGCATTCCATGGACCAAAGGCCTTCATACACCATCTTGAGCCCAAATTCTTATTGTTCTATCGTTATCAAGTCCAGCAGAAGCAATTTTGTTCTCAGATGGATGGCAGGAAACAGATATCACCGTATCAGTGTGTCCTTCCAATTTCTGAATCAGATTTTTCCCTTGCAGATCCCATATATACACACGATGATCCTCAGAACCACTGACAATGTATTTGCCATTTGTAACAGAAAATGTAGATGTTATGCAATATGCTTTATTAACATGTCCAGTGTATACTTTTAGGAACTTTCCCGTTGAATGATTCCACAATTTCTGTAAAATCACAAAGCCAGAAAAGGACAAAAAGTTGAATCAATAGACATACACAACAACATACATTTATATTGTATTAATGTAAGTGCCAATTTGCTTTCATACAAAAATTGTTATTCTAGACAAAGGAATAAGGAAACAAGGAATGATTCAAAACAGAAATATAAATGGGGAAAATATCTGCATCCAGCCATAAAAGACTGGTCAAAGTCATACAAAGTGAGCATAGAACAGAGATCTACTACAAGAAGGGAACGCAACACAAGAATGGGAGTTCCGATTTTGTTTCGGGATCGCCCAGGCCCGAAACCGAAACCGTTTCGGTTTGGTTTCGGCCAGTCTTGGGCAGCCTCAAGAGGAGAGTGTCGGCCGGTTTCGGCTGGTTTAGGCCGAAACTAATTAAAACATTATTTTTTCAGTTTAAAATTGCTACAGTAGTTTCGGCCAGTTTCGTTTCAGTCATGGCCAAAACCAATACATTTTGGCCTAAACATATCGGTTTCGGCAGAAACCAACAACCATGACGCAACAAGAGGAAGCAGATAAGAAGAGTCCAAAAAAATTCCATCTATACCAACTCTCCAAAAAACACTCTCAGGGACTTTTTCCTTCTTTCGTGATTTGATGACAGAAGTCTCAGCAATTTGATTAAGTAAAGCCTTGATGCGGTCATCTACCAAGCACCAAGCCACAAGTAAGCCTAAGACACAGGCCAAGTGTCTCATAGAGGACAAACTGACATATCAATATCTCACACCAAATTCTTCTGAAGGAAAGTTGGATTGTTGCTGGATAAGGATATGGGATTTGATCCCCAAAAAGGGATTGAGCTGACAAAACTGTTGCATCACAAATACAAACCCTTTTGTCTTGAGCATTAATCAACTTACTATTCAAAACCTTATGATGTTTCATGCACACTTGCACAGGGATCAACCAGGTTGAGAAGAACAGTGCTGTATGTTGATAAAAGTTTCTGACATGAGCAATGGTTCTCAAATGCCCCAGTGTTTTGATAGCCAAACTTCAAAATGCCCCAGGCATACTATCGCATGGATTTTAATAGATGTATAATAAAAGTTTCGGCTGCAGTTTTTTACTAATTAATTCACCAAAATAAAAAAGGATTTTTTACTTCTAAACCATTCTTACAATAACTATTGCAAATCTGCCATCTTTGCTACAATGTTGTTAAAAATATCTGTTAAATCCCTGAAAAATGCCGCTGGGGTGAACTTCTGTTAAAGAAAAGGGCAAACATTCATCCCAGATTCCATTCTTCCTGTTAGTTGAACATTTTTTATGGGAATACCCTTAAGGGGCAGGCAACATATTACCCATAGTTTTATCCATGGGCAGTCTTGTCATTTTCCTTCAAGAATTACTCTGAACTATGATTAGCTGGAGGTGTGGTAATGCCCATGTGTTCACATTGACGCCTTCCACAATGCTGGAGATTCAACAAGGATATTGAAACAATATTTTAAGAAAGATGTCAGATGTGCACTATTTGTTGTAAGAATGGTTTACATGCAAAATCCCAAATAAAAATTAGGAAGAAAATCTCTGCTCAAATGCCTTTCATAAAATCTCTCCTATTTTTTTAGGAAAGAATCACATCCTTAGTTAACTTTCCAAGAAAATGAACAACTCAACATTTTATTTTCCAAAAACCATTTGCATTATAACCTAAGACATCAAAGATTAGCATTTTTATTGCAGTCATAAAACCTGTACTTGCACTAACAGATTGACTGCATAGATTGGAATAATAAAATTGAAAATTGAGATAATAGTCAACTGCATACAAGTGGCAGTGCAACTGAAAGTCTTCACACCCATCCACGACTAGACTATATTTTTCCATCCTTTCTTTTAATACACTCCTAAATACCTTCCTTGCAAATCCCATGGCTAAATAAATATATTCTCGTTGACTTTTTCTTCATGAGCCAATTATAAAACCACAATAAGAGACTTGAAGGTGCTACACCAGTCTAAGAATTCTTTAAATCAGTCCAAACCACCTTCTTCTCTTCTTTTTCTCTTGTCCATTGATCATAGTTTATTAACCAATCAACAAACTAAAGTATATCCCCCATTTACCATCCTTGTTTGTAACAAAATATTCTCTGCAAGTTGAGATAGTTGGTGAAGAAGCAGGTCATATTTGTGCGTGGAGGATTTTCTTTATTTGTATATTATTTCCAGGGTTAGGCATAACGTACCGTACCGGTGCAGTACCCCCATGCCATACCGGTATTGGAGCTTTGTGGTCCCAAGCACCGATCGGTCCAATAAGGCTTTTTTTCTTTATGTTTTTTTTTTATTATTAAAATTTAAATACATACCGGCCAAACTGGACTAAACCGCACGAGTACGCTTCGGTTGGTACCAGTATTTGGAGAATCCGGTCCGGTCCGGCCAACCCTAATTATTTCATCAAGAGAAGCATCTTCTATGCGATCATAAATTTCTCAAAATGCCTTCCAATGACAAATTTATACAATGGACAGCATGTAATCCCAAACTAAATAAGCACAGGCTGCCATCAATATTTTTTTTCCTGGCAGGTAAACAGATTGACTCATTATTCGCAACAATTAGTATCATATTTTCAGCATTACCTTCTTTTCAGATTTTAGCATCTTTGACATGTGAAGAAGCATTGAAAGATCTTAAAATAAAAACTCCACTAAATGCCCTAGAAAGTCTATCAATATTTACCTTTTTCAATCCCTCCATGCATCAAACATGACATCATAACCGTATTTCAATGAACTCATTTTTTATATTTTAAATAACTAAATCCTTGGACCTTCTATATCTACCTCTGCAAAAATCTCTCGTGAATCTCATGATAGCTAAGGCCTTTTCCCAGACTACATATATAGATAAACAGATAGATATATAAGGTAAAATTTATCCTAATTTGAGGACGACACATCAGGCAGATGAAAATCATGGAAAGCATTATGTAGTTCCAAGGGGAAAAGAACTCCTCTACGAAGGCTCAGGATGCATGAAATATTAAGCCATTGACAAATTGAAGACCAGTGCGGCACCTATCTGATTTCAGACACATGCAGTTGAAGAGCTGGAGGATTTCTTTGTTTGATATTGAACGAGACTTTCGGGTAGTACACCCCGTCAGAGGAGGAGAAAGCCTGGATGCCCACATTTTTGTCTTAGTAAGCACTTTCTTCTTATTCTCTAAGACATTCTGACAAGTCTGGATGGAATAATTCTTTGGCTCATCCGCTCATGTCCTTGGCAGAAGGAAGACAGAAACAGAACTATTTATTACGGGTACACCAGCTGGAAAAGCTTTCTTTCAAGGAGACGCCTACAGGCCTATATAAATATGAAGGGGAACTGCCACTTACCAGTTACACTAGAAAGGCTTACCTTTCTTCTTAAAATTGACCCATCCAGATTGGGAGTAAAAAAGAAAGAGGAACTTCTGCATAATTTTGATAGTCCATTTACAGATGATAGCCCTTCAAATCTCAAATCCTTATCTGGATACTAAGGCATGAAATAATAGAAATAGACCATTTAGCCCTTTATTTAGATAGTTAGCTTACAAATGGAAGCACCCTTTTTATTCATCACTAGAAGAGATGAGCTTCTTTTTCGCTATTTTAGAAAGCAACTTTAACAGGATCGATGATGGAGACAATATTTCTTCGAGCAGGCACTTGTATGGGATGGGATTATTCTGGGACTCTAACTCAGACCTCAGGAGAAGAAGCAAAAAGGGCAGGCCCAGGTCCAGGTAATAAAGTAAAGCAAGAAAGTGCGTTTCACCTCCAATCAAGTCTGCTGCTACAATTGGCAATTCATTAGATTAGATAAGGCGGTGGCCATTTGTAGGTTCACTTACCTCTAGCTCTTCTTATTTTGGATGAAAAATCCTTGCCAAACCTGTGTCAATTCCTCTTCCAATTTGGATACCTCATCGTTCTTGGCCACCTCCGTCTTTTTTAACCTTGTTTCATCTAATAATATGCGAATAATATATATATGTATGTATTTATTCTGTATAATGGACAAATTTATTATGTATAATGCATAACATTCTAATTTTCACTAAGATAGACGATCATCATGGTTTTTGTTGCCATTCTTGATCTCCCAAAATTTCTCTGAGTCTTTGCTCGTCAAACCCTGAGACAAAGCAGAAATCAATTATGGCTTTTTTTATTTCTTACTAAAGTTCCATTAACAACCTCGCCATGGCACCATCCCCAGAAAACCCATAACCCTCTAATCGTATTAGATGCAAAATCATAACCTTGCCTATGAGCTTCCTCTCAACCCAATCAGAAAGTATAACCAGTCCCAAACCCAATGATCGAGAAAGAGGCACCGATAGAAAGGGAGACGGAAAGAGCAACAGATAGACACAGCGCACGCACTCCGCTCACCAGGGTGTTGTCTAGCGTGGCGACGAGGATGAATTTGCTGTTGGGGGAGAACTTGGCGAACGAGACGGTGGGCACCTTGTCGTCGATCAGCACCTTGAGGCACTTGCCGGTGTTGGTGTCCCAAATCTTGCAGGACCCGTCATGGCTGCCGGACACGATGTTGGTGCCGTCGCGGTTGAAGTGGACGGAGGTGACGGGATCGCCATGTGCCACGATGGTGCGGACGAGGCGCCCCGTCTTGACCTCCCATATCCGTACCGTCTGGTCGAAGGACCCCGACACGATGAGGCTGGACTGGGGGTTGAAGTTGACGCAGAAGACGAAGGAGGAGTGCCCGCGGAGGATCTTGACGCAGGGGTCGTCGCCGCCGTTGGGCGGGGTGCGCACGTCCCAGATGCGGAGCGTGCGGTCGTCGGAGGCGGAGCAGATGTAGTGGGAGTCGGAGGACCAGGCGAGGTCGGAGACGCCCTCGGTGTGGCCGGCGAGGCGGGTGACGAGGGTCAGGCTCTGGGCGGACCACACGATGAGGTTCTTGTCGAGGGAGGCCGACGCGAGGAGGCGGCCGTCATTGGAGTACTTGACGCAGGAGACAGCACGGGCGTGGCCGGACAGCGTGCGGAGCAGGCGATACGGGCGGTAGGAAGGCTGCGCGGGTTGCTGCTGCTGCCCGCTCGCCATGGCTGCCGCCGTGCACAGCGACGACAAGAGCGGCAGCTACGCGCCTCCCGGCCGCCACGCCGCGGGCGGTTAAATAGAGCAGCGATTGGGGGCTGGCCGCGTGGCGACCGCACGGTGCATGGAAACGTCGGCAAGGCGGCCTCAAATGGACCCGGTTCGGGCTCTTCAACGGGGCCCATTAACAACACCGGGCTGGGCCCCAAATGGACCCGGTTTGGGGATATTGTGGATATGGTTTCCTAATATTATTAAGAGAATTGTTAAAAAACTTCACTCCCTTAACATCATTTCTAACATACCAATGAATATATGCATCATAAATTTATTTTAAAGTGGTCACTATGTTCTTTCGGACAAATGATGACGTGGCACATGTTTATTGGCCCGAGACAAGTTTGAGGGGTGAGTAAATAAATTGGTTTGTATTATATTATCAGCACACATAAGTCGAGGATACGAGCACTATCGATTGTTGCTTAGGTTATGGATGTCTAAAGAGGGGGTGAATAGATCGCGATCGCACTCGACTCAAAATATTCAAGTAAAATACGTGATTAAAGAGACGAAGAAAATAATAATACATGTATATAGGAACATTGAGATTTTTATCTCAGTTCAGTGTTAGTTCCTCTCAACCCCTATATATGTCTACTCTTCAAGAGAATATTCTTGAGATTTTCACTAACTATGTTGAAATCTCCAAACTCTTGTACACATTTATATATCGACCTCTAACAAGTCTTCTCTATGCATTGGACATGGACCTCCAACCTATCAATCTCACACATTGTATGTACAGCTCTTCTTCTATCCAAGGAGGAACCAAGTAACACTGCCCACTATATACTTCCATCAGGAAGGACAATCCAAAACAATGTTACAACAAGTGCCTAAATATGTACTAACAGGAAGAATAAGCACAGATGAAAACCTCAATAAATGCCAACAACAAAATGAAAACACTATGAATGGCTCTTTGGTTGGTCTTGGTTGCTCAGTGACGTCAATGAACTTTGAATCTCTCGTAAAGTAACTTTTTGTTTTCTTAAGAGTTCGGTTCCTCTCAGTATATAATATATAGGTGGATCGGACTTCATAAATATTAAAGGCAAAAGTGCAAAAGAACTCTTCCACCCAAATTTTATCACTTCTTTGTTTAGATTTTTATGTAAAACACAAGTGGGCCCACCACTTTACCTCTAATAATTATGAAGTCTAGTCCTCTTATAACTGAGAGGATCTAGACTCTTTTCTCAATAATCTTTAATATAATAGAGTGTTTGGTTATAATTTTTTTAAAAAAAAATATTTTAACTAAAAATTATAGTGTGTTAATATTTGATTAAAAAAATGGTTACTATTTGTTTGATAAAATTAGTATAATTTTTTAAATTTGTAAAGACATGTTTGGTAGACACTTTTCACTATTGTTTTTTTATAATGAAGTGACAAGGGGGGGGGGGGGGGGGGGGGGGGGGGGAGGGCGCGGCGCAGGGTGGAGGGGGGGGGGAGGGGAGGGCGTGCCGGGCGGGGGAGGAGGGGGCGGCGCTAGGGGGGGAGAGAAGGACGGGGGCGTCGATAGGGGGGGGAGGGAGGGGAAGGGCGCGGCGCAAGGTGGAGGGGGAGAAGGAGGGCGCGCCGACAGGGGAGGTTGCGGGCATAGGGGGGAGAGGAGGAGGGGCGCCGGCGGGGGGAGGAGGAGGGGGGTGCGGCGCAAGGGGGGGGAGGAGGAGGAGGACGGGGCGCAGGGGGGGGGAGGAGGAGGGGTCGATGGGGTGGGGGGAGGGCCGCAGTTGGGAGAGGGTATTTTCAAAAAAAAATGGTCTATACTTATTTTTTTTTAGAGAGAGAGAGATTTACATGGGATAAAATTTCTTTCCTAAAATAAAAAATTACTTACAAAACGTGTCTACGCATCTATTCTTATTCTTTTTTAAATTTAAGAAAAAAAAATTGATAAAAAACACAACCAAACACCCTATAAAAAAAGATTAGCTCTAGCTCCGCACTATGAGATTTTCTTTTCCACTTCTATGATAACCTCCAAGCTCTATGCACATCTTTTTATAGCCACAACATTTTATTGTTTGGTCAAGGCTCATTCTTCACTTAAAATATAATAAGGTGTTTGGTTGTATTTTTTTAACAATTTTTTTTTCTAAATTAAAAAAGAAGGACAAACATCATTTAACATGTTGGTAAGTAATTTTTTAAAGTAAAATTATATTCTATATAAATCTCTCCCAAAATAAAAACAAATACTAATCAATTTTTTAAAAAAAATTTACACACACGGCTCTCTCCTTCTTCTCCAAATGGGCTCCTCTCTCCTCTATGACTCCCAAACCCACCCCCCTTTGCGCCATCCTCCTCACTGCAAAAAGCCCCCCCTCCCCCTGTGAACCCCCCCCCGTTGAAACCCCCACCCCCATGTGCCGCACTGCAGAAGCCCCCCCGCCCCCTCCCCTCTGTGAAACCCCCCCCCCCCCCCCCCACACCGACCGGCACACCCCCCTTGCCACCACAAAGCCCCCCCTTTGAACCCCACCCCCCCAAGAAAGCCCCCCCCCCCCCCCCCCCCCCCATCCCCTGCCCCCATGTGAAAAACCCCCCCCCCCCCCCCTAAAAAAAGCCCCCCCCCACCCCCTGTGAAACCCCCCCTCCCATCCAAAACCCCCTCCCCCCCCCCGCCCTGCGCCTCCCCCCCGCCTTCCCCCTGCCCAGCGAACACCCTCCCCCCCCTTCGCCCCCTTGCGCCCTCCCCTCCCCTACGCCCTCCCCCCCCCCCCCCCGTCCCGACGAACACCCTCCACCCCCCCCCCCCGCCCTGCGTCCCCCTCCCACCGGAACCCATCCAACCCTGCAACCCCCCTGCCACACCTCCCCCCCACGGCTCCCCCCCCCCCCTGCGTCCCCCGGAACCCCACCCCACCCTGCACCCTCCTCCCCGCCCACCCTACGCCCTCCCCCGCCCCGGCGGCTCCCCCTCCCACGCCCCCCCCCACCCCCCTCCCCCCTCTCTCTACCAAACACATCAATATAAAATTTAAAATTTGTGATATTTTACCAAACAGATAACGTCAAGTTATTATAATTTTAAATTAAAAATTAACATAACATAATTTTTTAGGTAAAAATAATTAAAAAAAAAGTGTTCCAAACACCCTATAAATATGTGTCACTTGGGTGTTTAAAACTTCCATGAATATGAAATTTTTTGCCTTTTTACTTTTGATCTTTGTATAACCAAACTTGTATAAGCTCTCTTTCAAAATTTGCACTTTTACTTAGCAAACTTACTAGCAAGGACATGTGTCTCTAACCATCCTATTAATTTTAATCAATTTGGATTTTCAAATCACAAAGAAAATCTTTTTGTCTCTAAGAGGATGACCCTTTCTTGTTTCTAAAAAAAAAATCTTTTTCTTATATTTGTTGGCGATGCCGCGATATTAGAAAAGATATATATAGTACGTGGTTCATTCTTGAAGAAAGTAGGTTGAATCTAATATGAAAAACTTCATTAGATATTAGGGTGATGTGAAAGTATATATATATGTGAAATATTCAATTAGAGAGATATTTAAATATCAGCAAAATGTAATTTTCAGATATATAATAAATATGGGGTTATTCTGATAAGTTAATACAAGGCATACGTGTTCGGATACTCGAATAATTATCTGTAAATAATCGAATATTCTAGACCTAATATTAGATAAAGTAGCATGGGAATTTGAATAACATTCTGCCCTACTTCAAGGCTCAATATTCGGATACTTGACACAACATTCAGATAATTGAAACATAGTATTCGAATATCTAGTAGACATTCAAAATATTCAAATAATTGAATTATGATAATCAAATATCTGAAACATGTTATTCGAATATTCAAAATTGTAAATCATGCATTAAGGCATGATATTCAAATATATGAATGAATACTTCAATACCTAATATTATAATGCAAATGTTTACGTAAAATTTTATTATCACTAAAAAATATGCAGTATCAGCTGACTCCAAATTAGATAATAAAAAAAAGGAACCTCCTTCAAATTAACTTAGAATTGACATGTATTAGTGAGAATGGGTAGGTGTGTATGTCCAACATCAATCATGCTTCAAAGCTCTAAGAAGAGTAGATCACAAAGAGATGCAAACACATTGGATAGCATGATCTCTCTTAACTTATAACAAAATTATATATCTACAGCTAGATGCATGAACATCAGAGAGAAGATTAATGTACATATTTAAATGAGATCATTGTATATCTTTTTATTTTATTTTTTTAGCCCAAAAAAGCTGATTAATTTTATTAATAAAGGGAAATTCTGGAACAAAAGCTAATAAGAGCTAATAACCTAATACAAGTCAAAGATAAAATAGAAGATAACTAAAATTCCATAGAAAATCTATCTTAAGAATGAGTGCGTCGAAGGACTGTCCGAGGTCGTAGACCTAGTCTTCGAGAACATCGCTCCATATCATCTTCTCTGATTCCTTTCCAGATGCCTCAGAATTAATTTTAAACTCAGGTATGAAAATATTCTCAATTTTGACATGCTCAGATATATCTTAAATAACATTCTCAACTTACACAAATAATTGAATATCCAAGTCACAACATTTATACTTGACACACAATATTGATCAGATAATTGAAACATAGTATTCGAATATCTATCAAACATTCAAAATATTCAAATAATTTAATTATGATCTCCCATCTACTGTGAGCATCCCACGTCCACCAGCGAAAGCGGTTCATTGAAACAACTCCATTCTTCGGTAGTATTAGAGCTTTTAAAGTAATCAAATACATACACTCATGGTTTGGGCTCCCTCATCTTAGAAATTAATAAAGCTCGTATGTGCTTGAAGCTCTCACCAGTGGCGGAGCCAGGCTATCTCCAGTGGGGTCACGTGATTCCACTGGATTTTCATAACTCTATTAAAGAATTTAATTTTTTATTAAATTTATTTTGATTAAAAAAATTCAAAGAGAGTGACCCCACTGAATTACAAAATAAAGTCTATGAATGTACCCTAAATGACTCCACTAAATCAAATTTTTAGATCCACCATTGGCTCTCACTCTTCTCTACTTGCTCTCTCTCTCTCTCTCTCTCTCTCTCTCTCTCTCTCTCTCTCTCTCTCTCTCTCTCTCTCTCTCTACTTGAAATGTGCTCCACTAGTGCCTATATATAGTAGAGGCTTTTTCCTTTGGAGAGGTCCATTTTGTATTGTGAACTTTTCGCAGTGCCTTGGTGGGCTATCACCAATTGTAAAGAGTAATTGGGGAGTGTTACAATGAGCTAATCACTTGCTTAAAAAAAAAAAATCAGTTGTCGTACTTCTTGTGAAGAAGTGAAACTTAAGGTTATCTCTGTATAAGTCATCTAAAAAACAAAGAGACATCCTTGGTTAACCACACTTATACTTGGTTAGTCTATACAGCCCTACTAAATCAAAATGAGGGGTAACCACCTCTTGATCCTGACTTATCCCCCAACCAAAATAGCTAACTCTTCTACTGTAACTTATATTGGTAATTTTAATTGACATTCTCATTCATTAGAGTTGCTTATATATATATATATATATATATAGATATATATATATATATATATATATTACAATGTTGTAGAGTAAAATTTGTTATTCGGTGTTTTCGAAAATTTTATCAATCCAGACACAATTATATAGTGTTGTGGGCCCCTCAAATTATGTCCGGAGAGATTTAGTTGGGTTGTCCGATAACCGGACAACAAGTTTTACTCTAGTGTTGTAAGTCCTACTATTGCCTACGTTTTTCACATGGTAAGTGGACCTTATTTGGTCTCATAAATTTCATTTACAAAAGCAACCAATTATTAGGAAGGGAGGAAAAGAAAGCAAAGATAGATTGCTACAAGAAGGATACTTTGAGTTGAAAATGGCAGGTCTTTGCAAACGAACTTTGTAGAATTTGTACAAGCAAATCTATTCAGTAGCATGTCATATGTGTAGATAGAAAATGAGAGAATATATTTGCATGTAATAATCCTTTAAGAATGTTGTATGTGGCAATAAAGCCTAGTAAACTTGTATCATTACAATTTAGATATGTGCCACCACCTCAGATTTATATCACATGCATGACCACACAACAAAATGTGGTTGCCAATACATGTACCCTATTAAGGATACATGTCAACATACTTTAAAACATAGAAGCTGATCAAGAGCGCATGTCTTTTAACTACTATATATATATATATTATTGATCTCAAATATTGAAGTTGCATGAATTTAATTTCTGTAACACCACATATAAGAATATGTTAAATAGACTAAATCAGTAGACTATCAACAACTCGGACTAGTCATTTTCAGAGTTTGAGTAGAAAATAACTCTGAAGTTAAGCGTGCTTAGTTAGGAGTAGTTTCGGAATGGGTGACTTTCCTGATAAGTCTACCAACTAGTATGGTTGTTAGGCCAGTTTGCTAGTTGGGTTGTCACAAATTGTATCAGATGCTTACCCAGCCGGAAATGTAGGAACTAAATGTTACATAGGACAAAGTGTCATACTATGGGGGCCACCACTAGAATTTTAGTTGCCTAGGGTTTGACTGTGTGCTAAATATACCTAACGACGAGTAAGAAGGGTAGATTGTAACATCCTATATAAAAATATGTTAAATAGATTAAATCAGTAGACTATCAATAACTTGAACTAGTCATTTTCAGAGGTTGAGTAGAAAAAGAACTCTAAAATTAAGCGTGCTTAGTTATGAGTAGTCTTAGGATAGATGACCTTCCTAAAAAGTCTACCAAGTACCAACTAATATAGTTGTTGGGTCAGTTTACTAGTTGGGCCATCACAATTTCCTATGTAAAATTTGTCATCCTTGTATATAACCCAAATGGAGATTGATCATTCAACAGAAGAACCATATCTATTCTATCTATGGTTCTACTTTAAGTCAAAAACACAAATTGACTAGTAGATCTTCAAAAAGAGTAAATGGGAAGAAAAAAAACATTGCTTTTTCAGAAGAAAAATTAATTAAAATCTGAATATTGGAAGCTATCATGGGATAAAAAGAAGGTTTTTTTGTTGCATATACACCTTTGTTAAAAGTATAATTGGGCTATATTCCATCTTAGTTTTGCATTTGCACCAAAAATTCTGTCACTTGTCGTCACATTGCTGTATAATATATTTAGAATATTTCTTTACTTGCTATTTTAGCGGCGGTTAGATATTATTTAGACACTTTTACCCCTAAAAAGTTAAATAGACTATTTTATTGTGATGAAGAGATATTATGATCTATTCTAATAAATAAGGTCACGCCATACATTTTAATTGACAATTTCTACTAGTTCCATCATGGTAGATGATGAAAAAAATAGCACAATAAGATTTTTGGTGCAAATATAAAAATAAAACAGATTATTAGCCCAACTATAGTTTTATCATAGAGAAATATATTAAAAGAAAACCTATAAACAATTGGCTGAGGCACACCAAGAGACCTGTTTGGAGGCACATATTTATGGGCCATAGCTAGTGTAGATTCATTTTATATCATAACTTTAGTTTGGATAGTTAAGAATAGATCTATCATAAAATCGCTTGATTTTGTCATAACACATTGGGCCAATTTGGATGTGCACCATAAACATATTTAATTTATTGTAAAACTTGTTTTTAATCATAATCTCAGTTTGGACAACTAAAAATAGGTTTTCCATAAACTTACTTAGGTTTACCTATACTCAAAGTGTAGCACCCTTGATTTTAAAATTTAAATAAAATAAAATTTTTATTTTTAATAAATGAAGTAAATAGATTTAATTAGAATAAATGAGAAATAAGTGAAATAAAAAGGGCATTTAATTAAGCCCAATAAATTAAAATCTTAATGGGTTGTGTAAATGGCTTAATTATAAAATAATGGGCCTAATATAGTGGAGCCCATCATGGGAAGAGAATTAATTATCCCAAATTCGGATTTAATTAATTAGTAAATAGTAAAAAAGTAGGATAAATATTAAATAACTTGTATTTATCTAAAACAAGAGCCCTTAGCCCATCCTAACCCTTTAGCACGAGATTAGGCCTCTTCCTCACCCTAATTAGGTAGATAAATGAAAGAAATAAGAGGATAATTGCTAATTTTCGGAGTTGGAGGAGAAGTGAAGAGTTTGAAGATGTTAGGACTCTATTAACTAGTAAAAACACCCTAATCTCATCCCTACCCAAACCCAAACCGTGGTTGGAGCTCTGGAGACGAAGGGAGAGGCTGGAGACCGTGGGAGCTTGGAGAAGGAAGCTTGGACAAAGGAGTTTTCATCTCATTTTCGTCTCCAAATTAAGGTTCTTCTTTGTTTCAACAAAAGATAGCCAATCTCTCAAGCCAAATCTGTGTAAAAATTACCCTAAGAAGAGTTCATGTTTCCGAGCAAAAGCCCTCTAGTTTCGCTCCATTTCGATCTCCCATGAGGGAGAATTAATTCGTTGAATCCATGTCAATTCCATGTACCTGACCCTTCATGTTTACTCTTAAACCTCGAGCATACATGACCACATGCCATGAAATTTTTTTCATAAATACTACATCATGTTAGCTTTCAAACGCCTCTAGTTTGCCTAATTTTCATTATATATCAATCTCTAATTAATTCGTTGAACCTTGACTGTGTATGTTTAGGTCATTGAAATGTAACTTGATCAAAGCGTGCCTAAACCTTGTCTATTCTCAAAATAATTATGCATGTTGATAAAACTATATATCTACTTTCGTTTACAACTAATTTCGTAATTTTTGGATCACCGTGCGATTTTATATGGAATTTAGTATGACTAGGTATCGAAGAGGATGCACCCTGGAAAAAGGGGAAAAGGGGCGACCCTACCTAATATCACGTCGACGTGACCCACCGCAATATTAGGGGGTCGCGCTGGGCTGTGGCGTCGCGTTAAAAATGCGGCGGCATAAGCCGCCGTGATTTTCACTCCGGACCGGGCCAGATCGGCCGGTCCACCTGACGCACCCGACCGCCCCGTCGCGATCTGAATCGCGACGGGTAGGCCCGCCGCGATTTAAAGAATTCGACCAAAACTAAAAATTGTGCATATGCCCCTGCTGTTTAGGCTTTATACCCCTTAATCATGATATAGTTAATTCGATATGGTAAATTAATAAATGGCAATAATTATATAATTTTAATTATTTTTAAGGACATTTACACGACTTATCATATCCTCAAGATTTTTTTACACTTGCACACACATAACATTATTAATTGTCATTTGACCATAATAATTTATGCAATAATGTATCTGGTAAATTAGTGAAATGAATGACTAAATTTCCCTATTTAATTAATCACGTTTGTCTACATTTCATACGTGTACTTTGTACACCGTTACCGTTTCCCACGGCCTTCGAGCACTCGAGGTACGATGACGGACCCATTTTTCTACACACTTTCTCTTGACTTGGACCACCTCTCCATCGGGAATACTCTCGATTGGGCCAGGGACTCCTTGTCAAGGACTCCATAAGTCTTCTTGGCTTTGACATACGTCCATTGCCGACGAACTGGTTGTACCTTAAACTCATTACACCTTAGGGATATGTACGATCCATAGCCTTAGTGTGTCCTTTCCTTATCTTAAGATCACGCCGGACCATCTAGCCTGTGTACACAACACGGCTAGTGGGAGGTGGTGACTTCTACCAGACTGCCGGCCCACAATGGTGTGCCATGCAACCGTTACTATCGATGTTTAACGTGATTTTACGATAATACCCCTATCTCATTTGCTCTCTATATTCTCTCATCTGTTCACGTTCACTCTACTCTCTCATCTAATTCGTCTAGTACTCTCTTATCTATTTCTTGGTACTCTATTGGCCATTCTTGTGATTGTCTAAGATAAAGAAATGACTAATGCCAGCGTAATGGGGCCCGATCAGGTCCTGGGAGGAGCGCCCGAAAAGTGCTAGTGCCCATGAGAGTTAAAATGATCAAGGATGTGTTACAGCATGCATCCAGCGCCATCATACTATCAAGATTAATCTATGACAATCAAAGTGCTATCTATACCAGTACAATTGTTATCGTTACTAGTGCACGTTGTGCAATTCACACGTTATATCGTTACATGGACATTCTATTATCGTTCTCGTTGTGCTATTTTCCCTGTACCAGATGCTATTGTTCTATCGTTATCGTTACTAGTTCTACATGACTATTCTCTCTAGTTAACCTGCCATTAAGACATTAATTATTTAAAGCATGCTTGTGGTCATGAGATATTAAGTCCTACTGGGCGTTATCGCTGATCCTACGTTTTTATTTAATGTGTTTCAGGTGAGTCGGATGATGACACACTCACGAGGCTGGGACTGAGGAGGATGCTCGAGAGTGACCCCGTTCATCAACCATTGCTTTAGTACTTAGTTAGTATAGAAAGAGTCAGTTAATTCTGATGTATTAGTTTGATTTTCGATAAAGTACTCTGGGCCCTAGTTTTTGGCTCTGGTCAGATGATGTAATAGTTAATTAGTCTATGAAGTCAATGAGATGTTAGTGGTTGTAATGAAGTTTAATGGATTATTAATGAAATTTGAGTTTATTGGGTATTATTCCATTTATGTAATGGTTTACGTTTATTTTCTCGCTTTGTACTATTTAATAACTGTAATTCCACTCCGATATTTCACGTCGGGGTGTTACACAAAGTTTGCTCAAAAATACATTTTCAATAAACCTGGCTACTCAGAGTAGATTTTGTGATGAAAATGCTTGCCATAATCCAAAATAAGTCACCACCTTTGGATCTTCCTTTCAAAGGAAAACCACCTTTGGACATCTGATTTTATGCACATTGACCAATCATGAGTTAACAAGATTAAGGACCTGTTTGGGTGCACATCATGAACATGTTTGGATTTATCATAAGCTCGGTTTATACTATAACCTTAATTAGTTTGGATAGAGAGAGAGAGCATCTCATGGTGGTGTGTGTGAGAGAGAGAGAGAGAGAGAGGAGAAGAAGAAGAAAATGGGTAAAAAAAAGAGAGAATAGTGACTGATAAATTTCAGTCGTTACTCAGTCTCAAAATTTTACGGTTTTAGCGACTGAATATTTTTTATCACTATTCGGTCACAAATTTGTGACCGATTAATGACTAAAATTATTCAGTCATAAAATTTTGCTCATTTTTCGTGAAACCATAAAAATCTACAGGTGAATGAAAATCTGTCACTAATTAGTCATATATTTGTGACCGACTAGTGACTGAAATTATTCGGTCGTAAAATTTTGTTCATGTTCCACGAAATCATAAAAATCTACAACTGAATGAAAATCGGTCACTAATCGGTCAAAGATTTGTGACTGGTTAGTGATCAAGTTTAATTCAGTCACTAAATTATTTATTTAACGATTGAATACTTTCAATGACTAAACGGTCACAAATCTGTGATCGATTAGTGACCTAAAGTTTCAATCGCAATATCGATCACTGTAGTCGTATTTTCTTGTAGTGACATCATGAACATGTTTGGATTTATCATAAGCTCTGTTTATATTGTAACCTTAAGTAGTTTGGATAGATAAGAATGGATTTATGTTAAACTCATTTAAATTTATAATAAATTCAAAATATTCTTGTAAACGTATTCTTTATAAATATCTTCTAAGTTAATTTATGGTGGAGACTTTTGTTTATAAATAAAGTTTGTCATAAACTTATTATGTTTATGAACAACCCTAAACATGAGTTAACACAAAATGTGTTTTTGATAAAAGTATTTATTTGCAAACAAGTTTATGATAAACTTATTCGTATTTCTGATAAATGCATTTATGTTAACTCCATTCACATTTATGGTTAATTGCATTCAAATCTCATTTTCCCAAAACCCTACTATGAGTTAGTTTTATGGTGGAGATCAATCTTCACATAAATAAAGTTTATACTGAACTTTATTTATACTTATGAAGAATCTCAAACAGAGATTCATTAAAAAGGAGCATGTTCATGATAAATGTGTTTATTATACATGTGGTTTTGATAAGCTTATTTATATTTTTAAAAGTTGCTTTGTTCACACCATATATATAGAGACATATTTTTCTGCCCAGTGGACTTGTAGGACATATGGAAGTGGGGAGCATAATTAACTTGTTTCTTTTTTTTTCTTTTTTAAAGACACTTTCCTCCACACTCTCGATTAGGAAAGTATCGATTCTTATAAGCAAGATTTTCTCTGTTTGAAGATAAAAAACGATCGAGATAAATAATGTTATGAAAAAAATTTAAGAGTTGGATATGTGAACCAAGTCATTGTTGCCCTTTCGCCGGCAGGAGGCAAGGAGAGTGGAGAAGTCGAAGGAGGAGAGTGGAGGCCAGGGGTCGAAGGAGGGGTTTTTTCTCCTTTCAATCGGGGCGCGGGACTTCCAAAGTTGAATGGGCGCCCAATTAAAACTCCGTAGCTAAATGAAATAGTTATGTGCTTACGATATTACGTCATAGGGGGGTAGGCATATCTTAAAAGTTTAAGAACAAACTTTGTCTGATGTACTTACGACATGTATAGTCCGTAAGTATAGATATGTCTATCCATACGAATACCTTACGAATATATTGAACTGTAAGCAACTTTTGTAGGCAGAGCTAAGATTTCTTGTAGTGTCATCTTAATTTTTTATGGCCACCTATAGCTAGATAGGTTTAAAATACAAGGAAAGATGGATACTGGCACCTCATCTTGTATATACTTATGTGCGACTTTTCTATGAATTGATTCAAACTGAAAATTAAATCGGCTTGGTTTGAATCAAAATTTTGTTGGATTTGGTTTCACAAGTTGTAAAACGCAAAAACTAGACATATGGTATAAATGTAAAAAAATAGTTATATGTATATATACATAAATAATATTATTTTGTAAATATGCATCTGAATAATTTCATATATATATTCTAAAAGCAATATTTATTGTACTTTCGCGTACATATCTTCGGGTGGCTAACATACTATAACGAGACGAACACAATGCGCTGCGCTGCATAGGCCAATAATATACCCAGTATATATAATTAAGTTCAGTAAATATTTCTCATATTATGAACATAAAATTTCAATTTAAATTAAATCATATCGAAAAGTTTTCAGAATTTCATGTTATAGATAAACCCCGAACCGTCTACGTATGATTTGGATACCTGATCAGTTTTCCAACATGGAAGTTTTTATGAAGTTAACATCATCTATATCATGGTCCCTATAGAATTCAAGTCTCCTAATGACCTAAAAGTCCTACCTTTTATTTCTTCTTCCCTTTCTCTCCTCTACTTTCTCACGCTCAAACTCTCACTACCTTGAACTGGCATGGCAAGAGATATGGAATCTAAGTTGAACTTTTGTAAAATATACTCTTTTATATTCATAATATCTCTCTCTCTCTCTCTCTCTCTCTCTCTCTCTTGCATGGCTGAGATGAGGTGTCACACACAGAGACAAACTGTCACTAAGTTTCAAGTGGGCAAGAGAAATATGAAAATCTAAGTTAAACTTTTGGTCAAGTATCTCTTTCATATTCCTATCTTGCAGAGGTTTCACACACAATTAACCGTCACTAAAATGAAGTGAGCAAGATAAATATAAAAATCTAAGTTAAATTTTGGCTTAAGTACCTCTCTTATATATTCCTATATGTCTTGCATGCATGGCTTAGATGAGGTATCAGCCCATGAGCTCCTTTGCAACACACCTATGGCATCCAAGCCCATAAGACGGCCAATTCCCATGAGGGCTCTCAAGGCCGCATGTCGTTGTCACTTGGAGATATTCTTAATAGTAGTTTCACCCCTAATTTTTGTCAAACTTATGATCAGTAGTAAGTAATCAATAATAATATAAATTAATTATCTTCTGCTTATAAACGAGATAGATATTGGGTGGGGTGGAGGTTTAGGGGTTCTTGTTTAGACAGAGTGTTTGTGGTTAATTTGAAATAATTTTTTAAAATAATAATAATAATAGTAATTAGTTTAATCATCCAATGGTACGTATAAATTCTAAGATCCTCCCGCAAATATGTAGACTTATATCTTTCCCATAACTAGTTTTTGACCTACCAAATGGTTAAGTTAAGAAAATGATTAATAATAAAATGTTGTCGATCAATTTTACGCCATCTTAAATTAAATATTTATTTATTGGTGGCACGCCACTTATCCCATCTCTGAATTTTCTTCTATCCTTCCATTGCATTACAATAGTTCGCTTGCTAAAAGATATATATCCATTACCTATATATATATATATATATAGGTTTCAGAAAACGAAAAAGCTAATAGAAAATTTTTTTATCGAGTAAAGTTTTTTTTAAAGAATAGAGACATGTGGGTTTGAACTTAATTAATATTTGAAAGTATAAGATATGTAAAAAAATTAATTAATTAAAAATCTCTATCAAATATTTGACTTATTTTTTAGTCTCTAATAAAATTATAAATCATTACAGTAAATGTCATAATTTGTTACAATATATATTAATTTTGTTACAACAATAACATCTCATGTTACAGTCAGATATTATTAATTAATTTATTTTTAAAAAATAGTGCAAAAGACTATCATCAACTTCATTACAATCATCATCAAATTCTTATCTTATTATTTAGCATCGGATATATAAATCTTGTTCCGTCAAATTTTTTATCAATATTACATTCATATTTAAATTTAAAAAGTTAATATTTTTCTATTAATATCGCATTATCCTATTTTATATCTAATATTCCAAATTTTGTATTAATATCTATTAAATTTTGATTACATTTGTTAACTTGTGTCCAATTAAGACAGTGTTAATATCTAAACTATCCGAATTTATTTTCTCTGAAATTACCATATTACAAGACTATATGAAACATAAATTTAATTGAGGAGCGAGATTAATTTTATCGGATGTTTAAATGGTACATTAATAACCCGAAGCAACGCACTCGCTAACTCCTCTAAACGTCTCCATCTCCGAGGGGGTACCCGTGGCGTGGTCGTATAGAGGAGGAGGCTGTGCATGTGATGATGGCGATGGCGGAAGAGCAATGCAGCAGCCGCGCCACGCGCGCCTGCGCTTAGTTTTCCCACATCCCCTCCTCCACTTATACCTCCATCTCGGCATATGATATGCCCTTTTTTTTTTCCTTTTTTTTGCAGTGTTACCTGTGTGTGGCAAAGATCTATGTGCTCATGATGCTTCCCGCAGCACGCCGGCGCGTATATCCATCCGTGACGAGAGAGAGGGGACGTAGCGTTGGGAAGAGGAAGATAAGACCTTTAGCTAGAGGGAGGAGATTGTGGGAAGAGAGACATCATTAAATTGCATACGATCGAGCCACACCCTCATCATCATCTCTCTGCCACATGCCGCCTCCACTGAGCGTCGTCTGGTTTCGCTCCATGTATCAACCTCAAAACCCGCACTCGATCTTTGTCTGTGAAATATTCCAGCAAGTTGCGGTCTCTGGAGCAGTCTTCCAAAGCCACGTAATTTGAGAAGTCTCCATCCACGTGAAAATAAGATAATGAGACCTAAACGGAGGTTTACACACGCCTTGAAGCTTCTCAAACAAAGACAAATGTAATGCTGTGAAATCATGTCTCTCTCTCTCTCTCTCTCTTTCTCTCTGTGACATAATGCGGCCTAGCAGTGTTGATAGTACATCTCTCTCTTCCTAGATTCCGGCAACTTTCCCTTCACCCGTCCCTGGCTCCCTAGTCTATATACACGCTTGGGACTCCCTGCACCTTCGTATCAGAAAGGACAGACATTAGGATCTGAAGACAGGCAGACCGACAAGGGAGATAGAGATAGAGATAGAGATAGAGATAGAGATAGAGAGAGACTTGGGGTTTCTGGTTTGTGGCGGAGCTGTACGGTACTCCAACTTGTGCTTGCAGTTGGTGGTTGGCAAATCAAGTATGAGCGACAGTAACACCTCGAGCGTCAATGGGAATGGGATTGGGGTGGTGCATGGGAGCTTCCACATGACCGGGGATGGACGGAGGAAGAGCTGCTGGTACGAGGAGGAGATCGCGCAGAACCTGAGGTGGTGCTTCGCTCTCAACAGGTAAACCAACGCTCCAGACCTAGCTGGTGGCTAGCCCTCCATACATATTAAGATTGTGAGGTCTGAATAGCGTAATCCGTTAGATTCCAACCAACCAAGAAGCTGTTAAACCCTGATCAATAGATCTTGGCTTGTGTAGAGAGGCAAAACCCTTCAGACCAGCTGCAACTGTTGGTGACCACTTATAGACTAGCTAGCTCTCTTGTTTCCTCTTACACAATTTAGTAGAACTTGGCCTGTGGAGAGAGGCAGAGATGGAGAACAAGCTAGAAAGGGCGCAAACATGCTCTCTTGCAAGGCTTCTTCCATCTTTAATTCCTTAACACAGTGAGCAGATGTGTATGCATATCTTTTGGTTATAACAATAAGAACTGTCCTCCTCTGCCAGCATTTTGCACACAGGCGCCACTCAGTACCAGGACATTGCGCTGCTCGACACGAAGCCTTTTGGAAAGGTTTGGTACCTATGAACACAGAAAGGAAGAAAATTTCCCTCCGCATATAGCTCTTCGTCAGTATTTATAATACAACTTTTTAAACTTGCAGGCCCTGGTGATCGATGGAAAGCTTCAAAGTGCAGAGGTAGATGAGTTCATATACCATGAATCCCTCGTCCACCCAGCTCTCCTTCACCATGAAAGTAACTTCTTCTTACCCCCCACTGTTCTCTGATAAAGACCGAATGGGAATATTCTTACCAATTAGTTGCTTGAAAGATTTAACATTCTAGAAGAAGTGCACGTTGATGAGCAAATGCATGCCCTTCTCTTCTGGCTCCCACTTTTCAGCCCCAAGGCAATCTTCATAATGGGAGGGGGTGAAGGGTCCACCGCAAGAGAAATCTTGAGGCACAGAACTGTGGAGAATGTGGTGATGTGTGATATAGACGAGGTAATTAAGCAAGAAAGTAACATCAAGCTCTGAGAAACCAAGTTTAATTAATTATTTTCTTCTAACTTGTTTTGATCGATCAGTCATGCATGCTTGGTGCTACATCAGTTAGTTGGGGATGGCAGGTTATATATATGCGATATCAGCTAACAGATGCATGTTCTTGATGGCAGCAAGTGGTGGATTTCTGCAAGTCCTATCTTGTAGCGAACAAAGAAGCCTTCTTCGATTCAAGGCTCCACCTCATCATCAATGACGCCAGGTGAAATTAAAACGTAGTGTTCTTTTTTAATTCCTAGAAAAATTAGATTGATGAGTACGTGGCTGGAAGTAGGCTGTTTATAACTTGAGGCCCTTTTCATATAACCACACACAGAGCTGAGCTTGAGAAGAGAGAGGACCATTTCGACGTGATCATAGGCGACCTGGCCGATCCCATTGAAGGAGGTCCCTGCTACAAGCTGTACACCAAATCCTTCTACGAGTCCACACTGAAGCCTAGGCTTAACAAGGGCGGCATCTTTGTCACACAGGTAGGCCATGCATCTACATCTATATACATACATGTATTCATGTGTAGTGTGTGCTTGTTTGCATGGCTACTGCTATCCTCTCCCCCCCCCCCCCTTTTTTTAAACCCCCTTTTAACTGTTCTAAGCGCTCCCAATCTTTGTTAACCTAGACGATCTGGGTTTTGTCCAGGCGGGTCCTGCAGGGGTCTTTTCGCATACAGAGGTCTTCTCCTGCATCTACAACACACTAAGGCAAGTCTTCAAATGTAAGTATATATGACAACCAGGAGAACCAATCACCTCCTGGGACTTCCTCTCAAGAACACAGAAACTAGTCTCTATAGGATATATGCTTCCTGATTCAACTGAAGAGCTCTCTCTCTCTCTCTCTCTCTCTCTCTGTTTGGCTTGCAGATGTTATTCCCTACTCGGCTCACATCCCTTCTTATGCTGACACTTGGGGTTGGGTCATGGTAAGTGCAATTTCTAAGTGATGGATATATATGCATGGGAGGCCACTGATCATCATATCCATCTGTAGTCTGTCAATGGTGACGTGGAGAAAAGTGAAAAATTGCAGGCATCCGATTCACCTTTCATGGCCGATGCTGAGGAGTTGGATGGGAGAATAAGGCAGAGGGTCCAGGGGGAGAACCGCTACTTCGACGGCAAAACTTTCATCTCAGCTTCCACGCTGAGCAAGGCCGTGAGGAAATCGTAAGTATAACCTAGCTAGCTAGCTCTGCTGCAGATCTGATTCGACGCTAGCTTGTTGAAATCGATCAGCTACGTCATTTCCGGATTGTTTGGTTGTGTTTGCAGGCTCGACGAGGAGACGCAGGTGTACACCGAGGGGGCAGCCAAGTTCATCTATGGGCATGGGATGCTGGTGAACTAGACTAAAGACTATATGTGGTGTAACCTGACAAGAGAATACAGTTCACTGCCAGAAGAGAGCAGCGTATGCCCGTCCTATGTCAAGTGTTCGAGCCCAAAGAGCGTTCTTATGAATAAATCAACTTAGAAGTGTCGTCTCCCTTGCGTTTTCGTGTTCTGCGATCTTTCCAATTTCCTCTCGCCATGCATATATAAGCAGTAGTCTCTTTCCATCTACGTACACTGAACATGTGAGAGAGATCTAGAGAGAGAGAAAGAGAGATCACCGGCACACCAATAGATGAGTGAGAATGGGAGATTGTTACTTCTCGCACATCCATGATCTCCTCTATCGTCAGTACAGGAACCTGTGTCGAGCGTTAGAATGATCCACTGTTTTGATGATCTCGTTCTTGTCTAGCTATTTTGTTAAATACGGCAGACTCGGCTAGCCTAGCTAGGAAAAAAGTTTTGAAACTTTCAATAAATAGATCATAAGTATTTCCACGAAGATTTAAGGAGATCACAAGTTCGAAATCCATGTTTTCTGTAAGGGTCATTTTTAAAAAGAATTTAAAGAATGTTTAAATAGATTAATACAGGTAATTTTTAAAAATAACTCTTTCCCAATTGCACTAAGATCGAACACCCGGACTCCTAGTCTTCCCGTCTTTTCTCTCTCTCTCTCTCCACCCCAAAACGATCGAAACTTGTAGAGGTGTTCAAATTTTGGTCTGGCACAAAAATTTGAACCGACCCCGGTTCGGATTGAGTTGGACATCATTTTGGTTCGGTTGAAATTGAGATGAATCAATATATATAATATATAAATAATATATAATTTTACAAAAAAATACATAACACAGTGGTTAGTGTTGCTTCTCCTTTGAGAATCTCAGTCTCTTAAAAATATTTTTTTATTTAAATTTTAATTAAAACCGATTCAATTCAATTTGATTAGTAAAAAATTTCGAGTCAATTCAGTTTTTTTTTAAGAAGTGAATTAGATCGAAGTGGACCATGTTCATCCTTAAAAACTTGTCTTTTAAAAATTTTTTTTATTTAAATTTCAATTTGAACCGATTCAATTCGATTTGGTTCGTCAAAATTTTTGAGTCGATTCAGTTTTTAAAAAAAAAAATAGAAGTGAATTAAGCGGACCGTGTTCATCCCTAACCCACCCCCCCAAACCGCGAACCAATTTTACCACCATGTCAGTCATATGAAGGATCCTTAATTTGTCTTTGGTTGTTCGAGGGCGGGGCTAAGTTAGAAGCATATATATATGCTCTCACTAGAGACAGTCGATCTTTTCAAATTCTCGCCTCTACTTATAGTTGTTGAGATAAGCTAATTTTAACTTTCTTAGCTACAACTACCCACATGGTGCTAGCCTCTTATATATCTACATGCTACCACTCTCTCTAGACAATATAATTGAGGGGACAAAACCACAAGTATATATAATGATATAATTAAGGGGTATGCTCATAATGGAATTTGGACAATTATGGAACTGATCAGCCATAGTAGAGTTACTTGTTCAATGCGAGATTAGTCCCGTCATTCCCATGCATCGTCAACAAATTTCACATATAGACAACCTTAGAAAAAAGTTTAATTAAGTTAGTTAAAAAACATTAACAATTCAATACTTCTTTCCTGCAAGAAAATTAAGCAACTGACGTTTTCTAATGTAAAAATTCTCGTTGTTAGTAAATTTCATCATTTTTTTTTATATTCGTTTTCGGCAAAATTTCTGGCTAGCTATCGTGTGTGATAAAACAAAATCTAATCATTGCTTGTGCAAGCTTATGATATATAAATCGGGTCAGAACACTTTAGATCTTTCGTAACATTAGTTCCTACAATATTATACTCAACTCAAGCAGCCTCTCTCTCTCTCTCTCTCTCTCTCTCTCTCTCTCTCTCTCTCTCTCTCTCTCTCTCTATATATATATATATATATATATATATATCATGGTGTCACGGCAGTTTAATTATATCATTTGTGTCAAAATATACACTTAAACCTTCTTTGTATAGTGTTTTCCACTTTTTTATCGTCGTGATGATATATATGACAAGTTTTTTTGCTAGTTGGTGTCAAATTTATGTGTCAAAAATGGGTGCTAACAACTCATTCTTGGTCCAAGGTCATGAGCTTGACCATGCCCACTGAGTGACACACTCAGTCCAAATTTTTTATCTTTTTTAAAAAATTGAAAATACATAAAATTTTAATGTGTTTCTCTCAAAAAATAGTATATCTTATTATGAGCTTTTATTTTTTTCTTTAAAAAAAAAAGACTCATTGGGAGAAGAGATATGTACCTTATTTATAAACATATTTATTTTCACTTACTCTCATGTAAGACTAAACTGTTACTCTCATGTAAGACTAAACTGTCTTTCTACATATTTTTAATCAATAGTCTCTTATAAATCAAGTGTTCATATAATTAATCATTAAAGGCTCTATTTTTTTTTTCAAAAAAAATCATACAACTCGAGCAATCAAACAAATATTTGATATATATGTTCAAGCATATTTCGGCCGAGCAACATGCACTAATGACTCAGAGATGAGATTGAAGGTTACTAGACAGACGGGGTCTAGTCTATTTATACTTTTTATCATTCCTTTTATGAAAAAGTGTCGTGGTTTTTTTCTATAAAAATAAATGAGATATTCAAAAGTGTAATAATTATCGTGAAATTAAATTTATAAATCACACTATAAAATTTTGGGAAAAAATAATCCAGAAACGAATGCGATGTATGACTACTATATCAGAAAATCAATTTGATTTTATGCCAAGTAGATCTACTACATAAACTATTTTTTTATTACGGCAGTTAATGGAGAAGTATAGAGAGATGAGAAAGATTTATATATGATTTTTCTTGATTTGAAGAAGGTATATGATCGAGTACCGAGAGATTTGATTTGGTGGATATTAACAAAGAAGGGAGTTTCTCAAGGATATGTTGACTTGATGCAGGATATGTTGGGGATCGAATAGGTGACTTAATCAGATGAACCAAGAATGTGTGGGAATGGCAGCGGAATTATAATGAGTGAAACACACAATTTGATCAGATCCAAGTGTGGTGTGTGAGTATAGTGAATAAGAACAGCAAACCACACATCAAACCACAGTGCACAGAAGATTTTTAAGGTGGTTCATAGAACACAACTTGTGTCTCCTACGTCCACCTCCTCACAACGGAGGAACCACTAGCACAAGTGCAGTACAAACTGGAGCACGACGACTCCGACCTCTTTGAGTGCAACGACTCAAAGAAACCCAGGAGATAGGCACGACAACCTACTCCACAGACCACTTGTGAATTCAACAAATTCTCAAGCCCTTGAGCACTATAGCTCAAGCACCAGAGCACAACGACTCCAACCCAGAGCACTATGGCTCTAAACCTGAGTACAAGGTACTCAAAACCTCTGGATCATAATAGATCCAAGTTCTACTAGAACAAACACACTTAGAGAATAGATCCTCTAGCACGATCTATCTCAGTACAAGAGAAATGGTAGAGACAAATAGAATTGGGAGATCTGTGTAGAACACATACACAGATTCCCCAGTGAAATTGACACTCTAACCAAGTACAGACTCGGCTAGATCTTCTTCTGGACCAGCATTGCTGCAATCACGAGTTCCTCCTCTTCTTCTCCTTCTTCTTCCCTTGGCGGCGCTGCTCTGCTCCTCTGGATGCAGATCCTTTTTTCCCGCTCTTCTTGGCTTCTTCCAGAATGCTCTAAGCTTTCTTGCGTGAGTTGTATGTGGAGTACGAGGATCATGGGTATAAATAGTCCCATGTGTCCATGTGAACACTTGGAGTGAGTGGGCACATAAATCTAGGTTAAAACCCTTGATTCCCAAGCAGCCACGTGTCCAAAAAATTCCCATTTTTGGGCTTTAGTCGAAGTGTGTCGACACCACAGGGCACTGTGTCGACACCACAGGCATTGTCTTCAAACTGGGCTTCCGGGACAGTGATCTAGTGTTGACACCACAGGGCACTGTGTCGACACCACAGTCAAACTGTGTCGACACACAGGCAGACTGTGTCGACACCACTGGCTACTGCATCAGAACAGGCTTCTGGGACAGTGAACTAGTGTCGACACACAGGTGGACTGTGTCGACACCACTGTGACAAAAATGTGTGAACCTGAAAATATAAAGTGTAAACCATTAATACAATATATTATCATTAAAATGTGAGATATTAAACATCAAAAACATGTTGTTTAAGCATTGTTGTGATATGAATAAAATGTATAACATGTTCAATATGTCATCATCAAAATCAAGGTATGAGTGATGTTCATTGGTCATCATTAAAATACAACTTTAGGAAATTTCAAAACACACTCAAGCCAACAGGATATGTACGAGGGTGCCACTACTAGTTTGAGAACTATTGCTAGACAGACTTGTGAATTTTCGATCATAGTAGGTTTGCATCAAAGTTCTGCTCTAAGCCTGTATCTTTTTGCTCTGGTTATAGACGAGGTAACTAAGCAATTGCATGATGATATCCCTTGGTGTATGTTATTTGCATGTGATATTGTTTTAACTGATGAGAGTATTGATGGTTTAAATGCTAAGCTAGAAAGTTGGAGGCATGTCTTGGAATCTAAAGGTTATAAAATCAGTAGGAGTAAGTCAGAGTTTATGAATTGTAATTATACTAATAGGAGGGTGATACAAAAAGATATGGTTCAAATTGATGGACAAGATATTCCTAAGAGTAGTAGCTTTCGATATTTAAGGTCTATCATCTAAGAGAATGGGGAGATTTATGACGATGTGGCACACAGGATTAAGGCAGGTTGGAAAAAATAGAGAAGTATATCAAGAGTCCTCTACGATCGTCGTATGCTAGTGAAACTTAAAGGAAAGTTTTATAGAACGGCAGTGAGACCTGCTTTATTATATGGTACCAAGTGTTGGACAATGCGAAAAGAATATATTAAAAAAAATGTGTGTGGTGGAGATGAGGATGATGAGATGGATGTGTGGTAAGACTAAGAAACATAAGATTAAAAATGAGCAATTCCGTGAAGATTTGGTGATAGCTCCAATTGATAGAAAAATAAGAGAAAATAGATTTAAGTGGTTTGGATACGTACACCGTCGCCCTAACTAGACGCCGGTTAAAAGATGTGACAAAATCTGAGTGGATACCAATCAAAGAGATAGAGGAAGACCTAAAATGAGATGGTGATATATTATTAGAAAAGATTTGGACTTCTTGAGTTTAAACATAACTATAACACTTGATAAAAAATTTGACAGAAAAAAATTCATATAGTCGATCCCAAATAATGGGATAAGGCTCACTTCAATCTGTTGATCTTATGATCAAATATTTAACCTAAGTTTAATGAAAATCTTCAAGATGTGACGATCAATATGAAAGTGATAAATAAAAGAACCCGAAAAAAAAATTATTGCAACATTCTTTGTAGAAATCAAGCTTTATTTAACCCAATTTTTATTACAAATCTACGATCAGATATGCCACATCTTTTCCATGCAAACGTTCATCCCTAACGTAAATCTTCTAATTGGGGAGATGGTATTTCTTATTGTAGACATCGATCGATATTTAAGAAGGCAACAGTCAAAGGGCTTACCTGATAATCTTAAGGTGGGTTAAGATGAAATTATGCTTAAAAAAAACTAAAATTTCATCTTCTCACTTTAGTGGGATAACTAAACCCATAAAAATAATAGAACAAGTCATGAAAAAATTATTTCAGATGAAACCAAATTTATCAAGAATTACTTACCCAACTTATCAAAGTAACTTTTACTTTATTCACATATGAAACCCCAATACAATACTCCTCTCCGATTAGCATGGCATCCTTAATAAACCACCCAAGTAGCACATTTTGGTGCACCTGAATAATGACCAGCCTCAAATTTTGCCTCCATATTTCCTCGACTATTTTACCTACTTAACAATGTCTACAATGCATTCGATATGCCCTCATTTTCATGTACGTCTAAAACCTTATAGTACCGATGTTCTTAAGTACAGTAAGCAACCATTATACATCTTTGAATTGTTTTTTATTGGCTGTTGTTGTTATCTTAAAGTTGTAACAAGCAAGGCGGCTGCACCGACTCCAATCATAAACAAAGGCATAGAGGTGTAAACGGAACCCGATATTCCAACCCGATTCCAATAAAAATTATCAATTTCAAAATCGAAAAATGATACTGATAATTTATCGAAATCAATATCAGATATTTCGATAAACTATCAGAATTGAAAAATAATCAGAATCAAAATTGGTATCGATTATTCCGATAAATTATCATAACTCAAAAGGTAAAACTATGGTAAACACCTTAACTTATCAGAATTTCGGTTCCGATAATGTTATCGGAATCGAAATCGGAACGGAATTAACCATTCCGATTTTATCGGAATCGAAACCATATTTCGATTATCAGAATCGGAATCAGAATCTGTGTTTCCGATTCCGAACCCGACACGTTTGCAGCCCTACAAAGGCAGAATAGTAACGAGGACACCAAATGGCATGCATCACCTTTTCTGAACACACAATCTCCTATGGAAACCTCCATCAACCACTGAAAAAGTATGCATCTTTCATTTTTCCTGTACATCTATAAAGCCAAGCTGCATATCTATAGCAAAAAAAATTATATTTCTTAATCCTAGTATGTAGCACCAAGGTTTCTAAATGTTGCACAAGCCCACTGCTGAAAGGAAGAGGTAATGCCAAACTACAAACAGTACTCAAATCATTTTGTAGGGTGCATATATAGTACTTAGTTTAAGGCAACACTGGCACAAAGTACCTTATTTCTTTATCCTTGATCAGGCAAAAGTAAGCCTAGTGCAATTAATATTTTAAAGTGCTATTCAGCAATCAAAACATATGCTTCGGATCAAGCGTTACACTAAAAATGTAAGAAAGAAAGCAAAAAAGAATAAACCACCACGTCAGTGAGGCTTTATTTGCATCACCGGTTGGAGAGCGGGGGTGAGATCTACACCTTGCCCTACTTAAAGCATATTTAGAAACATGATCTCCTGTCCGTAATTTCAAGGAAAGCTCCAGAGACATGAATAAATTTCCAAAATTGAATTGATGCTAATGAGCGACTTGGCTCACACCCCAGATAAGAGATGAGTGCTGCTCATCACATTGGTGGCCTATTGGACCCGAGGAGCTGCCCAACTAGATTCGTCACCTGCAAGTACACTACAAACAGTAAGTATGACCTGTTGATGAATAATCCGATAAGAGAAAAAGATGCATGCAAACACTAACAAATCCCGGGGTAGGGGTGGGTTGGGAGGGGGGGCGGGGGCGGTTTGAGAAGTGGCTATGTTAGCTCATCTCTAGTTCACTCATAAACATCATACAGTCATACAGAGAGACAAAGAAACAACAAGTAGAAGTACGCTGAATCTCTCCATGATGTGCATAACCATCGTCTTCTATGTACCTTTGGTTTTTTTTTTTTTTTGGAAAGTGGATAGTACCACAATTATATTAATGAAAATGGAATATACAAGTATACACAAAAGAAACCCCAAAAGACACCTTCCAATGCCTATACAAAGGAAAACCACACTGAGGACATGTGGAACCACCTAACACCCCAATAAAGCAAAAGGAGAAGAAGTGGAATAGTCCACATTACAAACAATAGCAGCTCATTCCTTAACTTCATCACAAACAACATCAAAAAGAGCTTTCTCATCCTGCGCAACTCTTCTGAATATCCGGTTGTTCCGCTCCCCCCACATCATTCATAAGGTAGCATGAAGGATGAACCACCAGACTACCCTGTCGCCTCTAAGTGTCCACTGCCTGTTCCACCACTCGAACAACTGCCCGACGTCCCTATGCTGACAGATGGCACAATGTGTCCTAGCAACCTCCCTCCAAACTCCTTGTGCGTAGGAGCAGCCTACAAAAAAGGTGGTCTATGAACTCGTCCTCCACCCACATAAGGCAAACAGGTCTGAATATCTGGGATAAAACATTGCAACCTGTCCTGCGTAGGAAATCTCCCATGAGAGATTCTCAAAACCACAACTTTCACCTTCAATGGGATTTTTGGGCTCCAAACTTGGTCATGCAAGCTGTGGCAAACCCCTACATGGGAGATAATGTCTTATGCTGGTCTGACTGAGAAGAAGCCTCCCTTCTCCCACTCCACATCCACCCATCCTCTCTGTCCGACAGGTGGAAGGGCAGAAGGGTAGAAAGAAGGCCCTGAAGCTGTATCATCTCATTGAGATTAAGGTACCTCCTGAAGATCAGTGACCTAACCCCTCCCGGCAAAAGGCCAAATGCCTGGAAAACAGAGACCAAGAGATCTGCAGATATGAGGAAAAGAGAAGGGAACAAAGCCTCCAGCGAGAAGCCCCCACACCATCTGTCCTTCCAGAAGAGAGTCTTGCCCCCTTCCCAAGATGGACCCCGACTCCTGAGGAGATAACATCTCTGCACAATATGATACCTTGCCAGAGCGGAGACATACTGGCACTAGAAGAAGGATGAAGGTCCCAAAGTCTGCTCCTCCCGAAATATCTGTCTGATGAAAAGGGACCATAACCCCTCCTCTCCACTCCCTAATCTCCATAGCCATTTGCATAATAGGGCAAGGTTGAAATCCCTGATGTTCTTGAGACACAGACCTCCCTGTACCCTACTAATGGTCAGCCTCCCACATGCTATATCGTGCCAACCCCTGCATCTCTCCACACTGCCATGCCAAAAGAACCTGCACTGAATAGACTCAATCTTCTTATATGTACCTTTGGCTTGATAGGATCATTTTGTTTGATGTAAAATATCATGAATACTATAACACAATGTGTTCGTGCGACATGAAGTATTGTATTTTGTGGTCTTTCACAATGTTTTTGCAACTTTTTTTGGTTGGAAAACTAGCCTATTGCATTATCCTTTAGAAACTCCTCATAAAACACACCCAGTGAGATTTGAACATGTTTATTCTGGTGTATAAGGAGGGTCAACCATTATACCATTCGTTGAGTACATTTTTGCCAAAATTATTCCAGGAATACCTCTTGAGAGAGGGAACAAAAGAGAACATGAAGGAAACAATTCAGAAACACGTTTCTGGGTGTATACATTCCATAGAACTAACATAAATTGTAAAAGAATTGAATTCTCTGTACCAATCGGTAAATGCTTTGGAGACAGCGGCAAGGAAAAAGTGGATCGGTGGCTCAAGGTATACCCATGGGATTAATGCTTACTGCAAGACCCATCTTGCAATAGGCTGAGGTAGGTTACTTGGAAAGAAATCCTACTAGCTGAGGTCTGACAGATCACTACTTGGTACTTGTTAACCGGTAAGATTGCTTTCCAAACAATATACCTCAGTCTTATTGCAAGATGGGCCTTGCAATAAGCAGTTCTCATACTTAGGAATGATGCTTTCAGTCGCATTCAATCCAACATGCTGGATATTGTAGACAATATTTTCAATCTTTGACTACAAGTATTAACTAAATACCTGCCAATATTTTGAAACGCAACGATCAATGCAGCTGTTTTCACCCATATTCAGCTCTGATTCTTTATATCTGAACGAACGCAAAAAAGTACCAACTTTCAGCAGAGCAGAAAAATAACGACAATGAAGCACTAAATCAAGAAAGTTGTTGTTCATAGCACTCCCTGTGATGTCATGTGTTGGAAGCACAAACGCAATTCAAAACTGAATGACAGTCATGTAAAGAATACAGAAAAAAGGGAACAGTATCACATACTTTTTCTCAATGCATTTTTCAAAACATGTCTTTGTAAGCCTGCATAATCAATCAAAAGTCCAAAGCTCATTAACATTCATGGGAGGTTTTCAGTATAAGCCACACAATCAGCTATCTTCAAAAGGAAGGCACACTACACACTATCTCAGTTAACAGAAAGCAATGGCATATATAGAATATGAAATATATAAGAAATACATGCTTTTCATAAAGAAAGTGCACGCAAAATGCTCAGAAAATTTCAATTTCAAAACATTCCACAATGACATCTACAGCATCTGCAACCCCTTGGTTTTTCTAGTTCCAGCCTCAAGAAGGACCTCCCAATATCCTAATTCTGGGGGTGGGTGGGGGGGGGTGGAGGGGGGAAATGTGTATTTCCTGAGTGATGATGAAATGAATTGTTAAGATCCAGCTGGTTCACAGAAGCATCTCTACCACATTTCCCATCAGCCCATAGGTCTCAGGTCTTTTCCGATGAACATCATATATGACAACTACCTACTGATTTTTCATCATGAAAAGATAAGTGTATTAAAGGAGTATCACCTACTAAGCTAGGAGATCCATCCCAAGCAGCAATTATTTCTACCAGGGTCAGTGCTATTTGCAGGTGGCCTCTACTACTGTAGCTGGCACCAAATGGCGGATGCTATTTGACCATGTGCCTAGCATGACCAGATGGCTTACGTCACTCACATATGTGCCTAGCGGAAGACGCACTTATACACATGCAACCACCCATTGCATTTCATCATGGGGTACATACACATATACAAAGTGCAGATTGAAATAAGATAACAAAAGAAAGTGATAATCTGAAATCACTATTATATTTTAGACAAGGTTTTTTTCTGATAACTTAAAAACCAAATTGTCTAAGCAGGGTTCCAAGAGAAAGTCTATATCACTGCCAAATGTGAAGATAATAAAGGTGGCTACATAACAGCACTCAGTGAACTACCTGTTAAACATATCCACCCTATATGTCATTTCAGTTTCCGCCATCCCAATGATCTGCAAGGTAAATGAAAAAACATAAGTCATTTTATATAAGAAAAGGAATGAGAAACTCTAAGGGCAATAGCTAAACAAAGTTAATGCATGTAACTAAGATGGATAAAAACTGATTATGGCAGCATAGGATGGATCTAATGTTGCAATGATCTATCTTATTATTGAATGGTTGTTACTTCTTTGTGAGAAATTTATTATTGACATTTTTCCTTCTATTCATTAAAATATTCAAGCACCTCATATCACAATGGATAAGTCCCTGAAAAGATTCTCCTGAGCCTGAGAAGAGTACAAGCAACCAATGAAAGTTTTCACAGCTGTATCAACTTTCTTCACACAGGCATTTCTTAGAACCTGGCATAGGGATTCCAACATTATTAGAAACTGTACCCCTTGCGGAATTGCAAATATAGTTGGGTGTACTTGGTTTTTGGGAAGGGTGGCTCTATGACCTTGGTAGATCTCTTATATTTACCTACATCCTTTTTTATTCTTTATTAGTATTTGATTCTATTTGACTTATTGTGGCTGTTAGAACACCTTCCGAAAAAAGTCTGCACCAAGAAAGTCAGTTCTAAAAACATCCTCACTATCACCTGTCTTTTCCCATCACATCATGTAACAAAGCTCTTTCACTTACATACTCTCTTTTGTCAGTATCAAGTCCCTTATTTCTTTGTCATATCACGTTGCGTATGTAAACTTTTTTTTTTGGAAAAGTAGGTTGCCTCTGTGAACTTGATATAGGTCATAATGGGTTACCATTTCAGTAAAGGAACAATGATACAAGCCCAGCAAATAGCGCATGCTAATGCAATCTCTCATTAGTCCTGTTTATTTCACAAGCAAAGAAGGAAGCATTGTACCTGATCTTTGTCAAGGCCAGCTGGAGCAGTATTAGCAGCCATCGGGACAAAGATAAAGATGAGTCACCTGCACAGTCGAAGAAGATTTTTACTAAAAGAGGGGCAGGGAATGCAGAACTCAAGGCACCGGCCTAGGCGTCTCCTAGGTGAAACCTCAGCACCCCATTACAAAACTATATATATATATATATTATATATATATAGATAGAGAGAGAGAAGTGAATAGTACCACTAGTATATATTAAACGAAGGTATGTACAAATGTAACCGATGAGCTCTCAAAAAACCCCTACACAGAGTGACCCCCTCGAGAAGAAGAGGGATCCCACTAGCGGGGATAACAAAAAGAGAGGATAACTCAATTATATAATGTAAAAAATGTATAAAATCTGCATAATTGTATTATTGAAATTGAAAAAAACAATACATAAAATGCATCAATTGCAAAAAAATAAATATGAAATATAGTAAATAATATGTATCACTTGCTGAAAGTTAATCAGAAAATTGAAAGCAATTAAATATATAAGAAAAAAATCAAGAATGACTAGCAAAATTTTATAAGAAAAAATGTTCTAACCTGCTAGCTGAATTTGTCAATTTCCTTTATAAAATCTGCAACATGACATAAGTAAAAGAAAAAATTATAACAATTCAACCTTTGTCATTAAAAGATAAACCAATAGACTAGGAACAACTAACGAGCATGAAATGTCATATAACAGCCACAATTAAGTTTAAAAGAGAGTTCAATACATGCATTAAACATCTAAAATGAAACAAGAGATCATCCTAAGTCTTGATTGTGTCACTGTGTCACTGTCTCATGTGCATGAGTGAGAGGGGAGACTGTGTGCGTTAAGTGAGAGGAAAGGGACTGTGCATACCGCAAGGGAGACAGGAGTGTGTGCAGGGGAGAGACGAGTGGGGACTATCCGAGTGTGTGGGTAAGAAGGAAGAGGGTGGAGAGGAGTGTGTGGGTGCGAAGGGGACTGTCACACAGTGTTGGGAGAGAGAGAGAGAGAGAGAGAGAGAGAGAGAGAGAGAGAGAGAGAGAGAGAGGAAGTGGGAGTGGGGAACGAGACAGAGACAGAGAAGGGGGAGTCGGAGGCTGGGCTGTCCGGTCGTGAGAGAGAGGACTGGGGGGATGGGGAAGCCCGAGCCGGAGGGTGAGAACGGAGACCTTTTCCCGGCGAATGTGTGTAGAGAGGCTAGAGGGAGTCAGAGAAGGCGACGGCGTACCTGTTCCGGGATGACCTGAGGATGGAGCACGGGGAGACGGCCGCGCCGGTGCAGACGACGGCGGCGCCGGTGTGGGCAAACCCTAGAAGCGGGGAGAGGGGAAGTTTTCGGGTGCAGGAGTGTCCGCCGAAGGAGGGAAAAGGGAGCCCGGAAACGAATGGGGTTTACTGGGCCGGGGGTCAAACCGGTGACCGGTTCAGGCTGGCCCCAGGTCCAAGCGGTCCAACGCGCCCCGGCGCGCCCCAAGGCGTCGCCTTTTCAACATTGAGAAAAGTGGGTCGGCGGCGCCTTGTTTTGCCCAGGCGCCTGCCTTGATAAGAATGACCAAGTTTAAATAAGATGCAAGAATAAGAACATTAAAAAACCACTTCCACTGATGTGGGTGCTAGAGTTAATTTAAAAAATAGTACGCCACTACAATATTGGCCATAGAAACATCGAAAATCTTGATCCTTCGGATTAAAGTGATGAACATGTATCCACATTATCTCACATAAGATAGAGTATGATGTCACATATTGGAGTGCCATTGTCAAGAATGAGGAATCCTTAGATTATAGGAAAATGCTTAACGACCGGATGCCCGGCCGACGTTGCCCCCATTGAGCAGTGCCTTGCTGCTTAAGCCTCGCACCCAGATAGCTGCCCAATAGAGCAACATTAATTTGGACGTCCGAACAAATGATTTGTTCGGGCGTTGGACGCCCAGCACTTCTCTAGATTATATAGGGCCCCAAAACGTGCCTACTTCTGGATATCGTGGAATACATCATGCGTTAGTCTTCTGACTTGTTTTGGTTGCGCAGATAATTAACCGCTAATAACATGGTTAAAGTAGGGTATGATCAGGGTTTAGTTGCCTAGTTCATAAAAGTGGGACAAATTGTTATCCCTAGATAAGTCAAAAAGATTGCATTTTAAAGGAGATGTCATAACGACAATAGTTATTTTTTTTCATATGACTGATGGGGTAGGATTTATCTAAGATTTGAGTTGTTTTTATTTTTAAAGCTAGGTAGATTAATATTTGGATTAGCCTACACCTAATTAATTTACCCCTGGGACATATACCCCTCTAATCCCTCCCAACAACTGGACCAGTTAGGAGATGGACGAATTGCAAAAGATAAATGTAAAGGGCAACTCTAAAAGATAGTGGAGAAAAAAGTTGACATAAAGATTTCATCTCTTTTCTATTTTCTCCTTATGGTGTTTGAAGGTGTAACACCTCAGCTTGTGTGTAAATGGAGAACCTACAACATTTATAGGCAAGAGAGGGATATTAGCCGATGGCATAAAGATTTCCTCTCTTTTCTTACTTCTTTTTATAGTGTTAGAAGATGTTATACCTCACATTGTAGATAGATGGAGAACCCACCAATAGGTAAAAGAGAGATCTTGCTCATGAGAAATAATTTGAAAAAATTAATTAGAAGTCTCTATTAATTTTTAGACTTATTTTCTAATCCTTCACCCCATTATAGCACATGTTATTCTTTGTTACAACACACGTTAATTAAGTCATGTTACAGTAAAAACTCTTCCTGTTACAAATAAGAATTTTTAATTAATTTTTCCAAATAAATTTTACTTGCTCTATAATTTTTTTTTATCTATCTATGAGATTGGTCTTATGCCTAGACTCCACATTCTAAGAACTATTTTAGACACTTGGGACTTCAACACGGGACCAATTTCGTGTTGGGCCTAATAAATTTTTTCCATGGCCATACAAATGAGTTCACATATTACTCTTCTTACTAATCAAAGAGGAATACCCAGAGGTGGTTGTTACCCACTATAAAAGATATTTGTCTCTTTCATTCTTCAAACCTCACTAGATATTAAAATAATTTAATGACCTATAGAGTCACTTAAATGAGAGTTTCAAAAATAATTCTGACACGAAGAGCCACCAAGATATCTATCAATTTCTCAAAGCACAAAAACCACTTTCAATAAAAGTACAATAAGTTTTATCTTTATCGAATCACAGCACTCTCAATCTACTGTGACATTCAAACTTCGGCAACAAAGAAACATCTACATTATGAACTAGATAGAATCAAATCAGAAGGAGAAAGCAGTAAACTAGTTACACAAGAGAGCGGTAACTGGAGAGGCTTCTTTGTTGTCGTAGTTTGGATGACACAGTAGATGTTTCTTTGTTGCCGTAGTTTGGATGCCACCGTAGGGATTACCAGTCTTTTACCGGCCAGAACAGTAGGAACTCCAGAAAGTAATAAACTAGCTACACTAGATAGCAGTAACTAGGAAATAACGAGACTAGCTACTACAAAACAACAGAAACAGAACAACATCATGACCACCAACCAGAGTCAGGCCACACACGACCACCACAGAACTAGCGGAGTCAGACACCATGCGGAAGTAACTTTTGGCACACACGCCAAGACAAGGAGCTCACAAAAACCACGAAGCAACCATGTAAGAATAGAGTCTCACTACACAAGCACGGGCAACTCAGACCCCCACGAGGTTGGGAAGCCATACGACACCAACCGGACCTCAAACACACCACGAGGTCGACGCACCTACATGTGGACACATACATGAGCCACCACGAACGAATGCTCAAGGAACGAAGACACCGAGAAAGCACTCAAGTTGGAAGCCACCTCACTCCATTCCTGAGTACACTAACCAGGGATAGAAACATACTTGTGCCAACCCTCAAGCTTCTGGCAAGGTCGGGGACCCAACTCAGAGCGAGAGCGAGAACATGACACACAAACTACGATACAACGAAAAGCACAGGGCACCACAACTAGATGTCGAACTAACAGCACCCTCAAAAGCTAGGCACGGCTAGGCTACCACTGTCGTGCATGCTAAGGCAATGGACCATATAGGAAAACACGCCGAAGGGAAACACCGTCACAACAACCACCCCACTGCCACTGGCAGTCGAGAGCGCTCATAGGCCACTTACCTCTCGCCAACCGGCTCCTACCTACAACCTCTCTGAAAGAGTGAGGCCAGTGAGCCACCTCAAGAGCACACCATAAGAACAACAACAACCACAATCTAACTAAGCTACGACTCTACACCTGGCAACCACTACGCAGCTCAGAAACCACGCAGGGAGAGGCAGTAGGAGAACAACTATCTGGGTCGTGTCGGGAAGAAACTCCACAACCACCTCGGCATCTCGCCCCAACCAAAAGAGCTCTACAAACAACTCGGTGTCACTGTCCAACCACTGTTTTCCCCTCTGCTATCAGAGTCACTAAACTCGAGCACTCACGTAGCCTAGAGTACTGCCTCAACCAGCTTATAAGGAAGGAGGTCCCAGAGAATGGTAACAATCTCTCAACGGAACAAGCCCTCAAGTGTTGAGCACTGGGCAAACAGAGAACGGGCGAGCCAAGCACAACAAGAAAGCACACAGTTAGCTTGTAACCCTCGACAAGCCCAGCAAACACGAGGCACACACAGACCCACCTCTCCAGACTCTCAAGAGGGCCGTCAACTAACACAAGCACACGTGACTCAACCCGAAGCTCGATACACCGGAAGGAAAGGTACACAGTTGCAATAGTAATCAAAAGGCATCCCAACAATTATCGTCACTAGCGAGGATAGTCAATGAGTCGCCTTCACAGCACGACAACTAGGGTGCCGCCTTCAGCTGAGGATGTAGCACGGTGAACCACCGCATCCTTCACATGAAAGCTGAACTCTGAACGAAAGAGGCCCCAAAGTCCACACCCAGTGCCCGAACCCAGAAACAAGAGAAAACACATCGACAACCAACCGAGGACCGAGCGGAGAACCCAACTCAGTTCACACGGGCACCGACCACCCTTACCCTACTACAAATAGGGAGAAACCAATAGGCAAGGTTAACGCATTGGAGAAAGAAGCCGCGACATGAACGCGTCCGGCCACCACGTCATGACAAGAGTGTGTCGAACAGGCCTACTGCGACAGTAACCCGTTCAGCTGGGTAGATGCCTTCATTGGTAATGCGTCTCCCAAGGTTGACACATTACCAGTGTGAAGGCCGACTCAAGGATAGAGCATCCCAAAGGCCACCCGCACACACCACACGAGGAAGGGGAGCACAGGGATGCTAGGAAACACATCTAGAAACTCGAAAGAGCACCGATGCACTCGGAGAATAAGCATCCCTACCTTCAAACGGAGGAACAGACCCATTGGGGCCCTTCTCGTATGAATGGCCACCTCCTCCTCGCTCCACGCAAACCACACAATGCCAAGCCACCTCGACTCTACTTGAAGCACACCAAAAGAGGGAGAGGGGGAGATCTCCCACCAGAGGGGAGAAGGGAGACTAGAGAGGGAAGAAGAGGAAGAATGAGCACCGGCCAAGGCTTTAAGCCTTCGGCACCCAGAATTCGTCAAAGCGACTTGCTGCATTAAAAACCTTAACGCATCATGCTTCTCTGTTGTGACACCAACACATCTGCACAGACGACCCCAACAATCAAACATGTCGTACTGGCACGCCCATTTTTTGGGGACTTATTTTTAAGTGGAACTACAAGCTTTCTCAAGTTTTCGAATTTGAATACTATCCAATATCGAATTTGGATTCAATAGATTGATAGAAAGCATGTGCAATTATTCGAAACTTAGATACTTGGGTAATGTTAGGTGGAGCGGAGTCGGATAGCATGCATACCTTTAATTTTTGGAAGAAAAAAAATTAGTGCACATTATACATTATTATTGTACATTGAGTTAGACACTCGCATCTTCATTCTCAAGATTTAATAACCTCTACCTCCATCCAATTGGTTGGGTGCTGGGTCCCATATTTTATCGATGTGTGAGACCCTGAACATTAGACTAATCAAGTGCGATGCTCGAGTAAGTCAGTGCATATTTTTTACTCAATCATTTTTTTTCAAAAATTAAGAAGATAAATGATGTGTACTAAATAAGACACACCTATTAAAGTAGTCATATAGATAAAATGTTTAAAAAAGTGGGGTGAGAAAAAACGGTTTAATGACACTATTTTATAATATATATATTTGACATCACCAAGGTGACACAAATTTTAATCTTTTATTTTCCATATTAACATTGACAGAATGACGTGCGCCGGCTCCCTCTATTGCAACCTGGACGAATCGGATAGTAGGTCTCCCAAGTGGTCAGCCCCGGGACGGTGGGCCGGTGGCATATCAACAGTGCGGTGTCCACAGCGAGGCAGCAGAGACCGGAGAAGCTCCAACTCCATCTCCGACGCCGGCGGGGCGACGAGGGAGCCATGCACGGGTTCCGGTGGTGAGGGCGCGGACGAGTCCATCCGGTCGCTCCTCTGCCCCGTAATCCCTTCCATCGCCTCCGCATTGCCCCCCCTCCCCGTTCTCTCCGTTTTCTTCAACCTCGCCGGCGCCAGCATGGTCTCCCTGCGCTTCCCCTTTTCCTCTTTTCCTCAGCCACCGAGGCGTCCCGGCAAGCTCAACTCTTCCGGGACCACCTTCCGTGCGGCCGTGGCCGCTGCGGCGGCTGCTACCACTGCGGGTGTTGGAGTGGGTCTGGCCATCACCCTGAAGATGGCTAACCCGTCAGGAAATTTTCTGCCCAAGTGGTCGGGTGGCGCTTCCCCAATTTGGGCTTCTCTGTCTCTGTCGGACGCTGGTGCTGCTGCGGGGACGTCGGTGGAGTCGAAGACGGGAGCCGAGTTCCCCAACGTGCTTGGCGGGACGAGGCGTCTCCTTGGTGTGGGATTGCGGAAGAAGAACCTCTTTGGCCTGAAGAGCATCGATGTATACGCATTCGGTAATACAGCCCCTCTTCTCTCTCTCTCTCTGATCAATTCATAAGCATATCGGTCTCTACGTTTCCTGTCTTCAACGGTGGATTTACCCAATTCACCTGTTTTCCCCTTTGTAATGCTGTCGAATTTCTCCTCTCTCATGCTTGACCAACATTGTCGTCGCCTGGCATCATTTGGCACCTCTTCTGTTTCCCCTAATCCGCTTGTTTTCCTTCTGGTGTACTTGCACATAGATTGATTAAGGCAGCAGCTTTCTCTCTCTGCTGGAATGCTAGACGTTTCTTTGATCTCTCATGATAGTTTGGCATCCACAGGTGTTTATGCCGATGATAATGACGTAAAAAAATTGAGAGAGAAATATGGGACTCTTACAATTTCTCAGCTACAAGAAAGTAAAGAGTTGCATGCAGATATTTTAGAACAGGATTTACGTATGACAGTTAGACTTCAAATAGTCTACAGCAGATTGAGTATTCGTTCTGTCCGGAGCGCCTTTGAACAGTCAGTTGGAAGTAGACTACAGAAATTTAGTGGATCAGACAATAAAGAACTACTACAGAGGTAAACACCCTTCTCTATCTCTCTTCTCATTTGCGCTGAATCTTGATACGTGTGCTTACTGCCTTGCAAATGTTTAATTTCACAAGGATGAATATTGAAGAATGTGGTAAGTTAGTCATGTTCGAATAAAACCATTCACATTATCATACTGAAATCCTTCAATCCTAAAGGTAATCGATTTCGTGTTCCATCATTTACCTTGACCCTGACTTTGTTGAACTGAATTTTGAGCTTCTCTAATGTACAGTTTGATGCCTCACATGTTGCATCACATTTACTACATATTGACTTGCCATCAGTCTATTCAATGGTAACACTTGTGCTACTGGCTGATGTTAAGCAACGTGTAAAGCTTCTATGTATAAATGTACGGGAACATTGTAACATCTCAATCATCAAACCGGTGCATCTAATGGAGTATGCGAGTTCATGCTTGGTGGTTTTCATGAATGTTGAAAGGAAACATATTTGAACCTCCAATTCATGCAAATAAAGTCATAGAAACCATGCAAGAATTCACAAGTGATATTATAGGCCTTGGTATCAGAAGCCCTGTGAATATTTAAGTTGTGAGGAATGAGATGAATATTGATTGAGAAGGCTTTCTTGATGTTGTAATAAAGAGCTTAGTGCATTGTATTTTCAAAGGGTAGAAGTTCTTCACTGAGCTCTGTTCAAACAAATGTTCCATTCATCTCATCTATCAGTTTATAGTTTGTGGATCAGTTAGCCATAAGTTGAAAATTTTGAAGAATGACACAGCAGCTGATTGAGTAATAGTTTATGAAATTTCTGACATCTTGTAAGTTGTTTCCTTCTGTTAACATGATAAATCACAGAGTGAAGCAAACAATTATTGATCAAAACTTTACTCATAACTTCCATTTCCTAAAATTATCGTGAAAAACTTTCGGTTTCATGCAAAGATGCCCTTTTAAATATGTGTAAGCTGAACGGTATTTGTATTCTTTTTTGTTTTTAAACCTATACAGGTTTACATCCTTATTTAAAGATGAATACAAGATACCACGGGGATCCACAATAGATCTTTCAAGGGAACAAGGATATATCCTTCACACCAAAAGTAAGATGATATGACCAATCTACTGTTTTTTGACTCATGAATTTTGTTGGAACCTTTTTCTCTGCCAACCATAGGGCAATTGATGCAAAGACTGTCAATCAACTGCACCATATTTGATGAATATTTCTTGTTGTCAGCACTATTATAATCATGATTACTGTCATTAAAATCATCTCTCATAATCTTATCCTGTAAATCTGGGGTCAGCTAATTCCTGAAGGATCCTAGGATTTAGCAAAAATTCTAGACCAGCTGTTCTTCTGATGTCAACCCTCTATCAGGTGGTTTTTGAAAACACAAGAACTCCAGCAGGTGACTTTGGAAAGGAGAGGGCTTTTTAGTATTCCCTAAAAGCTACCTGTTCCACCGAAATTACATTTTGGCTTAAGTAAACTCATGCATAAGCAATACTAGGCTTTGGATAATTGTCCAGGCAGGGAGAAAGGTGAAAGTCTAGTGTAGTGTGTATTATATTCTCTAGGACTACTATCAACTTTGGCCTCTGAGAACTGGAAGAAAATCATAAGAAAATTTAGTTTTTTCTTTGTAGAACCTTTTTTCTTGTAATATTAACATTGTGTAATTATTATGTTTATAAAAACAATCCAATACTTGTATTGCATACGTCCCATCCCCTGTATGATGGTTCTTTGTCACATAATGCAGAAAGAATGAGCAAACCAAGACATGTAGCTTTTTTTGCCTTTGCTCGTATGAGAATAAATGTTTACCTTTGCTCGTCCAAATAATTCCAAAGTTGTAGGAAGTTTCTAACTATACATTTTCAAAAAAACAGAATATATTTATAAAATGCTATTTGAAACAACAGGAGATATTTTTCTTACAAGCTTTCCTCTTTTGGATTCTATCAACGCATGGTCAGTCATTGTATCATTGACTATATCTTATACATGGAATAAGCTAACTATCCTTGTTTCTTCATTTTTTGTTGCCTCTTCAATGCTAATCTACACCTATTTGCATCATGCCCAATTGTGTGCATCACTTTCATCAGTAATCATTTTTCTGTGGCATGTGCTCTTGTGTTGCAAATCAAAGCAAGTTTCTACATCTCCATTCTTGGAAAGTGCACTAAAAATATTTTCTCTGTGGTCAAACATGGCTTCAAAACTTGAGGTCATGTGAAGAAAGTTTGACCAACTTTGATGTCATTTGGTTGATGTTCTGATGATTCGCAGGTTATAGGAAATGAGAAGGCAGATCAACCTTTTTAGTGGGTTTTCCAGTTTTGCTTGCCACAAGGGGAGAGAGATCAGAGGTGATCTTGTGTTGGAAAAAAGTCACCAATAGCAAAGGGGTCAAAGAGAAAGGAAGGATTTGTGTCTTTCCTTGCGGTGTGGGGTGTGGAGGAAACTGGAGGAAAATCCACCATGTCAGGAACCTTAAATGCTGTTGGAGAAGGTGTTGAAGGGAGGAAACCAGAACTCTGAGGAAAACCCATGAGATGGTGATTTGTGAATGGAACCTTAAGAATTGGTAAAATACCAAAAGAAATGCATATGTGCTACTTAATTAGAAAACAAATTTGATTTGGTTTATGTACATAATGATATGATGACTAATGGTTGAGAGAAATATCAGTAAGGGTGGGCATGAGAGGGATGGGAGAGGGAGGGCAGAGAAGTGTGAGGAAATCACAGGTGGGACAATGTTTCTGGTTCATTTGGTAGTCCAGTATACTCGGTCATGTTGTGCCGGACCTGCAGAGGGTGTGGGCATCTTGTTCAAGATTGCCTCTTGGCAAGACAACATCCTCAGAAGGTTATGTCAGAGAGGGAGGAAGTAGCCAGGCCCAGAGCTCTAGTTGGAGGCATGTCCCAAAAATTGTAGTTTAACATGGGCAAAAGGGAGTTCTATGATAGAATAAGTTGAAAGGGAGAGGTGGGAGAAACCCTCCTGTCATTTGGTTTTAAGACTCCTTGGTCATAAGCGCAAAATTGTAAATCATGTCTTTAAAACCAATCTTTACACAACCCTCTCCTGCCAGATGCTCATTGGCAATAGATCAATATTTCCTTTGTCCCAGCATTCTCCCAGAGTATGCAAGGTCTTTACTTTCTCTTTGTCGTAGTAGATTTTTTTTCTTAGATGGTAAACTTCAGATTAAATATAGTAGATAGTTTTTTAGAAATAGATGGATCAAGACAGAGTCGGAAGACCTTCAAACCCTGGCTAATGGGTGTGGAAAGAAGGGCTATTAGGATGACAATGAGATGTGGTCATACAACAGTGAGATGTGGTCATAAAGCAAACTGGTGTGAGAATATGGAACATTCTGGTTGCAAAGGATTGGGATTGAGGGACAGCTGGAGGAAGAAGATAGCATTTCCTGTTGAATCATCTTGACTATCCTTAATGTTGATTTCCTCTGGGGAAGCAAGCTGAGTAGCAAGAACAAATTGTTGACGAGCGGGCCAGTGAAAGGGTGTCCAGAAGCATTCCAAGGAAATGATTATAAGCAGTTCCAGTTTGAGATCGAAGAAGACCGAGCAGGGTCCTGTCCTGGTCCAAGATAGCAGTTCCTGGAATGTCTGAACTGGAGGACACAATGATTCCTGCTGTGTTATCTTGACCATCTATGGTGCCGAGACGATCTGGGAGGATAGCATAAACTGGGTGTGGACCAGTAGAACAGCAAATGTGCGTCCAAAAACATCCAAGTGAGTGTATTGAGTTGATTTTCATGAATAGTGAAGGTCCTACAATAACTAGTCCAAAAGTTCAAGACTAGAAGCCATGGTAATAAAATAGTGCAGATTGAATGGTAGAAGAAACTGGCAGAGGACAAGAGCTTGATCTCAGTTCACGAGGGGAAAATGGAAATCCTTCATGTCCCAAGTCGGCTTATGCCATTGAGAAATTGGCCATCTCAGTCGCTCCTTTGGAAAGGTGTAGCAGGGTTCCTGAGGGACAAGGGTTACTGCCACAAGAGAAAGGTGACTCAGGTGTTCTTTTTTTTTTTTTGGGGGGGGGGGGTGGTGGTTGCTGAGGTGAAGCATGAGCTTGAAAAAGCAGGGGCCGTGGAGCTTCTAAAGAAAGGAAGACATGAGGACGAACATTGGACGGAAGATTTCTTCTTCTTTTTTCAGAAAAAGTGGGTTGCAAACCAATTTTATTTGGAGAAAGAGGCAATAGTGATACAATCAAAAGAGTAGAGAAGGAGTTCCTCTTTTGAGAAGAAAATGTAAAACTACAAGGAGCTATCCCTTTGTCCTACTCCTCTATTGTCTTATGATTAAGATGTCTACGCAAAAAGTATAAAATGGCTCAAGTTCTAAAACAAATATTTTCACTCTGAATTCTATTCCCCTTAAAATTGCTTCATTGCATTCTTTCCAAATTCTCCAACAAATGCAAAGCACTCTATTCTCCTCCACTCTGCATGTTAGCTCATGAGTCATGCCAGGCTGGGTAACCATATGGAGTAGAGAATCATGAGATAGATATGGCTGGATTAGAATAAAACTTCTTATTTTAATGAACTCTTTAGTTAACGAATCTATATTAGAAAACTTCTATATGCATTATATTTTTTTAAGGCTGTCAATGATCTTTGAAATCTGATGTTACACACTTACACTTTCATTTAACAACTTTTAAGGTATTTGCCTACAGAACTATATAATTGTTATTAAGTAAACTTGCTATCTTAGTGGGCATTCTTTATCAAAATTTACATATATATATATATAATATATTGGCAAATAAAAGTGTATAATTCCAGAGTTATTGTTTAAGTTGAAATTGAATAGTTTAATCAACAATCAACATCCTATATCAATTGTTCAAATATGGTGATATATAATTCTCAAGAAGACTATAGTACTTTTCTGTCTTCATGTCCCATTTTTCTAAATTTTCCATTTCTGATACTCATATCTGTGTTGACGTTTGACACCCATGCGTGTGCCGTACAAATCATAGCATGCCACTGATTTCAAATTCCTGTAATAATATATTGTCCCTGCTCCATGAATAAAGGTTCAATTTCTTTCTTGGACTTACCTGTGTTGTTACTCCATCAAGCTCAATGTTTGATATCTCTTACGTTTCTTGTGCTAGTTGATGGAAATGATGTTGGAAGCATCCAAAGTAAGCTCCTCTGCCAGTCCATACTGGATCTTTACATAGGAGATGATCCATTTGATAAACGTGCAAAAGAAGAAGTTGGACTTAGTTTGGCCTCACTTCTTCAAAATTAGATCTCAGCAGAAGCATGCATCAAGGGACATTATGAATATATTCAGTAACATGTCATTGTTGCTTGTGCATTTCAAGACAGTGAGAAGTTCACTTGTGTGACAATGTACACCCATAAGATATGGATTTCCAGTAACATATAATTGTTGCTTGTGCATTTCAAGACAGTGGTGAGTTCACTTATGTGACATGTGCACCCATAAGTGATGGATTTTCCATGTCTACCTATTGCATTGAGTTTTCCTTTTTTTGTTACATTCACCAACATTGTTGGTGATACAGATCTTGCTCAACAAAGCGATGTGTACCCACACTTGAAATTTTTCTCCCTAATATTATAACATGGATGGATTGATCATGTTCTGTTGTTTGACGTGCAAAACAATGTTGGTGATACAGATCTTGCTCAACAAAGCGATGTGTACCCACACTTGAAATTTTTCTCCCTAATATTATAACATGGATGGAGTGATCATGTTCTGTTGTTTGACGTGCAAAACAATGTCTTTTGGGTTATTGTGTTAGATGAATGCAAATGCTGTCTTCCGAGGAAAATTGTCTTTCTTAATTGCTCAAACTCTTGAAAAATCTTATTTTGAGGCGTCTAAAAATACAGTGCACATGACTTTCTTCTACAATATCCGGAGTTGTATTAAAGAAAAACAGGTTATATCAAACATAGTACTGTTTTGACGGGATAAATAGATTTTGGTGATCACATATTAGTTGTAAAATATTTGTTTAGCCTTTTGTTGGCATTTTGGTGTACCTTTTGATGCTATTTTGTGGATATCCTTATATTTTTAATGAAAAACTAAATTACTTTGGATAAGAGGTGAATGATTAGATTAGAATATGTGATTAAGTTGTTTGAGCTTATTCTAATGTGGTCTATCTACAGGATAAGAATCCCCGTTTGTGGAATATATCCAATCCCTTTAGTAGCATTATCATCATCCTATTCTATTCTACTTTGTCCAACTTTTCATGCAAATAAAAACTTAGACAAAAATTACATAAAATTTTATTCTAAATTTATGTTATGATGATGATGATGAATCAATTAACGCAGTATTAATAAATTTCTATCAACAACTCCCCGACAAGAGCTGAGGCACAATAATTTTTTTTAATATATATATATATATATATATATGAAATTGTTAAAGTGCGGCGGTGCAATTCTGTCGCACTTCAATTACTGTCGTTGGATCGTCATCCAACAACAGCAAACACTGCATGTGTCTTGCGCGCACAATTTTTTTTTCTTTTTATATTGCCGTTGGACGACGATCTAACGACAATAGTTGGGGTGTGACGGAGCCACACTTTCACACCTATATATATTGTTATGTCATTACAGTTCAATGATCATTGACAAAAGATCATTTTTTTTAATTTTTTTGGTAGTTCGAATATTTAACCGAACTACATAGATAATGCCGATTGCCGAACGAGGCTCGAGATGTTCTTTCTTGAATCCAATGAAAGTCCGAATCCGACCCGATCGATCCGGTTCGAATCTTGGTCGTGAGAGAGGCCCATTAGAGTCCTCCGTTTCGGACCTTTCGGCGGGTCCTTCGAGCGACGGCTGGCGGCGTGACAAGGTAGTCCGGCGTTTAGGGTTGCTCTCCGTTTATAAAAGGAACCACCTTACCCCAAACTCCTGCACACCGCCGCCACCGCACTCCCTCTCCTTTCCGGGTCTCAGCTTCTCCCTGCCGGAGAAGACGGCGCACGGCGCCCAGCAGTGTTGGAGATCTCTCTCTCTCTCTCTCTCTCTCTCTCTCTCTCTCTCTCTCTCTCTCTCTCTCTCTCTCTCTCTCTCTCCGGCTCTCGATTCCCAAATGCGAGCTGCCCCTCTTCGTCCGTTCGCATAGTGATGAGCCCCTGCTCAAGAAGGGAGGGGGGGGGTGCTGGCGACTAATCCAATGTTTCGTCTCCAATCGATGTTTACTTCTCCGGAATCTCGTCGTTTGATCTAATCTGCACCGAGTGTGCTCTTCCTCTGTGTGTGTGTGTGTGTGTTTTTTTTTTTTGTGTGGGGTTTTTCGTGAATGTCTTGTTCATGGGTTTAGTGTTAAACTCGATTCCCAGATTAAAAGGTGAGGACTTTTCTGCCTCCCTCTATTCATGTGGCATGGATCTTGTTGTGGTGTGCTGTATCACACATAGTACATCCATTCCACTCCGATTCATCCCATCGATTGGGATGTTTTTATTTAACGAGAAAATTTTTAATTTCCGGTGAGATAGAAGGAAGGTTTTTAGTAGATTTCTACCCCGTTCCTCTCTTTGGAACCCTAGTCCAATCTGTTTGGGGGAAACCCTAATTTCGAGTTTAGTTTGATCACCTGAGCAAAAAAAGCAGGGGTGTGTTTATCTGTGAGCACATCTTTCGTCAAGTCTCAGGGAAATTGACGGCATCACTATTGGGTGAACCCCCGTAGGTTTATCCGACCATGGACTGGTGGTTCAATCCGTGATGTGACATGATACTTTGCTCTAAATCTAGGGTTCTTCTCCCTTCCCTTTTTTTTGAAAAAACTTGTTCAATCATCATTATTACAAGTGATTTTTATTTCGTATTCGTGTTTAAATCTAATAAGTTAATATATTTTTTAATAATATCTTATCATTTTATTTTGAGTTTTTTCAAACTCTTGTATTAATATTTATTAAAATTTGATCATATTTTTTAATTGATTTTAAGACAGTACCGTGTTATTCAAATCATTTGATTCTATTTTTTTCTCTCATTTGGCTATTTATTTGAGAAACAATTGTTGTGTCCATACATACATATCTAACACTTTGTGGGTACAAGTGTTTTTCCTAGACTTTTGATCGGTTGAATCAGACATGAGACTTGTGCAACGAAAATAAACAAAAAAAAATGAAAGAAATCAGACATCAGAATGGTCTTCGTTTCTTAATTTTCTTGTTTTTGTCATTTCTCTTCCTCTTTAATTTACAGGTGGGGATCCTCCTGTGGTTTGATCAGTTTGACTGACCTAATAAGATGATGAAACTGTGGCTGTGTGGGGTTTGTGTGCATAATTTGGAAGCTTTGCAGAGGATGGCACACCTAGAGTAATGGTTGTTGTTCATGTTCTTTTGTTGAGAATGTTTCCTTGGATAATGTTATGTTAAATAAGTGTAGAAAAAAATATGCCTCAGCTAAAAAAAAATCTCAAATATATTCCATGCCCTAATAGTTTGAGCTAAACAATTTCAAAGTGAGATTGTGTATTGTAGGTCTAAAATGTGTGTTCCAAATATTAGGTGACAAGGTGGATTCAAAGGCCTATATCATGTATGAGAAAAGTTTAAGGCATTTTTGGAAGTGGACAAATGTCATACCTAATTGTATTTTTTTAAGATAAATTAATTAGAAATCTTTATTATATATCTGACTTATTTTTTAGGGGAAATTAATTAAAAATTTCTGACTGTAATAGGGAGGTCCTTACTGTAATATGATTTAACATGTACTGTAACAAGAGATAATATTTGTTGTAATGAGTTACAGTTCTATCATGGATTAGAAAATAAGACAAATATCTATTAGGGACTCTTAATTAATTTGTCATATATTTTAATCTTTATTAGAGTTGTAATTTATTATAATAAATATTAAATTTTAGAAAAAATTAATTAAAATTTTCTGACTTTAATAAAGAGATTTTTATTGTAACATGATTTGATGTATATTGTAACTAGAGATAACATTTATTGTAATGAGATATAACTCTATTAAGGATTAGAAAATAAATCAAATATTTGTTAGAGATTTTTAATTAATTTGTCTTAAATTTTATTATGACAAAGATTTTTATTATTATTATAATCAAAGACTGTTCATTAATTTATCTATTTTTTAATTTCCATTCCGTGGGATCTTCTGCACAGTGTCACTGATTTTGGAGCCCATTTTATATTTTGGAATCCATTGACATGGGGCAGTGTAGAAGGCTTACAATTAGAAGAGGTGTTTCTACACTTTTGAAAATAGAGTAAAATTTTCTTATCAGACATTCTGTTGTCCGGTTGGCCACTTGGGTTAAGAAAAGATATAGGATGTGTTTATCTGTGGGCACATCTAAGAGAAAATAACATAATATTTTCATAAGTAATATTTGCTACACACACTAAAGATGTACAGTAAAATTTTGGTTTGTTTTGTTTTCGCGCATTCAGACATCAAATCATACAAAACAAACTAAATTACATAAAGAGAAGTATAACCAGTATAAACTTTCATAAAAAATGCAAAGAATGCAAGTGAATGGCTATAATGCGAGGGGGGATTCTTTGATGCCAAATTATAACACCAAACATATAGCTTTATTTTTTGTTATTAAAAAAATATTTGAATGAAATCAGTAAATAACATATTTAAACTTGCTTAAACATGAATCATTATTTTCTCCATTAGGTCGATTAAAGTGCAATTACCATCTGTTTGTGAGACTAATTGGATACAGGTGCACATATTATTTCAGATTCAGTCAAACCAAATAGGAGGTAAATTGAGACATTTTGGTTTAGGCATTGTTTGGTAACACTTTTAAGTGTAGATTTCAATCATTTAATGATTTAAAATCTATTTTTCTCTCTAATTATCAAATAAGTAAAACAAATTTTAAATTATGTAAAAATAGATTTTAAGAGAGAGGAGAGAGATAGAGAGAAAAAGTGTAATGATAATGTGTTGGACTTTGAACTTCAAAAGCTGATGTAAAAGAGTTTTTAGGAGATTTGAGATTTCAAAAAAGTGAAATCTCTAAAAATGTTATCAAACAATGTCTAATCTGGTTCGAGTTAAATTAGTTTCGGTTTGGTTTTAAAAAGATATAAACTAAATAAAAAAATCATCAACATTTCAAATGAATGTGCTGTTTGGCTTCGTTCGATTGTTAATGAAAATTTCTTTAACCGAATCGAAGATGAAATTTCTTTCTATCTTAGATCTCTCGAATCTTGCAAATGATGGGCCATAGGAGGGGGCCAATCATAATGGATGAACTTTCATATTATCTTGAAACAAAACAAAGGAGAATCTTGATATGGGAATAGAGAAATGCTTATTTTACAAAGTCGTTCAGTAAGATTGAGAAAATGATCTGTTTTTGTCATATTCACGTCAATCGTATTGTGTTATGATAAATATTTAGTACACATAAAAAAGTGTGTACCGAGGTGGACACTTTTGATAAGGTTGTGCCATTTTAACTTTAAAGATATATGCCTCTTATCTTTATTTTGTAAACTGAATTGAGGTGACACATTTTTATTAGTTGTGTCTATTTAGTGCACACTAAGAGTGCACATTTAGTGCACACTTATATTTGATAATCAAATAAGTCTTGATAACCCCTGATAAAAGGGGTTTATCGATCCTGATAATTATTTTGTTGCTTTGGTAAACATGATAGCTTATTAGACACTTATCAACATTTATTAGTGATAAGTCTTGATAAATCTAACTCTCAATTTTGAACTGATAAAGTTATCTGAACTTATAATGAGCTAAAAATATATCAAAGTGGAGATAAATCTCATTAATGATTTTGATGTGACATAAAGTGACTCATTAATGATTTTGATATGACATAAATTGATCGATGTGATATAAAATTATCATACCTCTAAATATTGCACCAAAATAAGAAGCCGCTATCAGAAGTTATCTTATCAGAGGATAACTTATCAGATTATCAAACATGTCATAAAAGTGTGTACTAAATATTTCTCATTGTGTTATAGTTAATAAACAAGTGGTAGTGGTGAACAGTCATATCATATCATATCTATATGAATATGATATGATGTGATTGAGTTGGCTTTAGTCAATCCCTATGTTTATGGCAAAGAGAAATATTTGGTTCACACTCTCACAAGAGTCTATTGTGACTGTGTGTCCATTATATCAAAGTAATTGTACACTTAATCTCATTATGGTTATGCATACCATCACAAGTGATATGCACCAAATATTTCTCTTTAGCAAAATCTCTCTAAGTCTTGTTTGGTATGGGGATAGAAAAAATAGGGATGAAGGTACATTAATCTGGGGATATATTATCCACATCTTTAATTCATCTATTGTTTGGTATTTTCAGGAATAATTTTTTAAGTAAACCCCATCTTTCTTTTGATAGAAATAGTGTTAGTGTGAGGATAGAACTTTCGTTTTCTACAATTATACTCTTTTCGTTTGAAATAAATTGTGTTAGGTGGACATATTTTTTTTCATCATTCTATCGTCATCTAGAACGCCTTTTTATGCTAAAATAAAGATTGTACAATCTCTTTATATTTTTGTAGTGATTTTTAAAATTTGATCATGTATATTACATTTTAGTAATCTTATTGAATTTTTTAAAACGTTAACCATCATTATTTCTGAAGCGTAATGTTTATTGCATTAAAATAGTTCTAGAAAACATAAAATAAAATAAGAAACAAAGTCTACCCCTCCCCCCTTTTCACGCTCTAAATATATTAAAGTAAAAATAAGAAAATAGAGGAGAAAATGGGGATAATATCGATTGGGATAAGTTATCCCAGCAAAAATATGGGATGATTTATCTCCAACTTACATTTATTTCTTCTTTAAATATCTCTAAAATATTTAAACCATCTTTATCCCCATTTTTTTGACATGCCAAACATAGAATGAGATTAGATTTATCCTTATCCCGTACTTAATCTCCTGTCAAATTATAAGGCGCCTTAGATGGCTCTCACATTATCTAAACTAAGGTTGGCAGACTTGTTGTTGACCCGAATCCTGTCTGATATACGATATCAAGATATATTATGTTGGTCCAGGACATCCTTAAATCAGCTAGTTTTTTTTTTGAAAAAAATAAAAATAAATAAGAAGATATTATTTGTGCTGATCATGTCGTAGATAAGAAAATCTTTGACACTGTACGAGATTGATTTGCCATACCACTGTGATCTAGAAGGAAGGGCATCTATATTGTTGTCGGAGAAATTTCTCTTCTCATTGTTTTCAGGGGACTGGTTTATTAACATCGATCCATCAACTTAATTTGAGACCAGCAAATAAAAAATGTGCCAAATCATCATCTAACAGTAAAAATTGATAAATGCTCATAAAGAAGAAGAGGGTTTTGGTACATCCTTTTTGATGTGTTAAATCTGCCGACCAGAGTGAATTATGTTAATTAAAAATCCATTTTCCAATCTGACATATATATTGATCACCAAATTTGTTTTATTCTTTTTTATACGAAATTAATAATGCACCATAACTGGTGCAATGGAGTTCTCTACCACCAAGAAGAGCACATGAAAAAACAAAGCAACAATCGTTGGACAGGCCATCTTTGTCTACAGCGTTCCACATAAATTGTTAAAAATATTAATTTTCACGTATTTAAATAGTTGTAGTTACATCCGCATCATATTGAATTCACGAAATTGCACTCAAATTGCATATTCTAAGGATATTTTTGAACTTTTCAACATTTTTGTGACATTATATATATACAATAATGTTATGTTACGATGAGATTTTTGAGTACGGCCCCGTCGTATCATCAATGTGAACTGTTAGATTTTAATTCAACGGTTTATCTATACTCACCGAATAACACCGAGCACCGAACAACAAGTATTTCGAACGCCGAATTGAACGTCTGAACACCAAACACAGATTGAGTACCTGATCAGTACCACCTGATTTGATTTAGTTCATGAGGCTGGCGGTACACTTGTTATCCTTCAAAAAATTTGTCTCTTATTCCATTATAAGGAATAGTGATCAGTAGCAAAAGTATCCTCTCTACAAGTCTATTTCTAAAATTTTTCATCTTATTTTCGTGTCATGTTTAATAACCTTGCTACATTGTACTATTTGCGAGAATGAACATGCTGTAATCCTCCATCCATAAGCATTCCATTAAAATATCTTATTTGATCCTCACCTAGCTTTAACCTGATTTGAAAAGCACCTCAAATATCTTTAATCTCTCATAAATTTGTTTTTTCTTCTCATAGTATAATTAACAGCTTAATTTTATATGTGACAACATATCATTTTCAGCATCTCAAACATACGAAAGTTAATTGCAAGGGTATCCTTGATGGACACTATATTATATGTTCATGTAGGAAGGCCATTAAAATAACATAAAATCATTTTGTAAATAAATTTATAAAGTGTGTATTTAATTTTTTGTAAATAATCTTTACCATTTTAAACGCACGGCCGTCTTCAATGTGGTGACTACCCAAGGACTGTAGCAAAGCCTATCCACTTGACTTGTGAGAATGCTCACATAATTAACTTTATGAGAAAGGTTTTTTGCACTTTAAGTATAATATGACTAGGTAATAACTCATGTGATATCTCTCACATGAAGAGTGATAAAGTGGTAATCTAATTATTGGATGTCACATGGACTTGTGTGTCTAGTCATATTACACTTAAGTGCAATGTGAAAATACAATAAATCTTTCTCTTAACTTTATACCTTCAGTATTTACCCCATTTTGACTAAGAAAAGACACCTCAAAGATGACCAGAGGTAAGAAAAAAGTAATGTTTCCTTCGGTAGCTACATGGGAATACACAATCCTATCAGGTTAAAGTTGACATATATATATATATATATATAGGTTGATCTATATTCCTTCGAATATTGATCTCTAGAATAATCTACCTCTCACAAAACAGCCCACTGGTTTATCAAAATAAATTCTATCTTACCCCGAGACAAATCATCCTTCCAAGTTAGGATAACAGAGATGATCCTAACCCCTAATTAAAAAGGGGTTGAAAGAATTTCTAAGATTCGAATATGGTGGAATTTAACTTTTGTGTATAGAGTAATAGTACTCACTATACATATAGATGTGATGTGTATTATTCGCTGACGAAATATCAAATATATATAAAAATAAAATATATATGTATATATATATACATATTAAAAAATAAAGTCTATCATTTTATCTTATCTATTTTCCTCCTAATCAGGTCACTATTAGAAAATGACTATTTAGCGACGGATCAATTCTGTCGCTATTTCGTCGCTAGAGACTCCAACGACGGTATAACAACAGAACTAAGCCGTACATATACGTTGGACGTTAAGTAGGGGCGGGTGTATGCTGGTCGCTACGCCGTCGCTAATAGCGACGGATTAGCGACCGCAACTATCCTCGAGGCTCAATGTTAGAGGCAGCTCAATTTTTGTCGCCAATCCGTCGCTAAATTAGCGACGGACATACACCATCCTCAGTATAGCAACAAAGGCGAATAGTTCTATCAGTCCATATTTTATCGCTAAATAAATAAAAATATTATAATATATATATTTTACATTTGTATACATTTTCATATGACAATTAACTAAAAAATAAATATATCACAATCACCATTCAAACGTAACAAAATCACTTAAGTAATTAAGTAAAATTTAAATATTTTACACTAATTCAAATATTTGTTAAATATTTGTCAACAAATCACAAAAATGTTTACATAGATAATGCGAAGAAGATAAGAATGAAAAAAAATGAAATGACGAGACTCCTAATCGTCTGCAAGATGAGTCTCGTGGTCGTCGTCATCTGCATCGCTACTAACGTGTTCTCCAACGATCTGTAAACAAAAATAATTATTAAACATGTATGAATATGAAAAAAAAATAAGAGATCATTTTATATTAACAAATTATAAAATTAAACCTAAATACTCCCTGCCAAATTCTAGAACCAGTTGATTGTTGAGGGAGAGGAGGTCATGCTGCATTGTATTCAAAAATAATAGAATGACATATTATATCCTACTATCAGCAAAGTATATCAAGGAGTATTTTAGTGATATATTAGCTCTTTATTTATGTTCAGATGAGGTCACATATTTAAATTTCATAAAAAATAGTTTTATAAATTACAACAAATTAGTTTTCTAACTAAAAAAATAGCAAACAACAAATTAATATTTCACATAAATGTGGATGCCAGTTCTAACTCCTCCAGCAAATACACCAAGTCGAGCAAACAGACATGATATGTTGTTATCCGCAACTATATAGTTTGTAAAATAAAAAATGTTAATGGAATATGTCAAAAATTAAAGCCCACACAAAACGAGCATTAAGCAACGAACGAAACCAAATCATCCACATACATGTTCAGTTGTCATGATATATAATTATCTCAATCGTGTTTCATGGATATGCTTTCATGTGCATTACATTAGTGCGACCTCATGGATTCTTTGAACCCATTCTCACATCTTCTCTTGTAGTTTTCTTTTCCCATCTACAGCATCGATCATTTCTCATCTACCATGCCATTGTTCTTGGATGACCACTGAGGGGGCAGAGGGAAAGGAGCGAGGGGGGGGGGGGGGGGGGGGGGCACTACAAGAAAAAGTGTTTATAGAGACCGATATAGAGACCAAAAATATCGGTCTCTAAATGCGCATTTTCTTGTAGTGGGGCACAAGTAGTGGAGGTGGGGTGGGGTGAGGGTTGCAGGGGGCACATGCCGGCAGAGGTGTGGAGGAAGGGAGGGTTGCAGGGGGCAGAGGGAAGGGGGCACATGTTGGCGGAGGTGTGGGGAAAGGGGGGGGTTGCAGGGTGCAGAGGGAGGGGAGGGGGGCATAGGTCGGCGGAAGGGGGGGGGGTGGGAGGGGAGGGGGCGTTGGCGAGAGAGAGAGATTTACCGACAATGGCAGTGGAATGCTCGAAGGTCGGCGAGCGACGAGATGATCAGGTGTGTGTCTTTGACGACAGGCGAGGGAACTCCGAGATAAGGGGAAGAAGATAAAGGGGGGAATGGGGGGCGAGAGGTTTTGGCGGAAGGGGGGGGGAGGGGAGAAGGTTGAGACGGAATTACAATTAACTAGCGACGGAATAGCGATAATAAATTTTCTGTCGCTATATAGTGACAAACATAGTAACAACCATCTGCCCTCCTCATCCACCGCTGAAATCTAATTTAGGGAGGGAAATTAGTTTGTCATCAATTGGTCGCTAATTAGCGACGAAAAATTATCTACCGTTAAATTTCGTCGCTAAATCATGATTTTCTTAGAATGGGTAAGAAAGTATATACCCACCACACTTTAACTAAGCGTTATGGATTCACAGCGAAGTGTATAAAACTCATCCACAGACAGAGTACATACGTATACGGATTTTGTCAGTGACGGATCTCATGTGGCCTGCATCACACACGGGTCCACCGTTCTTCCATTCCGAAGTCCGCAGGGCATGTGACAAGGTGAGCATTCACCATTTATTGCATGGAGTGGAGAAACTACAGCAGATAGCTGAAACGGTGTGTCGGCATGACCGATCAGTCTGCAGCGCTCTCTGCCATGCAACCTTCTCATCCAGTAATATGAAGAAAAAACTTGGTGCACACCGGTTCTTTGATTGCTCATCGCATCAATATAATGAACAGTATAACACGGCCGAGACGATGTGTGCGCTGAGACTTCCCCTAATTATCTGAAAGCTGAAGGCCCTGAAACTACTAAGTCCATGACTCGATATGCTATGCATGTCTGGCTTAGGGCGCCCACAACCATCAGTGGGGTGTTGGGGGGGGGGGGGTGTGGAGCATATCATGATCAGAAGAAACGTGGCAGAGGAAGGGAAGGGAAGCATGTGAAATGGGCACCCGTGAGATTGAGAAATGTTTGTGAGGTGGGTTCTTAAAGGCGTTTCAATGCCCTCATATTCTACCATCACAGACATCATACGGCTTCCTTCTTCCCCATGGAGCTTCCTTCCCACATGAACAGAACCAACGTACTCTCACACACGATCGCACGCTGCTAGCTAGCTACCGGGTGTTGTAGTACGTACTTCCACAGCTCTCTCCACCTGGTTTGATGTTTTCTAATCTACTCGGATGCTATATATAATGTCTTAATTAGTAGAAGTACAACATCATATATAAGCTTCCTTCATCCCCGAATTAATGTAGGGTGGGCTATATATGAACAATTAATGATGCTTCTAAACTTTTAATCAAGTATTTTGTCTAATACTTAACCTTGAATATATATATATATATATACAAGAAATAACATTGTCTTAATTAGTCACTAATTGATCATGATAGCTTCTGATCATCAGATTAGTGATCATTGGATTCTGTTGGTGGCGTATGTGATTTAAGCTCACATGCTTAGGGAGTGAAATCCGAATACAGTACTTTTTTACTCTTTGGAAAGTGTTTTGACTCTTGATCCACTTTAATTAACACACTCTTGCCCGTTGGTACGTGTTAAAATGTGCCTTCAAGTATTGGGCGGGCATGCATATATATCAACTGTTGGCAGCTTACTTGAACTAATTATTAAGCACACCATTTTTGGCAGAGGTAGAAATAACTTTTAATGTACTTAATCCGCACCCTTGATTAAACTCTCTAGAGATGATGCTTTAATTTATTAATGATTGTCCCTCACTACGGGATTATATCCCTCCTCCCCTTTCATTTAATCTTAGGGTCAAAATTAAGTTATGGAAGTTGCATTTTAAGATGGGAAGGCCATGATCGATGATATCTTCACATATCGAATAACAAATTTTCTTCATGTTCATACAATCCCATAGACATGAGCATCACAATAGATCACAACATGCAGCTATTATATCTATCTATCTATATACTTGAAAATCGTTACCTTTGTACTCTTTCTTCCCATATTTCACCCCTCCTTTTGTACAGAAGAGGTTTTTCGTTGTGGAGGATTTCATCCCATACACGTTACCATAAGAGATCACTTCTCAACTCTCATAATTCCACATTTGCACACGGCATTGCTCTCAACCAACCTACTTAGGATCCCTTACAATAATAACAAGGGCATGCAGACCGACGTAGAACAGTACACCAACTTAGCCAACGGTCACACGGTCTTTCAAATAAAAAAATTAAGAGAGAGAGGAGAAAAAAAACATGCAGAAACGTGATCGCATTGAAACCACTAGTCTTTGCTCTCCCAGACTACACTCTACACTACATATCCCCTCGCCCTCTTCCACTCCCACACGCTCACACTCTCTCCTTTCCCCCCTTCTTCCTGATCCTTCCATGGAGAACTACCGGCGAACCCCCCTGCGGCCGTGGAAGAAGGGCCCGAGCCGCGGGAAGGGCGGGCCCCTGAACGCCTCCTGCGAGTACGCGGCGTCCGACAACGGACGTGGGGGAAGTGGGTGGCCGAGATCAGGGAGCCCAAGAAGCGGACCAGGCTCTGGCTGGGCTCCTTCGCCACCGCCGAGGAGGCCGCTCTCGCCTACGACGATGCCGCCCGGCGGCTCTACGGCCCCGACGCCTACCTCAACCTCCCCCACCTCCAGGCCAGCCTCGTCCCCGGCGCCGCGGCGGCGGCCGAGGGTGCAGGCAGGGCGACCCACCGGTTCAGGTGGTTCCCTTCCAGGGGGACCCCTTCGACGCTCCCCCCGTGCGGGCTTCTCAACCTGAACGCGCAGCACAGCGTCCACGCCATCCACCTGCGCCTCCAGGAGCTCAAGAACAGCGGCAGGCCTGCTTCCTCTTCCAACCCTCCACCTGCGGCGCAGAAGCCTCCTGCAACCGCGGCCTCCCCATTAACCGAAGAGGCCCGCCATGCTGAGCAGCACATCCCAGCAGCTGTAGCTCCCGATCAGGCCTTCCCGCGGGAACACGTTAATCCTGCAGAGATCGGCGCATGCACCGTCTCCGGCGCCGAGAAGCCTCAGATCGATCTGCGGGAGTTCCTACAGCAGCTGGGCGTGCTGAAGAAGGACGAGAACGATCAGAACGCCGCAGCGGCGGCCGACGCCGATGAGGTCGCCTCGGCTCCGCCGTTGCCGGCAAAGGAGAGTGACGCCACCGAGGGCGACATGGTAGGGTTCGACGACGGCAACTTCAACTGGGACGCGCTGGTGGAGATGCAGGGATTAGGGAGCCATCACGGGTTGATCGAAGAAGACGGCGGCTTGCATGGGGTCGCCGACGACGACGTGCATGAAGAACAAGGCTTGCCCATCACCCTATGGGATCTTTAGTACAAGTCTCCGTCAGCCATGTAATTTGACCAATCAAGATCTTTAGCAGGGATGTCAATGGAAAATATATGCCCAATGGGTCGATCAGATACTGGCCGGATCTTTTTAACCTAGATAATAAAAAAGTGCTTTTTTCTTTTGACAGGTAGATGATAAAAAGTGCTATATATGTTCCTTAATTTGTCAGTGTTTTTATGTACCCGTACGAACATCTTTATGCTGGAATTACATAACAAAAATGATTAGATGTGAAAGGTTAAGGTATACATTGGATGGTGTATGTAGTACCGTGTAGCTACATACGTACCAAATACTCTTGTCACTTTTTTGGTAATTATATATATGTACTAGCTCTGTATCTAATAAGTTTATAGAAGTTTAGGTACTTGTTTCTTTTAGAAATAATTATAACGATTAAAAAGAAGAAAAATATATTTTAAAATATCATAAGATAAGAAATATATAAAGTGACAAAGTAAATATCTTCAGTAAATAAAAAGTTCATATGATATATTTGTCTATCCTTTACCTCCTCATTTTAGGGTGAAGATATCGGATTTTAAGTATCAAGAGATGGTTATCCAAAATGGAAGAAGCGATTGCATATTTTTGAGAGTTTTGTTTTGGGGGGGGGGGGGGGGGGGGCAACAAAGGAAGTATCTAGTGTATCACGGAGCAGTATTTAAATTATATTTTATTATATAGTATAGATATGTATGAATTTAGTGCCAAAATACAAATGATTCAATAATTTTCCTTTTTGGGGGATTTTGCATTACATTTTTTTTTTGCATACAAAACCAGTGGAGCGGCGAAGAAGTAATGATAAATTCATATCAAAATACATCATTAAATAGTTAAAGTAAGGATAACATGTAATTAGGGAAATGACATATAACAATGGATTATCACGAGGAGTGACAAGAATAAGATTATGGTCAAGAAACAAGTAAACTAATTTGAAATACTTAGGAGATAGAAATAATAATCTACGTGGGGGAGAACTAAAAGAGTAAATCAAGCAGCATAATTTGTGAAATTAGTCATCTTAACTCTTAATAATCTTTTGAAGTATATTCATGTCAAAACAATCATTTATTAACTTATCTTAATGATGCAGGTGCTCATTTCTAAAAAGTAATTTTTGTAGATAGGTTGGGCGCTATATGACGAGGGTCTCTATGTGCGGACGCCTTCTAAATGCGTCGTATCGTACGGCCGCGAAAAGGAGGCGGGCACAAGACACCTCGCGTTCAGATCCAGAGCCGAACTCCGACAGTTTCAATCCAAAATCTCAAAGACAGATTTCTATGGTTTTAAAGAGAGAAAAACAATAAAAACACTTTGTACATGCTTATAAACCTACAGAAAGCTTGAAACAAGATCAAAACATGACTTTTACATCACTAAAAGGTTTTAAGAACATGTTTAAAATGTGACAGTCAATAAAACACCTAATACAACAAAAACCACGCAAAAAATTGGGGGAAACATGATTTTCTTAATCTAGACATAAAGAACTATCAAGTGGCATGATCAATTAGAGTTTGGCCTGTGAGAGCACTTACCTTTGGCGAAATTATGAAACTAGGGCAAAAACAGGAGAACTTGATGAAGACTCTTAAAATTCCTCTTTTCCCACAAGGTCCTCCCCTTGGCCTTTCTTCTTATCCTGAGGTCCACCAACTAGCAATAGGGGCGACCAAGAGAGAGATTGGGATATATTTTAGGATTTCCCTTTTTAATTCTTAATACAACTCTACTCCCTTTAAAGATTTTTCATATTAATCTCTATCTCCGAGCCTTCCAATCTCTAATTGGGTTGGGATAGACTTAAGAAATCGTGTCTAAATGTTAAGGATAGTGTTAGGACTCAAGTTTAGATAATTATGACATTTATTTAAGTTTATTTAGCTTATTTAAATAAGAGGATAATAGGTATTCTGAATTTAATAATAATTTCTTATTATCTCTATTATTCTAACTTCTCTTTTGCCCTTACTCCAAGATGGACTATTAATTAATCCCATTAATAGCTTTTACTTATTAGATTTTATTTTAAACTCATTATTCACTTGAGTTTTTAATTAATTTATTTTATTTTATCTAAATTAAATATCTTGGGTTGCTACAATCCTAGTTTGAAGTTGAACACTTCAGCCTCCTACGAGTTTCTGAGACAATAACATCAAGATTTCACTAATCAACCAACCAGCCACACAACCACCTGGTGCACAATCTGCACCAGGTCTTCCTATCCATGAGACACAAATCACTCGATGTCACAACACCAGGTTTTTCCTACACAAGAGGGTTAACTAGGGGTGAGCAATGGGTCGGTTCGGTCCACCCCTATTTTTAGGGAACCGAACCGACCCGAATTGTACAGTTGAATCGAAGCGGTTCGGTTCGGTTCAAATCGAAATATGGCAAAAAATGGGTTTTACCTCTGCGTGAGGAGACACCAAAGGTCTCAACCACTGCGCTACAAGTGCTTTTATGTATATTTGTATTATTAATTAATTATATATACATATAAGTTCAAAGTATGTAAAAAATGAGTGCTTTAAGCGAGATTTAATAATTATATATACATATTCGGTTGATTTCGGTTTCTCAACCTGAAACCAAATTGAACTGTGAGATCCGTGAAACCGAACCAAACCGGCCGGTTCGATTTTTCAGTTTAGACCAATTTTTAAACACCCTAGGGTTAACAACACCCCGATCTTCCCTATCCAAGAGGCATAAACCACCTAATGCCACATAACGTAGGTCTTCCTCTAATCAAAAGAAAACCAGCAGGCCACTTAGGCCCACACTTCATAAATAAGTGATGCAACAAATAAGTCTTCTTACAGGAGGGCAACGACAAGCACAAAGCCAACACAATTCAAAAAGATAGAAATGAGAAGCTTGATGTTGATGGTTGATGCTCCGCGAGAACGGCGATGAAGCTTTACGACCAAGCAGCTTTCTTTCTTCAAAGTTGAATACGAGAAAGTTTGTTGAGGAGAAATTGAACTTTTTCATGATAAAAAGACTGAAGTAGTTGAAGGATCGCTTAGTTTCTTTGGAATCAAAGTTCGATGTGTTTTTCTTGAAATGGCTTACTAGAATCTCATTCACTTATATGCATTGGCAGTGTGCTTCATCTTTGCTTGAAGGCTGTTTGTCATATATATATAGACATGTTTGAGCTTGATGACTATTCGAGCATGGATATACCCATTGAGTAAATTTCCAATGGTACAACGTTCATTGGCTACTGGATAGGTTATTCCTTGTATCCATTTTCTCTTAGTACGCAAATCTACTCAATATTTGACATAGGATAAAAAAATACTTGACAAAGATTGAATCCTTGTAGATCATTAGAAAAAATCTTCTAGATAAAGATATTACTTTAGAGTTTATAGTTTTTTGCATTCCTGAGTGCTACTGAAAGCCCTACAAAACAGAAAATCTGGGACGGCATGTATGGGCACTTATTGTAATACCCAAAATATAAAATGCTAAATAAGTGAGAAACGGTCGGGGGAAAACATAATGCAATTTTTTTGCAGATGGAGAGATTAAGAAAATTCGGATCTATCTAAGCTCTGACTGAAAATGTGCTAAAAAATACTATTATTGGTAAAGAATATTGCTATGATAAATAATAATGATATTGCTAAAGGATGCTACTAAAGGTAGGCATATAGTAAAAGAAGAGGATAGGGATATGGATATATCCATGTTCACACTAAACCAGAATAAAATAAGAGGAAAAAAGATAATTAAAAAATAGGAAGGATATATATACAATTATAAAAATATGGGGTTTTCATGCAAATGATATTTTTTTGGGGACCTTGATGAAATTTATATAGACCCCCTGAGACACAATCAAAATCCCGCTCGGAGGTCATTTGAAGCTAGAATGGCCGAATTAAGGGTGTGTAATGGTATATCTCCATTTTTTAAAACTTGAGGGGTTAAATGCTAATGACAAAAAAGTTGAGGGGTGAAGTGAAATTATGCAGGAGCCCCGGAAGCCCCTAGGAGGGACACTTGTCCCTCATCCTCATCTCCAGGGACAATGTCCCCATCTTGGGAAGATGGCCTGAGGTGAGGTGTATCATCTCCCTCTTCCCCTCTCTTCCCTCCTCCTTATAAATACCCCCACCTTCTCCTCCTCTTCCATTCCATCCATCTCCTCCAAGCTCCAAGTAGGGTCAAGTAGAAGAGAAGAGAAGGAGTGCCTTCCGAAATTTCTGTCGATATGTAGGTTCTTTTAAGTTAGTTCTAAGTCCCTGGTGAGTGAAAGTGATGCTTGTTGTGTTTCTTCTAATCCCTCGTTATGTCGAAACGCCGTCGGTTCATTTTCTCGGAATCTCCTGTTACGTCGAAGTGCTGCCGGTTCGATTTCTTGGAATCTCTACGTCGGAATGCCGTTGTTTGATTTCTCAAGGATCCCTCTCTACGCCGGATGCTGTCAGTTTGTTTCTCAAGATCCCTCTCTACGTCGGAATGCCATCGTTTGATTCTCAAAGATCCCTCTCTATGCCAAAATACTGCCGATTTAGTTTTTCATCTGGAATGCCGCTGGTTTAACTCTCAGAATTCCACCTTATACTGAAATACTATTACCAGACATTCTCTTTTTTTTTTTTATGCAGACTCTGAGTTGTCAGCTTGCTACATGAAATCGTGAACTCAAAAGTGGAATTTATGCCGATTAGGGGGCTATGATCTAGTCCGGGATGATCCGAATACTCTTAGTGTCCAGTGGTACCATATGAGAGTAATGCCTGGTGCTGACATACACCATAAGTGAAGTGTTTTATAGCATCTGGTTGACAATTCAAAATTCGTGAAAAGTGATTGTTATGGAAGTGTTCAATGGTAAACTGGATTTCATGCGACAAAAGCAGGTGATCGTGTTCTGTATTCAATTTACTTGTTTATGTGTTTTTCACTTTGAGATTGAAATAATAGCGTAATTCTTTTATACTGTGATACGGAACTCTTGCGTTATTCTAAATCCTCATTTTCTCGTTTATGCTATTTTAAATCTTCATCATGTTCTTGCATATACTAGTGATTGAAATTAACTTAAGAAATCTACTAGGCAAGTTTTGCTCATCCCTATTTTTCAATATTTTCAGGTGACAATCAAGTTTGAACATAGCGGGCAGAGTTGTGCGCGATAGACCCTATTCTTATTGTATAGAGTTTAGATAGTATATCATGTTTAGACATCTTAGATGTCCTAATGAGTTTGTTTAAAATAGTTTTTTTTAGTATCCGAGACTCTCAGACATTATGTCCACTTATTATTTGTTAATAAAGTTTCGTTAGTTACGTTTAATCTGTTAGTCTCGTATTTTGTGCTATTGGAACGTGACACTTATCTTCGTACTATCACATTGTGGTTCGTCTTTTTTGTGAAAGGACAACACCTATCTGACAGATAAAATTGTCCATGCAAAAATATATAATGCATAACTTAGTCAATAGATCAATGTCTAGGATGGAATTGATCTTACAGTATTTGCAAAGAGATGTCAAATCATACTTTTTATATCAGACAATTTGAATTTGAATAATGAAAAATATGTTTATTCAAACTAAAAGATATTTCACATCAGGCTATCAAAGACTTTTATAATGATAAGAATGATGATATATGTGCAATGTAATGGTCAAAGCAACCGTCGTTTCAGATACTCAAACAATATTAATTTAAGTTGTCATCCATAGAAATGCATAATCAATTTTGAGAAGTTTATACTCAGTCGCTTCACGCAAAAGAAGCATATAATTCATTGTCTCATATATACTTGATCTTTAGGCAAATCTCAATATTGAAACTATAATCAATTTAAGAGTATGCAAAGTGAAGCTTAATTGATTATTGAAACATATTCCTTGTGACATGAAGACATAATCGATTATATAGGACGTGATACTTAATCGATTATTGAGTCTATCTGTGAACTTCAAATTTTTCACAGCTTTGAATACGTCAATTGATTTCCATGTCATCAAGTGTGGACTTAAAACTTTTCCACTATTAAAGACATAATCGATTAGTTCGTTCACTGTGTGGACTTAGAGAAATCTCATATTGAGAAACTTAATCAATTATCGGTGACATAGTGTGGACTTAGATAGATTCTCAAGGGAAGTAATATAATCGATTATTGAGTCTCCATGTGTGAACTTAAAAATTATTGACACAATAGAACACATAATCAATTATCAACTTACACAGGTTGAAACATAATCAATTACCACACATTGTGTGGGCTTAGAAAACTTTTTTGTAGAACACATAATTGATTAACGAGTGCGTAGAGTGACATATAATCAATTAATTCATACTATGTGGACTTGGAAAACTTCAGTGGAACACATAATCGATTATTGAAACTATAGAGTGAAACATATCGCACTATGTGTGGACTCAAAATATTTTTCGAAGGCTTTCTCGATCAGAAACATAATAGATTATTAATAGGATAGAGTGGAGCATAATCGATTAGAACATATAATATCAATTTAGAAACTTTTGTGGTGCCAAAACTTAATCGATTATCAACTGTTCATTTGTAGACTTAGTATTTTCTCCATACTAATTGATTGTCATTCACATCTCTACGGACTTAATAGACTGTGTCATTCTATTTTGTGTGGATAGAAAACTATAGTTCAAACATAGTCGATTCTCAGATAGGTGCTTTGTTGATTTAGAAAGATTTTGAAATCAAAACTCGTTGAATCATAATCGAATCATTAAGTGATAAAACCATAAGCGATTAGCGATTGATCCTTGATTGATTATTTGACCGATTGAATCCAAATCTAAGTATGGGAGATATGAACATGATACTTGTAAATAGGCATTTTTTTAACCATTTAACTGATAATATGAGTGTATTGTTAATCACTCAAAATTAAATATTGTTAGAGCTACTATTGCAATGCAACCAGCAATATACACTTTTAATCCTTAACATCTTCTATAAATCACTAAAATTGCATATATGTGCAAAACATTACATAATTTGTCTTAGTTGATAATAATAAGTATGTTTAGAATTATTTATTTTGTTAAATGATTTATTCATCCTATTATTAAAATGAAAATAAGATGAAGTATAAGGTCAGTATCATCTTAAAAAGGCATGGATTCACCCCTTAGTTAATGTCTACTATAGAAAGTCAATTTGTATCCGAGAACCACGACTATCTATGAAATTCGGGAGCTAGACTTTAGTCTAGTGGTTACGGTAGGATATTTACCTCCACTCTTGCAATTGGACAAGACTTGAGTACTATTCATTTAAATACCTAGGTGTTATGTATGTTGATCAATTATATTTTGGTTTGAATACATGTCCAGCAACACGTGAAAATAAATTACTTTAATATGATTAATAAAGTTAATTGATCTAGACATTTGAATTTGTATATATATGAACATGATATGATTAGATTTGAAATATGATTAGATATGTTATGATCAAATTTGATTTGTTTTGATTATCATGTCAATTATGATTTTTTTATAATTATCTACTAATTATTTGTAACAAATAATTTGACAAATATGAATATATGTTAATTATTTGCATATTTCTTTGCTTTATGCGATGTGTTTAAAATGTGTAGAAATTCTTATTAGGTTTGTAATTATCATTTGATTTGACAAATTACTATATGTTAAATATATGATACTTCTTATTGTGCTTATTAGATCTAGGACTCAATATTGTCAAAATTTAAAGTAGCAGCAATGCTCATTGCACCGCCCCTGGTCCGGCAGTAGAGGGTGGTGAGGACAAAGGCATGTAATCGGGAATTTCCAAATGGGTATGAATGGGCGACAGCAACGGGCTTAAGGTAACTTAACCATGTGATTGTGATCTCAGATAAACCGACAACAAACAAATGAGAGGCATAAGCTTGATGTGATTGAGGGCTAAAATAAGGATCTTTTGGAACCATATTTTAGCAAATATGACAATTTTGTAACTTCTATTGTAAAAATGGTTTATCAGTAGAAAACTCTAAACTAAATAATTTGATTTTATTTTTGGACCCCTGCCAAAATAATATTCATGCTCCTATTTTGATTTGCTAAAAGTTGTATTACATAGAGCTAGATCAGAAATTTTCTTTTGGAAAGCAATTGAGGGCATTTTGGACATTCTGGTAGATAAATACGTCTTTTGCTGCCTTCTTAGACATTCTAAATTTAGAATGCCCCTCTTGGATAATTTAAATTTATTTTGATTATATATCAATGTTAACGTAAGATAGTTGTTAATGAATCTTTTCCTTTCTTTTGAGAGGAAAGAAATAGAAATCGAGTCAGTCCAAGTTATCTATGATGGATGACATGAATTCACTACTGTGAAGGAAGAGACAAGGGTGACGAGATCCATAGGCAGTAGATAGGTAGCGTGGCAATGGTGGCAGCAGGTGGTGGAGGTCTAACATAGAAGCACTCCATGATGAACTCTCTCTCCTTCAACAATGGTATGTCTAGGTCATCCATGATCCAATCAAATGCAGAAATGAGAGAGAACAATCCACCAAAACTTGCACCACAGCAAGGGGAGAATAATTTAGTGCACTCAGAGTTTTGCACTTGCATTTTTTACTTCCTATTGGATGAGTGTATTGTGTCATTTTCTCATTGACCAATAAAAAGAGAAAAATACAAGTGCAAAGTGCAAAACTCAAGTGCACTAAGTTCTTCTCCAGCTAGGGTGTGCAGCAAAGTATTTCTCAGAAAAATCATAGAACTATTCCTCTCTTTTGACCCACTTGAATCCCCCCAATATTTAACACTTCAACATTCAAGTTGCCAAAATATCGTTCAGCATCTACAGTTGGATGAAGTTAAGCAAACCCTCATTCCAACATCTTACCGCCTTATTTATTGATAATTCTGCAAGAAACTTAAAGGTTAAACAGCAGGTGCTCTACCAGTAATCTGATGGGAGCTAGAATAAACAAGCCCATAACATTTTATCAGCGGGATGATACAACTTTAAAACTCACATTCCCTTTGACCTTTCTTTAGAGGAAATTAATGCTGACATCTTTGAATTGTTGGTAATTTACATTCCCTGAAAGGTGCACAATATGGAGCTCAACTAGTTCTTGAACAGAGAAGCATCTACATGATTATATTTCTTTCAATTTTTATCAAACCTAAAGTGAAATCCAAAGGGCCTAATGCATGCACGCGTTTAGTTTTTTTTTTTTTTTTTTTCATACGCTAAATTTCTCTACCAAACCTTAAATTTGAATAGCCAAAAATAAATTTTCATCATAAACTTGTTCTTCCCAGTAAATACGTTTCACGTAAACCTCTGGAGCGAACTAATGCTAATGGTACTCGGATAAAAAGAGTGTCATGAACCTAATTATGTTTATGCAGAACCAAACGTGAGGATGGTAACTCCATTTGCACTTTCGTAAGTTCTATCAAAACAGGGTCTAATTCACTTACAAAGGTGATCCAAAAGAGTCCAGCGCTCAACATGTGCTTCCGGTTGTCCACATCTGATGCTCCCACGTCCAACAAAATCTCCTTTGGGCTGTTTTGATGCATCGCGATCCTGCCTGCCTGTTCAGGGTTAGAAAGAATAAAAGGTGGAAAAGGAACTGGAAAGTTAACAGCTAATCAAGAGTCAAGACACCACAATTAATGGCAGAAGCAATAATCTTGCATGAGCAATGGCAGGTAATCAGAAAGATCCACTTTTATTTTCAAATGCCTCTTTGAAGAGGGTAGGCAGAACCAACAATAAAAACATCCAATTTGGATAATAATTGCTACATCACTGCATACACCTATCTCGTTCCAATGAGTGGATAGAAACTATTTGTAGATAAGGGCGTCACGCCCTGGCCCGATACCAATATAATGAATGGGCACACCCACAAGCTCTTCGATCCTCTCTACATAGTGACGCGCAGCAGAGGGAAGGTCGTCGTAGTTTCTTATTGAGGAGATGTCACTCTGCCACCCCGGAAGCACTTCATAGTCAACCTGAAAAACATGAAAAGAATCAAAGAAAATTTCAGAAACCTAATTCAGTGAAGTATAGATGTATATATTTAATCATGTATTTATATATTGGAAAACTCTCATATATACAGAATATCAAAAATGCCATCCTTAATTTTGAATGTCATATATCATATGTGTATGCCAACTTCATTCCAAATGGCTATTGCAGTTGCCATCTCCTTAAGTACAGAGTACGCCTATGACAGGACTATTTGTTCAAACGGCTACAAGCTAATGAGAAATAATTTGGGGGAGGTGTTGGGGTGACGGCACCAAAGGCATGTTGCTAATAGCACCAGGTGGCCTCTTGTCCTCTGAAGACACTAGCAGCGACCAGCTCCAAATGAGGTATTTACCAGGGTCTTTATTAATGGTTAGATGTCTTTTCCAACATGTGTTAACATTTATATTCAAGGATAAATATAATATATAAACATATTTAGATAGATAGAGAGAGAGAGAGACGTATATGCACATATATACAAAATGCATTGACCATTGACAACAAAATCAAGTTCAAATTGACACCATTTTGAAGGTTAGTTTGTATATGCACCACTGATGGTGTGATAAGTGTTCATTCGGAGGGCACAGTGATAGTATAAGTTAAACAAGTGCATTGCCACCACAAGAATTTGTGATCATATGATTAATGGATCGTCTGCTACTCAAGTCAACGATCACTGGATGCAGCTTAAAGTTTCCAGAATAGCCCATTTCAGCAGATAGGAAATTGAATCAGTTGATTAACGCTAATGCCACCTCACCAAACTATCACTTCCTCTGCTTCTCACCATGATGAGGAAGACAATGTTTGTCATAGTTTAGATCTTCGGTAGAAGGTTAAGTGAATGTGGTTGAGTTGATGTGAGATGAGAAGTGCCAGACTTGTACATTGCCATGCAATATTGCATTGTATATATTTCTTGCAGGATGGGACATGAAATAATCTTCAATGATGATTAAAAAAACCAAAGAGTTAATGCAATTATTGGCATGTCTGCCATGTCATTTTATTGTTTAATGTGAAGATTAAAAATATTTGTATTCTTCAAATGTGGAATTGCTTGTGTGGAACTAGTTCCTGAAGGAAATGTTCATCTGGGGTAATACAAGTGTGTATATTCTAAAAAACCTAAGGAGATGACAATGATTTCAAGTTGGACTCTAAGAGGCATTGAATCTCTGGGCGGGTTGTCTTGTGGTTAGAAGAGATGGTGTTTGATAAAGACACATATCAACCATAAAGTACGATACCACAGCCCATACTCTGCCCTAGTTGAAACTCACGTGTTAGTTTCACAGAGAAAAAGAGCAAGGAAAAATGAAACCAATGTTATTGCATTCTTGTTCTTGACCAGCAATATGACATACCCTGGACACACTTGTGCTTCAATATAGTAATTCTGGACTATTTTATGAACTGTTCAGTTAACATCCTATCATGAATCATTATTGAGGATATCTGAAGAGATGAATGAAATCTGGTCATCAGGAGTTTAAGACCATCCAGCTGGAAGCTCAATAGGATTAGTCTGTTACTCAGTCTCCATTTCACCTCAATGTACATATTTGAGATTGGACAAGTAAAAAGTTCACTTAGAATACTTGGAACAATCCTTTTTGAAATATACATACTGACAAGGAGGTGCTAACAAGGTTTGAGACAAGGTCTTTTGCATCATGCACTAAATTTGTTCTAAATCACTTTCACAATGTTAAAGTTTAATTGGATTGAGCGTTCCAACTCAAAAACCTTAAGGCGATGAGTGAAGAAGGCACCTGTTGCACCCATAATTTTTCAGGAGTTAATTGGGATATGTATAGACGTCGACTACGTCATGTCAATTCAAATTTGGAGGTGTACAATCATCGGCACATGGCCAAAACCGTCAATTCGCGGTGTATTTTTTCACCATTCCATCCTCGACTACGTCGGGATATTAAATCTTATCATCTTGGACGAGCGAAACGTGGTGTTAGGGCCAGAATCCTCATCCTGTGGAAAATTTCCACATTTGGGGCTATCGCCCCAAATCAACATGTATGTGGTTAAAGCCCTAGTCAATTATATAATCGTCAAAGGAAAACAGTGTGTACCACACAATCCGGACGAGTGCAAGCCTCCCTGATGTTGTGCGGAGAACAACAGACGATCTCCAACCATGAGAGACTCTCCCCCCGACCTCCAAGCACGTAATCCGAAGATTCCGAACAAGTCGCAAAAGAAGCACCGGATCTTCCCAGGGGCGGCGCACTGTTCTGACCCCTGGAGGGGTTTTTATGGAGGAGGCCACGCCCCTAGAAGAGCCCCTGCCGGGTACGACAGGCCCCATGGATGGGACACACGGGCCCGACGGCCCCTCTACTGGGCCTGTCAGCCCCGCCGGTTCAAGTGGGGCCCGCTGGACCTCCACCGGGTCCAACCAGCCTCAAAAGAGGCCAGTCAAACCCACTGGACTGCCAACGGGTTTGACCGCGCCCATTTGGGGGGGGGGGGGGGGGGTTGAACCCACTGGAACCATTTGGGGGTCCAGCGAGTTCAAAAGCCCGTTTTTTAGCCTCTTTGAACCCGCTGCCCCCCTATGGCCCATCTCATCCCCCATTTTCTATAAATACCCCCCAGGGGGCCCATTTTTTGGAGCAGAGGCATATACGCACAGAGATAGCAAAGGAGGATCCAACACAAGTGTGTTCACACTTGGAAGCAGTTCGTGGTCTGTGGCTCGTAGTGTTCATGCTTTGGGCCATTTGTGCGAATCCATTAGGGGTATGAATTTACCAAAATATCCTTAGATGGTGGCTTATGTGTAACTCTCAGAAGTTACAAAAATGCCCCTTCTCACAGAATGGACATTTTTAGTTCTGCAAATTGCAGTTATACCCTGCAATTATTCAAATTGTGGCTGTGTCTCCGTACTCCATATTAGTGCGGAACCTATCTTGTACAAATGACAATTTGTCGACCACTAGTTGTACATGTACCAATGACGAATACAATAAAATATTTTCGTCTTCATCCATTGTTTTCGTGGTCCCATGACAAATTCCATATAACCCCCATTGCCTTACACATGTTCGTGGCTTGCCTAAACAACTTCCAAACCTTCCAGAAATTGCCTCAGCGCTCTCGGAGGTCATCAAATATTCCAATAATCCTGCTAGTCCAGGATTTGTACGGTTGTACCAAATCCTTCTAGCTTACCCAAATTACCAGTATACCCCCGCAATTCAAACATGGTCTGATGGTCTTCGAACCTTCCAAAAATGACCTCATAGTCTCCAGAAGTCAGGAATTGTACCTAAACCTGTATATCAGTCTCATGTTTGTATCAAACCACCGGCTTGGCCAAAATTATCAAAACACCACTGGAACCCAAAAATCCCTAAAATGGCTCTGAGGTCCAAGATCCTTTATTATACCCTCCGTAAAGACACATACCCCTTGTCCATGCCTTTATTCTCCGGATCATAGGATTTTTCCCCCATGACCATCATGATCTATTGAGAAATCCTAATTCCCTCGATCTCTTTTTGATGATGAGCATTAGCCCATCATAAACCATGCCGACAACCCTGCATTATTCATCAGAACCCATGAAAAGGATCCAAAAGTCTCTCTCTAGCAGTTAATCAAAGGTGTTGGGACTTTAGGCCGATGTAAATTAACACTGACTCCGGTCAGTGAGGAAAAGTCCAGTACACGAATCCACTCCGTCTGATAATCCGTATGCGGAATGGATACCTCAAATATCGGCGCAATCGTTCGATAGACGGACGCTTAATTTCTCCGCCTCATGTGGATTCTTACTTTGTTTGCTAAGCAATCTGGCACACCGGTAATCTTGGAACCAATGGCATCCTTCCCCCATATATACATATGTTCATGTTAAAATTTCGCGTCCAACACCACTATTATGAGCATGAGTATTTTTGTCGCTTTCCAATGAGGGACTACTCTTACACACTCCTTCACATGCAGATTGATTTTAGATTCTGTCACGTGGACCATAGACTTGGGATGCGTGGCCCGGATTATACCATGGGATGTGCGAGGCCACAAATATTTTGTTACATTTATTGATGATTTTTCCTGTTGCACATGGTTGTATCTATTAAAATGCCAACATGAAGTTCCGCATATTGTTCATGTCTTCTGTCAAATGGTACAGACTCAATTTGCAACCACAGTTAAAGTACTTTGTTTTGATAATGCCCGAGAATATTTTGCTCAGTCTCCACATTTTTCTTGGGGATCAATGTGTGATTCATGGGTCTTCACGTGCTTATTCACCCCAACAGAATGGTCTTTGCTGAATGCAAAAATCGCCATCTCCTTGAGAATACCAGAGCACTTCTCTTTCAGAAGCATCTCCCTAAAAGGTTTTTAGGTCGGTGTCCTCACTGCCAACTACAATATAAACAGAATGCCATCGAAGAGTTTGGGAGCTCGCTGCCCCATTAATCTCCTTTATCCAGATAGGCCCTTGTTTCCTCTTTGTCCTCGTGTGTTTGGTTGCTTTGCTTTATTCATACCCTCAGTCCAGGTGGCACCAAACCTGATCCTCGGGCTATTTGTGGGATTTTTATTGGATATCCTCTACTTAGAAGGGCTATCGGTGCTATGATTCCATGTCTCATCGTTTTGTTTGTTTGTAAGGATGTCACCTTCTTTGAGTTTGAATCCTACTATACTGCCCAGACTCAGCCTCAGGGGGAGACTTGCACCATCCTTCCTCTGTTTCTTCTATGTCTGTTAACACCTTTGTTGCCAATATCTTCTTTTCTTTGGTTGAATCTCCCGATGCTGCTACGTCTGTTAACACCTTTGTTGCCAATATCTACTTTTCTTTGGTTGAATCTCCTGATGCTGCTCAATCTGATCCAGCTCCAGTAGGTGATGCAAAGAGTGTCGGAAAGCAAATTATTACCTATAGTTGGAAGAAGTTTAAAGAAAAGCCCTCTACTAAGCCAGTTCCAGAGGCTGCTGAGTTTTCACGTCCTACCAGAACCTAGCCATTTGATGACTTGAATCTACTTATTGCTCTTAGGAAGGGTATTCAGGATCGCAGCAAACATTCCATCATCAACTTTATTACCTACTCGTGTGTCTTCTCCGTACTATTCATTTCTTTCTTCATTGTCCTTCAATATTCCTACCAACTTCTCTGATGCTATGCAAGATCAAAAATGGCAGAGCAAGCAATGGAAGAGGAGCTAAGGGCTCTTGACAAAAATGGTACTTGGGTTCTGGTTGATCTTCCAAAGGGCAAGTCCTACTGGGTTCAATGGGTATATACTCTCAAGTACAATGCAGAGGTTGTGATACAGCGATACAAGGCCTGGCTTGTTGGAAGGGTTTTGCCTACACATAAAGAGTTGATTATCAAGAGTTCGGGCCTTTAACATAGTATCAAAGTGGGTTTACCCATTGGATCCTCTCTCCGTATGTGGACTATGTTATGCCCTAAACCAGTTGGTTAAGTGCAAGGGAGGTGTTGCGGTTTGGTCTCATACATGGAATGCAATCTCCCGAGAATCTTGCGAGATCACTCGAGATTCTCAGTCTTGAGAAGGCCCTAAGACCACCTTCTTGAGAATGCCCAAGACTTTCCTTTACTTTTAAAAGGGAAAAGAAACCACGCCACCCTGTGACCCATCCTCTAGAGATAGACAGCGCACAGAGTGTTGTGCAATTGTTTTTACAAACGTATTATTTATTATTTTGAATATGACAAAATCATTTCTTTATAAAAACACTATTCATAAAAACAAACAAACTCATCTGATTACACATAATAACACTTTCTCTAAGATTGTATATCACATTTGATAAAGGCATGTGTATACTATACTGTATGACTATTTATGGACAGAAGGTATTCGATACCTGTCTATCTCCAGTAAAAATTTTCTAAGTCTACTAGTATATCTTGTGTGACTCCGACTCTAAATGTCCACATCGAAGTCCAACTCCGACTCTTGTGAAGTCGAAATGAGATATCGACTTGTGAACAAATGTCCACAGTCGAAGTCCAACTCCGACTCCTGTGAAGTCGAAGTGAGACATTGACTTGTGAACAAATATCCACAGTCGAAGTCCAACTCTGACTCTTGTGAAGTCGAAGTGAGACATTGACTTGTGAACAAATGTCCACAGTCGAAGTCCAACTCCGACTCCTATGAAGTCGAAGTGAAACATCGACTTATGAACAATTGTCTACAGTTGAAGTCCATCTCCGACTCCTGAGTAGTCAAAGTATGACATAGACTTGTGACCGTAGTCAACAGTCGAAGTGCCACTCCGACTTATGTCCAGTCGAAGTCTCAACACTTGTAGATAATCACATTTACATATCTATTGATATAGTTTCATTGTGATTGCCTTTGTGTAAACGTCTATACATTAACTCTTGATTATGGTACACACTTTTGGTTAGTAAACTTAAAGAGAAATTACTATACCTAATCAAATACTTTTAAATACATCTCCTCAACTCTATCTACATACTAACTCCGACTCCTGTAAAGCTTCTTAAGTCGAAGACTCACTTTGTACTTGTGCTTTCTGAACTCAAGTTTGTACCATTGCACATCTTGTACTTTATGTTTTCTACATTCCAATCTATTATGAGAACATATCTAGAGTATTGTATTTTAGAATGTTCCTTAATAGCTATCTAAGTTGCAAGTTATTTGCTAGACTGACAAGTTTCAAATTTTTAAGGAAAGACTTTTTGCAGACACTGCGCGCCGAGCAAGTGTCCATTCCTCCTTAAAAGTTCACCTACTCTTGCATGCTTTAAGGACAATACTATTCTCTAAAATAGAAAGATGTCTTTTCGGATGACTTGCTTTCTACTTCCACTATCTAAATATATTATTTGATACAAGTCTAACCGTGGAAAAGAGAAAAGACTTTGTATGGGTATGGTGTTTGCAGACATTTATTGCAGTTGTCTACAGAAGCATACAGTTATCCAAATAGCCAAGGAGCCGTTGAGAAGATGAAGGATTTGAGATGGATTTCTCAAGCTATCTTCCTCAGTCACAACGATCATATTTCAAACGGCTATATTCCAACGGGCAACTGAAGACTCTGAAGGATATATAAGAAGTTGAAGTTTGTAAGAAGATACAGAATGCTACATAGAGTGAAACAAAAAGACATCAATACAGACCAAGAGAGAGACTAGAGCACAAGCAGTCAAGTTCACCTGCGCAAGATCTTCACTGCTTTCAAGCCTTCAATGAGTCTGTAGTTGGGTGGTTCAAAATCTTTAGATTATTTCTTTAGTCCACCCTTGAGTCAGAAAGAGATTTGTGTTGTCATTCTTCCTCTCTGTAGATCTCTTTCTGTTTTTCTGTGTTTGCTCATTCTCCGAGCAAGCACTCTGTCTACATTTAACCAAAGTTGTAACCAGTAGGGGGTTTGTTCCGTGTTTGTTCCCCTCTTATAGAAGGGAGGGCCTACTGTGGCAGGAGGTAGTTTGCCCCTCTGAGAAAGGAAGACTTACTTGGGTGCAAGTGTTTGTAATACCCCTCTTTGAAGGGAAGGCCAAGTGTTCTTGGTAGTTAGTGAAAAATCCCAAGGGATGCTTGGGGGCTGGATGTAGGACTCCTGTTGGAAATGAGATCCAAACCAGGATAAATCCTTGTGTATTTATGTGTGATTGCTTCCTCTGTTTATATTTCATTTCACACATTACACTAGTCAGTAATTTCCTTTTAGTATATTTTCAGATTTAACTTATCTTAGCAGAAAATTCAAAAGTCCTATTCACCCCTCTCTAGAACATCATAAGCTCTATCTAGATCCAACACAGAGAAGCCCACACCTACGGGCTCCCAAGAAGCACTTTCCATCCCATCAGTTTAGCCCACATGGAAACCACCCCCCCCCACCACGACCGTGAGGTGCCCCATCCCATCCAAACTATTGTCCAGTCTTAAGTGGGTGCATGAGGAGACCTGTGTGTCCAGGACTCTTGTGCAAAAGGACCGATCACATCAGTGGGTCTTTTTTCAGTTTGGGTTTTTTATTTTTTATTTTTGTGTATTTGTTAAGAACTCAAGCTCGAGACCATGAGCTGCCCCATTCCATCCCAATTGCTGTTCAGTTTTAAGTGGACGCATGAGACCCTTGTTCTGAGAACTCTTGTGCAAAAGGACTCATCACATCGATTCAGTTTGGGTATTTATTTTTGTATATGTGTAAAGAACTCTTGTTCATTGTTAAATTGCAAATTATTTAATTCCTGCAAAATCTTTGAGTATTAGTTTTTTATTCTTGTGAATTATTTGGGTTTTAAATATATTTTTTGTCCTATTGATTCTTCTCAATTTTACGGACTTCTAATTCTGTTAAAACCTTGTTAATTCTTGTTTCAATAAACAATATAAGTTTAAGTTAAATAATCACCAATAGAAATGTGGTATTTCTTTGTTGGCCAACATAGCAAGATCATATACGAATATCAGCATTAAAAAGGACATACGAAACTTTCCAAAATTCAGGCAAACATGTTTTCCCTTTTTTGAAGGCAACCAAAACACAGTTCAAATTCATTAGAAAAAGGCCAACAGTAAGAGAAAATGGCCAATGTCCTAGGCATTGGTCAGAAGACTACAAAATAAATAAAAACACTGTGAGCAAGAATGTCAATAGGTGATGCAGAAGAGAGCTAACTAGAGCCTGGGCCAAGCCTTCCTCCAAGACCCAAACCCAGCCCAGCTAATTGTCAGTCAGATCAAATCATGAGGCTCAAGTCCAGGCTGCCTCAACACAAGTATGCTTTTAATGGATTCTCTCTCTAGCCTTTTCTAGAGAGAGAGGCTCTGTGGTTTTTTGGGAGGGTCATAGTCTTTTGAGGGTGGCCTACTCCCACCAGCGGGGGTGAGCGGAGGCCAGAGATGCAGTATCCAACGGCGGCACCCACATGCTTTGGGTGCGACTGGCAGGGGCAAATTCAGAGGTTCTGCAGGGGTCGCTCTGCCGCCTCCGACAGGCCGTCTGCCCCCCTGCATGGTTGGTCCTTCGCCCAGGTGGTGTGGGGGGGCCCTCTCCTCGATCCCCACCGCTCCCCACTGGTGGGAGCAGGAGGTGGTGCTACTGGTGCGACGGGGGAATTTCCAGCAAAGCATCTGCAGGGGCGCCTGGACTGGATGGCCTGTTGTCTCATTGCAACAGTCATTGAGGGTGCAGTGAAGGCAGTGGATCTTCAGCGAAGGCTCAAGGTGGCGTCTTGGACAGAATGGAAGGTGCGACAGGTCACTGTTGACTCACTGCTGGTGGTGGGCAAGACTATGGAGGAGGTGGCAAAATTGGCTGCGGTGGGCCTCTTGAGGTGATGAGTTGATCATCAGATTGCAGCACTGGAAGAAGTGGAGGGGGGCTTTTCCCAATCCCCCGGTAAGGCATTTCACAGTAGTCTTAGAAGGCCTCCCCTTGTTCCTGTGCGATGAAGGGGCCATAGGCTTCCTGGTTTGCAACTTTGGGAAGGTCATGGGTGGGTTTTTGCGCTTCAATCCAGTGGGCTCCAGGATGGCGGTCGTGGTGGCAGTGCAGATGGCCTCGCCGGCGGCCGTCCCCACGATGCTGTCGGTGTATGTTGAGGGTGCTGAAGGAGTCATCCGTGAATGGGTTAAGGAAGAGAGCAGAGTCGCCATGCAACAGCTAGGGTTTCAGGCAGGGGGGTGGAGGAAGGGGGCGTACGGCCCCTTGTGCTGAGCATGGGCGATTCGAATTTGAACCACCCAACCGGTTTGCCCAGGGGTCAGTAGCTGGGTCATAAGCCATCCGTGAGGGTTGAGAGCAGTTCAGCCTTCTCCAGCCCGGGCCGCTGGGTCGCAGCACTCGGCCCATGACTTACCCCTTCCCTGCCTGACTCCTGGGAGGGTTGCAAGGCTTTGCCTCCCCACTTCGTCGGCATCCACTCCCCCAATAGTGTCCCCAAAGGTTGCTCCCCCTGTTCCAGCCGCAACGGTGTCAGTGTGTGCGGCTTACCCTTGCCAAGTGGAGACAGCTCACCCTGCCCTAAAGGTCTCGCCTTCGAAGGAGGGCAGTGCTGCAGTCTAGCCGAGTATGTTGAAGGGCCTCATCTCCTCGGTGTTGGCAGCAGTAGGGGTTTTTAGCGGGCTTCAAGCATCTACTGTTGTCCAACCAAGAGACCATCAAGAAGTCGAGCTAATGCAGGCGGGCACACAGATCCGACATTGCATCCACAATATTGAGACGACACATGCCCATGGAAAACAAAATTGTCAGGATTGGCCCAGGATCACTCGATCCTGGATCGGATCGACAATTGGGGATCCTATTCTGGGGGAAGTCCCTGAATCGCCTAAACTTCCAGCTGGATCGGCCGGCGTCGACTAAAATCGGTTTAGATCGGCCTAGATCGATCTGGGTCGGCCCTAGGCCGATTCCCAACTGATCCAAGTCGATTCCTCTACTTATTTACCTGAATATCATTTAAGTAAATATTAGTATTTATAGTTTTATTTACTTAAGATATTACATGCAAATAAGGAAGTACCCCCCATTTGAATCCAATAAAAATATCAAAAAATCATCTCTTACCAATAAAAAGTCAACTCTCATATCTAAGAAGAAAATCGTAATTTTTGTGAATACATCAAAATAGCGACTTTCTAATCTCTTATAATTTGACATGTCCAAAAATTTCATAATTCAAATAAACACAATAGAATATTAAACATCTAAAATCCGGTAAAAAAAGTCAAACGTGTATATGACTACTCCAAGGTAGCCACTCTCCTACTGACAGTACTTAGTCTGTTTGATACCTCTAAGGATTTGGTCAAACATAAGCTATCATCACTCAAAACTCTTAAGATTTGGTCAAATTAAGCTATCATCATCCATCAGGACCATCACTCATGAGTTTGGGTGATGATAGCTTAATTTGATCAAATCCTGAGAGGTCTCAAGTAGACACTGTGTTGTCAGTAGGAGAGTGGCTCCCTTGGAGAAGTCATATGCACGTTTGACTTTTTTAATCGGACTTTAGATTTTTAGTATTCTATTAAATTTATTTGAATTATGAAATTTTTAAATATGTCAAATAATAAGAGATTAGAAAGTCATTATTTTGATGGAATCACCAAAATCATGATTTTCTTCTTAGATGAGGAGTTGACTTTTTATTGGTAACAGATGTGATTTTTTTTATATTTTTATTGGATTCAAATGGGGAGTACTTCTTTATTTACATGTAATATCTTAAGTAAATGAAACTACAAATTCTAACATTTACTTAAATGGCATTCAAGTAAATAATACACAAAGTCTTTAATAGTTTATGTTTTTCTTGTATTATTATAGTAGTAATAATACACAATCTTATGTTTCATATACTATGAATGCATGTATGATTGATTTTTCTTTATTTTTGAAGCAAATGTTAGTTCTTTCAGTTTATCATATTTTCCCTCATTTTTTCTGTTTTTCCTGATTTTTTCTTAATTTTTTCAAAAAAAAAATCCATTTTGTAGACTGGCCGATCTAGGATTGACCAAACTTCCCTTGGATCTGTGGGATCTTGCGATCCGATCCCGATCTGCCCTTCCATACACAAGCCTGTGTACATCCATCCAAGGTTGCTGGAGAGGTCCAGCAAGGTCACTAGAGGGTTCCGAGCCCATGACAGACTCTCTCCTCTCCCAGATGCAATCCCAGGATCCTATTGCCTTAGAGGTGGGTGTCTTTGAGGAAGCCATGTGCACTTGGCTACCGGGCTCAAATGACCATGTAATGGTGGAGGCGCCGACTACTCAGGTGTTGAACCCCCCAGTGGAGGTGGTGGGCCCTCTTCACAGGCCAGGTATTGAAGACACCCCTGGCACCCCTTACTCTAGGCCAAGATTTCCTCTGGAGGTGGGTGGCAAGGAGCTTGAAGTCAACGGTATTCTGAGCAAGGAGGAAGGGAAGGCTCTAATAAGTGAGGCGGAGAAGATGATGGAGGACGTATCAAAGATTTGGTGGAGAAGCTTAGTATTCCTATGAGGGAGTAAATAAGAGAGTTATGGGCTCTCTTCTGCTGATCTAGAAGAGATGGATGGCTGCTCTAGCGAGGAAGGCTAAGAAAGGGAACAATCCTCTCATTATGAGGATCATCTCCTAGAATATTTAGGTCGGGGGGGTTGAAGAAGAGGTTGGCAAGGGAGATGGTGAGGAAGTGTCAGACAAATATTTTTTGCTTACAACAGACTAAGTGTGAAGGGGATGGAGTGAGGCTGATGAGCGAGATTGGTGGGAACAGACTTACGAAGGGGGTGGCGTCTCCCACAGCAGGGAGGGCTGGTGGTATCATGGTGTTGTGGAATCTCTTTGAGGTGGAGGAGGTAGAGGGGAGGCGGATTGACCGGTGGGCCACCTCTCTTCATTTTCGCTGTGTGAGGGACGGTAACTCCTAGTATTTCTCCAGAGTTTACGGTCCTCAAACCAGGGAAAGAAAGAGGGGTTTATGGGAAGAGCTTCTCACCTACCACCTGTCTTTTGGTCAACCTTAATGTGTGGGTGGAGATTTCAATGCAGTATTGGTAGCAGCTGAGAGGTCAAGAGCACATTTTTGCTCCGGGGAGACTGAGGATTTAGGCAACTTCATCCAACAGGCAACCCTTATTGATGTTCGGATGGTGAACGCCTACTTCACCTGGTCCAACTTGAGGGAAAATCCCTCCTGCTCCCGACTTGAACAGATTCCTCATCTCAGCAGATTGGAAGGATCATTTCCCTATGTGCAGGTCTCCTGTTTGACTAGGCTGACCTCGGGTCATAAGCCTATTCTCTTAATGGCCAGAGGGAGCCAACAGAGGAGACAAGTCTTCAAATTTGAGAGGATCTGGTTCAGAGAAGCAGATTTCCTTAACACAGTGAGAAGTGTGTGGCAGGGGAATAGGACTCCTAGCTCCTCCATGGCCAATTTGGTAGGGAAACCAAAGCACTTAGCTGATGTGCTCAAAAGATGGGGAGCTCACAAGACAATTCCAGCCTTCCAGGAAGGCAAGAAAAGGATAGGGTTATCCTTCAACTTAAGGAGCTGGACCAGCTGGAGGAGGCCGGTTTGTTGGAGGATGTTGACAGTGCAAGGAGGGAGTCACTTCGTGAGGAATATGATGAGATCTTAACCAGGGAAGAGATCTATTGAAAGGAGAGATCTAGGGAGAAATGGCTGAAGGAAGGAGACAGGAACACGACCTATTTCCACAGGGTTGCCTTGGGTAAGAGGACAAACCATATTGCTTTTGTTCAGGTTGGGGTTTAGACATTTCAAAGGGAGGAAGACATTTGGAAGCATGCCATTGATTTTTTTTTCACTAGGCTCTTCACCGAGGAGCAGAAAAGCAAGTCGAACTCTCAAATGATTTGCTTCCAGCTCTATCGTCAGCTAAGAGAGAGACCCTGGTGGGCCTCTTTCTCGAAGAAGAGGAGATCAAATAGACAGTCCTCTCACTTGCAGGGGATAAGGCGTCCAACTCAGACGGTTCCCCCAGCAGCTTTGCTAGGACATTATCGAGCATGATCTCATTGAAGTAGTGCAAGAATTCCAAGAAGGCAGAGCACATTTGAGGGGCATTAATAAAACCTTCCTGGTGTTGATTCCAAAGAAGATAGGTGCAAATGTTTTCTCAAATTTCAAACCCATTAGCCTGTTGAACAGCACCTATACAATTATTTATAAACTGCTAGCAAGGAGGCTTCAGGGGGTTATTGGAGGATTGATTAGTGGGCACCATGAGGCTTTCATCAGGAGAAGGCAGATCCAAGAGAATTTCCTCATTGCTCAAGAATGTTTGTATTGGATGAAGCAGCAGAGAAAGAGGGGTGTGGTACTCAAGCTAGACTTTGAAAAGGCATTCGACATGGTGAATTGGAACTGCCTTATCAAGGTCTTGCAGAAGATGAGATTCCATCACACTTGGACTCGGTGGATATGGGAGTGCATTTCTTCTGCCTCATTTTCAGTGATCATCAATGGGCAACCCTCAGCCTATTTTCATAGTGGGCAAGGAAGGCAGAATCGGCCGATCTAAATTGGGATAGAACGATTTAGGATCGGATCTGGGGGGGGAAGCCCCTTAGTCAAAATCCAGGCCAAAATCGGCCCAAATCGTTCCGAATCAACCAATTCCACAAGGCGAGCTTTAGTATTTCATTAGGGGATGGGCAGAGGTGCTCCTTTTGGACTGACAGATGGTGTGGGAATTTGACACTAGATCATCTTTTCCCCCATTTATTTGCCATTTCTTCTTCCCCGATGGCCACTGTTGTTGACTTTTATGAGGAAAACCATGCTGGGGGGACGTGGGTGCCTACTTTTATAAGGAATCTCTCAATGGAGGAGACTACACATCTTCTGAAAATGTTCGCCTTATTAGCACAGTTCAGTTTGATAGCAAACATGCTGGACCGGTGGACTTCGAGATGGGAGATATCTGGTTGCTTTTCAGTCAAATCAGCTTATCTCATGCTTATTGATGGGGAGTTGAGGTACAAAGGGAAGGATCAGATCTGGGGCACCAGGAGTCCCCTCAAGGTCAAGATTTTCTTATGGAGGGTTTCACATGGTAGGTTGCCAAACTGTGATAAGTTATCCAGGTTTTTCCCTGACATTCCAACTTTAAGCTGTCTTTGTGGGGATGAGGAGGAGAGCTTGGACCATCTTCTAACAGTCTACTCATACTCTAAAATGATTTGGGATGAAATTGGGCACTGTATTCAGACTGTCACCCCTGCTTTTACTGGTGCGAAGGGGTTAGTATTGGGCTGGAACAAGAATTTTCGTTGCAAGGCCGATCGGATGGTGTGGTGGATCATTTTGCACGCTACTATTTGGGCCATCTGGATTGAAAGAAACAACAGAATTTTCAGGAGAGAATCTAGGACTGAAGAAGCAGTGATACAAGGATTAAGAGTAATGTTTTGGCTTGGTGGTGAGGTGACATTTCGGTAGCAGAAGCATTCTCATCTTTGTTCGCTATCACAGGGGTGCCTTCAACCACCATGGCGCAGTAGTTTGATGCAGACCTAGCCAAGGGTATATGGGCTCCCACTTTCAGGAGGAATCTCCATCCTTAAGAGATGACTCAGCTGGGATAGCTTCTGCGTTTCCTTCTGGATTTTTCTCTGACAATGTACAAGGCAAATTCTAAACGATAGAGATGGGAGGAGGGAGGGTTCTCAATCAGGTCTACTTGCTCTCTCATCTCGAAAGGGCGGGGTGCGTCATGCTTGGGCACCTCAGATTTGGGTTCCCATGAGCCCACTGAAGGTGATGTTGTTGGTTTGGAGGATATTACATGGTCGCCTTCCCACTCGCGACAGAGTGGCTCTTTTTCTTCAGAATATTTCTACTTATTGTTGTTTGTGCAAAAAGGTCGAGGAGGACCTGAACCATCTGTTTACAAGCTGCATGTTTGCGAGAGAGGTTTGGGAGAAGATTGGTCAGAAACTCCAGCAACCACTAGGCTATTTTCATGGGGTGAACCAACTATTCTCCATTTGGTACAGGAGGTGGAATCTAAAGGGGGGCAGCATCATATGGTGGCTTTTCCTCCACACCACTCCTTCAGCACTTTGAACTAAGTGGAATAATAGAATATTTAAGTTGGAAGGGAGACCGGTTGATAGACTTATTTCTTTTGTTTGTGAGAGAGTGGCTTTTTGGGCTAAAGAGTCTTGTGGTGTAAGGAATCGCAGCTCTTCTCTCTTTTTATTATTGGGGAGCCAGGTGGGTCCATCCTCTTCTCGAGGGTATCCTTTTGTATAGAGATTTTTGAGAGCTAACTACTTATACTTGTACATCTCATTATCCTTTAATATATATTCGTGGTACTATCTCAAAAAAAAAAATTCCAACCCGACTCGGTGCAGGCTAAATCTTAGTGGATAATTTGCATGAAGATTCAAACTTTTCCACAAATTACTAGGAAAGCTTATGTTCCATTGTTTGACATGGGTATTGTAAGCTTTTACAGATCATCATTTTTTTAAGACGTATATATATATATATATATATAATATATATATATATATATATATATATATAATATTATATATGCAATACTTCGACCCTTGGGTTAAATCCTTAGGTGTGACCGTCTGGCCACAGGCTAGAAGTTAAGGCCCTGTCAAGCTCAAAATCAGGTTAGGCCTGGAAAAACATGAAGCAGTCATAAACATTGTCAGCAATACAAGATGTACTGGTAAACTTTGGTAAAACAAGCATGCCGGAAGGGATAGGAAGGCATAAAAGAGAGACCTTTATATGATTAGTCAATGTATTTTCACAACTTCTGTTGGATCAAATGCTATAAATGTCGATTATTTACACCAACCTTTTGCTTTATAATGAAACTAATGGTTCACCTAGTACTTAAGGTTTCACCAAAATTTCATCAAGAACAGCAAGTTGACAGATACGAAAGTAAAACATGCATAATACTTGCCTGCAGCTGCTCCAGAGTCTGCAAATCTGCAGGAAATGATTCTAATAGTTTGCCACCAATTAATCTGTAGGAAACACCCAACTTGATTTCTTGGAGATCTGACAGGACATCCAGCTTTGTGAGATTGAGGGATGAAAAACCGTTGATTTGACAACTATATTTGAGAGCGACTAAGTCAAGCCAGCCACAACGTCGAGGACGACCAGTTGTTGTCCCAAATTCCATTCCAGCAAGCCTGAGGAGATCACCACCTTTCCCTAGGATCTCTGTCGGGAAAGGACCTTCACCGACTCTAGTAGTATATGCTTTCACCTGTGCAGGTATATAAGTAACAACTTCATGTTATGTGCAAACATAAATTACTAATTAATTGCAAAATGAAACAGGAACATATTGGCACTGGATGCCTACCACCCCTATAAGATCACCCAAACATCTTGGAGCAATACCAAGTCCAGTACAAATTCCACCAGCTGATGGGCTAGAAGATGTGACATATGGATAGGTTCCAAAGTCAATGTCCAACATGGTCGCTTGACCTCCTTCAACCAATATTTTCTTTTTCTGTGTGATACAATCATTAACAACATGTATAGTATCTGCAATAAAGGGTTCCAGCCTCTCAGCAAACCTCTTGTACTTCTCAACTTCATCATTAAGCATATCAGAGCTATATTTAAATCCTTGAAATCGTGCTGCTGCATCCCTTAAAAGAACATCTAGTTTGCAACCAAATGTATCCATATGCCTCAGATCACTAACCCGTATTCCATTCCGAATCACCTTGCTTGAATAACAGGGGCCAATTCCTCTCTTGGTTGTTCCAATAAATGAATTAGCAAGCTCTGATTCCCTAAGTCCATCAACCACTTGATGGAAATCAAACAACAGATGTGCACGATCAGATACCAGTATTCTGCCCTTACAGGAAACACCATTAGCCTCCAGACCATCAATTTCTTTGAATAATCCAGGAAGGTGAACCACCACTCCATTGCCAATCACACATAATGTTTCCTCATTGAGAATCCCAGATGGAACAAGATGAAGAGCAAACTTTTTGCCTTCAGAATTATATATGGTATGTCCGGCATTCGCTCCACCCTAACATCAAGAAAGAATCACTTAAATTAATGCAGAAATAATATTGATAACAGAAAGAGATATGGAATAACATTTTGAGCTGCTTCTTTGGTTGAAATGGTGAGTTCCAGATGGAGAAAGTTGATGAGTAACCAAGACAATGCAGACACAAAGATTGAAGAAAACCAGGTTGCACAAGACAACACGCATAAACTGCTCCCTTGGACATATAGAAACTTACAACCAACAAGGAGCAAAAACATTGTGCCACCAAATGCTACAGCCTGCATAATTGCAAACACATGAAAACAAATAAAAGCATCCATAAATGAAATAGACGTTAGACAGAAAATGCTTTTCAAAAGGGAAGAATAATTGACCATTTTACTGTACCAACAATCTTATTAAGAAATAATGAGAGAAGATACAGCCAGGGGTACATATCGCCAGTTTTCACTTGTACAATTTCATAGGGAAAGCAGAACAATATGGACCCCCAAAAAATGGTACAAGTAAGGTGTTCAGTGACAGCAATTAAGTCCTAGTCAGTAGGAGAGTGATTCTTTTAGAGAAGTAAAATGCACGTTTGACTTTGTTCACCGGACTTTAGATTTTTAGTGTTTTTTTATTTAAATTAAGAAATTTTTAGTTAGACCAAATTATTAGGGATTAAAAAGTCGATATTTTGATGAAATCACTAAAATCACGATTTTCTTCTTCGATGGGAGAGTTGACTTTTTATTAGTAAGAGATATGATATGATTTTTTAATATTTGTATTGGATTCAAATGGGAGTACTTTCTTATTTACAAGTAATATCTTAAGTAAATGAAACTACAAATACTAACATTTACTTAAATGATGTTCAGGTAAATAAGGTATTATACATATATAAAGAGAATCGGGTATATGTATGTCATACATACATATAATACATATATATACATTTCTATGCCACAATATAATTATATATGTATATATATATATATATGTGTGTGTGTGTGTGTGTGCATACCATATAATATAATATATGTATACATTATATTATATATATATTAGGCGAATCAGATCAAATTGATGTATCAGGGAATCAGATTCTCCGTGATCCACCATGATTCGCCCGAATCGGACCGATTCAATCTGATTCGGTAAACCATGGTTTTGGGCATGGAACAAATTATTTCTTCTTCTAAGTATAGATATTTCATCACTTCTCCTTTTTATTTACTTAAGTTTTAATGATTATGCTATCAAAAAAATTTATTATGTTATTAAAATATGAAGACAAAAATATTGATGTTCTGAGTTACATTTTTAATGATTATGTTATTAAGATTTTTTTATTATCCTATTTATAGAGATCAAAAGCGGTTGTCGAACTCCCATTGTTTGATCTCCACGGGCTCTTGAATTTGTTGATGTGAGCCCGCATCTGCAACCAACAAGAACAGTCAAAGGAGCCCATCAGTGATCCGAGGGGAGAACTCTCCGACGCTCAAGTCAAGAAACTGGTTGAACCTAGGGTGAAGAGGGAGAGAGCACCCAAGTGCTCTTGTGTGCAGGTGTGAAAGCCCAGAACTTCTTCCTTACCTCCTTAATCTGCTATTCATGTTTTAAGTGTGTCTCGATGTCCCATGCTTGCTGCCCCTCCCTTGGCCATGTTGCCTGGCTGTTGGAGTAGTCGGGGGCATGCCTGATCGGCATGGCCTCAAGCAAGGGATGGAGCTTCGTCTCACTCTACTTACGAGGTATGGATGGGCCCATACTGATGCTACAAGTCTCCTAAGGAGAGAGAGCATGTTGGGAAAATGGAGAGGCCATCTCCTGGCGGGGCAAAGGCGTGTCGGGAAGCCGGTGAGTTCCTACCTTGACTTCACAAGAGCGTGCCTAGCTGCGAACATGGCCATGTTGTTGATGCTGAAGTGGTGAACCTTACTATGGTTTAGAAGGCCAAGGACTCGATATTGGCAAGTGGAGAGTCATTTGGGGAAGACGGCCCAAGGGCCGCTTCCTCTTGCTTTGGGTTAGACACCAATGGCCCAAGGGGCCAGGGAGATTAGGCTTTGGTGGGTTGGACCCACCCCCTTCCTTCTACATGGGTCGTCATTAAGGAGTGGGGTGATGGCTGGGCACAACCTCCGTTCTCCCATCTTGATGGGCTTGACAAGTGGGCCTCAATGGGTAGGGCCGACTCTACTACACACTTGTCCCCCTACTCCCGAGTACGAAGAGACTTGTGCTCGGGAGGAATTACGAAGCAAACAACGGGTCTGCTGCTTGACAAAGGCCTGGGCTATCAGGTTCTATTTATAATAGCCAAGGCTTCTGCGAGACGGTCACAAGAGCACGACTTGTTCACACCGTATGCCCACTCCCAAGGCTACAATTTCCAGAATCACGACAGACCCCATTCAGCAGTGTTACCAATACCCAGGGGATAAGGCAGCCCGAGAAACTGTCCAGAGTCAACGTACGCCCCCACCTGAAGTGATCATTTCAGAAATAAAAGCTTGGTGACACCCGCACGACTAGTAGAGCTCACCCATCTACGCGCAAGACCAAGGTGGGAAAAGTGACAGGAAAGATACAAAAGTCTTCTCCAAACATCATTTCTATTAAAAGCTTGAGGAAATTACAAAGAGGTCCTGCTTGGGAGGACTAGAAGTGTGTACAAGAGTAGAAAAGAGAGGAGGGACAACAGAGAACAGACTGAGCATCACTCCTCCTGAGTCTTCACGTCCGATGACAAGCCCTCGACGGGAGCATCTAATGGCAGAGAAGGTTGGACACATCTGATGGCAGGGAGGAGCCAGTGGCAACGACGTCCACAACCCCAGTGACCGCTCCATCAGATGGGCCGACGACCATGTCTTCAGGGATAGTCATAGTTGTCAAGGCGACCGCCTAGGCGGCGCCTAAGCGGCGCCAAGGCGGTTTTTGGGGGTCGCCTAAGTGGGCCGCCTAAGTGGGCTGGAAAAAGGCGACGCCAAGGCGCGGAAGGCGGCCCAAGGCGTGCGCTTGGGCGCCTTGAGATGGTTTCCGGGTCCATTCGGATCCTTTTAGTGGATCGGATCCCCGGTTACATCCCCCCCTCCGCCCCGACACCCCTTCGCGACCCCGTCTTCCCAATCCCACCCCCGCCTCGCCCCCAGAGTCTAGACCGAGGTAGGGTTCCGCAGCCGGAGGCCCGGAGGAGGTCTCGCCGCCGGAGGAGGTCGCGCCGCTGCCGTCTCGCCGCCACTGGAGGAGGTACGCTCCCCCATCTCCCCTTCCCTAGTTCCCTGTCACGCTCTCCCCTCCCCTTCCCTAGTTCCCGAAGGAGGCCGCCGGAGGAGGTCGCTGCCGGCGGCGGCATCTCCCAACCTCTCTCCCTCCGTCACACTCTCAGCCTATCTCTCTCTCTCTCTGTCTCTCTCTCACGGTCACTCCCCTCTCTCTCTCACGGTCACACACACACACACACTGTCCCACCGGAACCCCCTCCTCTCTCTCTCTCTCTCTCTCTCACGGTCACACACAACACACACAGTCCCACCGGCACCCCCTCTCTCTCTCTGCCTGCCTCTCTCTCTCAGTCTCTCTCTCTCTCTCTCTCTTTGTCTCTCTCTCCTCTCTCTCTCTCTCTCTCTCTCTCTCTCTCTCTCTCTCTCCTCACACCACACACACACACAGAGTGACAATGTCCTGCCCCCCCCTCTCCTCTCTATCTCACACACATTGTCACAGAGTGACAGTCCCACCGGCACCCCCTCCTCTCTCTCTCTCACGGTCACACACACACACAATCCCCCCCCCCCTCCTCTCTATCTCACACACACTGTCACAGAGTGACAGTCCCACCGGCACCCCCTCCTCTCTCTCTCTCACGGTCACTGAGTCACTCCCCTCTCTCTCCACGGTCACACACACACACACTGTCCCGCGCCCCCTCTTCTCTCTATTTACAATTTTTTAAATTAGTTTTGCAGTGAGAAGAATGGATTTTTCTTTCATATGTTTAATTTTGGTGCACTATTGTAATGGAAAAATTTTTCACATTGTGTTTATAATGTCATATTTGTGTAGGTTTTGCATGATTGTATAATTATAATATTTTTTATTTATATTATGATTCTTTTTAGATTTAATATAGGATGTCACTCTTGAATAACCTAGACTAGACGTTATCTTTAGCGCCTAAGCGCCGCTTAGGCAGGCGCCTAAGCGCTTAGGCACACAATGAGCCCAAAAACGCCTTCGTCGCTTTGTCGCCTTGACAACTATGGGGATAGTGGCCTCGATGTACGCCACGGCCTCATCGTAAAAATTTAGTACACGGTCATCAACTGACTCCTAGAACTCAAGCAAGCATTTAAATGCCTCCACGATTGCAGCCCGTGATGACTTCAGCTCCACCTCCACGTAAAGACAACCTAGCACCTCCTTCGCAGTCCTCAAAGTATCCTTAGCCGCAAAAGCCAGCCCTCCGAGAATCAGACATTCTCCTTCCACCAATGCTGCAGCAACCTAGGCGCCAACAGCCTCCTTAGAGTGGACAATTGCCTCCAACTTGCACTCCATTGCCCGTGGGAAACTATGGAGGCCTACAATCAGTCCTCAAGTGCCATGACCACAGCCTGCGCCTCCGCCACACTCGCCGCCAACTCTCACCACCTCCGCTGCAAGGTCAGGAGAGTGTACGCCACCCAAAGACCCAAGTGCAACCCATCCAACACAACCTCTAAGGAGGAGAGGGCAATTGTTGTCCCTCAGGCCCTTGGGATAAAAGTCTTGTCCATCTATAGGAGCAACGCAGCGGAAAAGACACCCCATGGTGGGGCCCAGTGCTAGGGGGCAGGCCCTCAATCTCACTTGCAGGTGGAAGCACCGTGTTTGGAGGCAGAAGCACATCTTCATTAACACCCACCAAACCTCCCATTAGGGGCTGTACAAAACTCGGACAAGGAGCATCAGATGAAGCCGCTTCAGCAGAGGAAACTGCCCGGACACCTCCCCTCCTACTAAGCATTGACTCTCAGTGCAATGGCAGCAGGTCCACCCTACCCATCCGATGTCCGCACTGGAGGGAGTTTTTAAAAGGAGACTCCTGTGGGGAGGGCTCCATCACCCTCTTCTTCTGTTGTAGTATCTTTGCACAGCTCCAAGAGTGCGGCCCTCATCTAGTCACTTATCTGCTCCTACTGGACTTCTGCAACAACCACCCCCTCGATGATCCCTAGTGCCATAGTGGTGTCACCTTTTGAAATGCCAGAGGGGCCAACACTGTCGCCCTCTTCACCAGAAGGAGGTGTCACATGATTAGTGCCCCGCTTTGGAAAGATGTCCGGTACACACGAACCCTCCTCGAGTGAGTGCCCCCGACTCGAAGAAGGTTCTCCCAATGCGGTCGCCCATCCCAAACGGTCAGACAACTATGGCATTCTAGTGCTCCTCACTTCCTCGGTCAGTAGGTCTATATCAGCATTCTCGTTGTAAGAGCCAATTGGAATAGGTAAAACTGGTAAAGCTATAGTTGTATGGGAACTGATCAAAGGCAGCAAAGCCATAGGTAGATGACCTTCATTGGTCGAGTGAGAGGGGCATTAGTCAGCAGGTCCATCGAGGCAGAAGTGACTATCACAACCCCCTCTAGCAGCACTTCAACTGCAGGTGGGGGCTCCTAGTGGTCTCGTGGTGGCGGCTCAGTCAAAAGCCGCTCAACTATCTTAAACTAGAGGCGGTCTACTGAGAGAACCAGGAGACTTGAAAGGCACCAAAGATCATCAGAAGGCTGAAGGACTTGAAGGATCAAGCACCAGAAGCAGACCCCGACACCTTCTTGGCAAGACGAGGGGGCTAAGATCAAGATGCCTTAACCATTCCGACGCAAGGAGAGATTAAGTGTTGTTCATGGCCCGAGCATAAGTCAGTAGACGGGTTCCCTATTCAAGGCATACAATTCCGAAACCTTGTTGCTAGGGAATAGGTGTAACTTGAAGAAGTTGGGAAAAATCGCAATCTCGACTGCCGTCTACATAGGCAATAATGACAGATCTCTCCCCTGAGGCCTTGATCTTAGAAAAATGAGGAGAGAAGTTCAAAAAGCTTTTGGAGGTGTGAGCCTTGAAATAGTAGCCCCATCCTCCACTTGAGGATTGGACGACAAACAAATTCCAAAAGAAGTCGATAGTGGGGGTAATCCCCAAATCGTCGCAACTAACCAAGAAGCAATAGAAGAGCCGCCTTGAGTTGGGTGAGAGTTGCGATGGGCAAGAGCATAGGCTAGAAGAAGTGGAGCAGTGATGTCCGAGAATGGAAGGTGGAAGCCCGCTGCAAGACGGTCTAGAGAGAGAGTGATGCAATCAGGAACAAGGGAGAAGATGTAATGGGTACTACGAGAAAAGATGATGTAAAAGGTATGAGGAATATGGTAGACCTTGCAAAGGCCATCTGCGACTCGATATGGCACAAGCCAAGGAGGCAACCTGTAAGACCGAGGAGAGGTCTCTATAGCCCTATGTGTACTCAACGGCTCGAGAGAAGCAACAAAGGAAGACTTAAACTCAACGACTCTGCACTTCCTCGCCATCACTTGGATCGATAGACGTAGGAGTCCTACCAAGAGCAAACACGCCCACAAATGATGAAGGGAGCATGAAGTAATCCGAAAAGAACACGAGGGTGCAGAAAGGGGGAGCGCATCACTAATGCCCCTGTAATCTCAATTTAAAGAGGCTTGGGAAGGATAGGGTTGTCCCGCCCCCCACCCCTAATACCATTCCATTGGTGCTCCTTGACATCGTGGTGATAAATGGAGAAGTCCATATCTGCTAGCCAGCACGTCGCCTTGACACATTAATTCTCAACCTACGTGACGACCAGCGTCAAGCAGCTATCATTTCCCTCGAACAACAATCACCTAGCACTCAGCTACCCTACAACGGCAATCCACAGTCACAATTTCTCCAAGAAGGAAAAGAGGCACAACCGGCTCCCGACCATAGATCGACAACGAGTTGCATCAGAAGATGATACAAACTAAACAGCATCAAGCCCTACGACGATAACTATCGTTTTCTCCGTAATTTCTCCCAAGCACAAGCCCTTCATACTCGAAAGTAAGGGGCAAGTGTGGAAGGGTAGAATTGGATCGACCCATTAAGCCCCGCTCGCCTGCCCCACTAAGACGGGAGCACAAAGGCTAGGCCCAGCCACCACCCCTCTCTCAGTAGCAACCCATGTAGAAGGAAGGGTGTGGGTCTATCCGACCAATTCCCAGTCTCCTCGACCCCTTGGGCCATTGGCGTCCAGCCTAGAGCAGGCGGAAGCAGCCCTTGGGCCTGCTGTCCCTAATCGACTCTCCACTCGCCAACACCGAGTCCTCGGCCTTTTGAGCCGCAATAAGGCTCACCACTTCGACGTCAATGGCACGACCACACCCGCTGCCAAACAACTCCTGTGTCATTAGAATAGGGCCTCCCCTAGCTGCCCAGTATGCCTCTACCCCGCCAAAAAATAGTCACTTCACCTGCCCAACACGCCCTCTCCTCAGGAGACTTGCAACGACAACATGGCCCCATCCATGCCTCGCTGGTAGAACGAGACGGCACTCCATCCCTTACCTAAGGTCATGTCGATCTGGCATGTGCCCCTTGACTACCCCACAACGGCTAGACTACACAGCTCGGGGAGGGGCAACAAGTATGGGGGACCCTTGACACATGCTTAAAAGAGGATGAAAAGTAGACCAAGGAGGTAAGCGAGAACTTTTGGACTTTCACACCCACACACAGGAGCACTTGAGCTCTCTCTCCCTCTTCACCTTGGTTCCAGCCAGTTCCCTAACTTAAGCATCAGAGGGTGTTCTCCCCAAGGATCAATCCCGAGGCCCCCTGACCACTCTTGTTGACTGCAAGTGTGTGTGGCATCCCTCAAATCAACAAATTCAAGAGCCTATGGACATCAGACAGTGGAAGCTTGATGACCGCTTTCCGACCTCTACACTATTAAACAATGGAAAATAAAATTACTAACGGTCTAAGTTATGTTTTAATAATTACTTTTATCAAATCAAAAATAGTTATGTTTTAATGATTATGTTCTTAATATTTTTATAATGTTATTAATAATTAAAAAATATTGATGCTTTGAGTTATATTTTAATAATTATTGTTCTTAAATCAACAATCGTTATGTTATGATGATTATGTTATTAAAGTTTTTATTATGTTATTACAAATTAAAAAATACTAATGTTCTGAATTATGTTTTAGTAGTTATTGGTATTAAATCAACAATAATAGCTTTTTAACAACTAGGTTTTTAATTTTTTATTATGTTATTAAAATATTTAAAAAATATTGATGTTCTGAGTTATGTTTAATGATTATTGTCATTAAATCACTAATAGTTATGTTTTAGTGATTATGCTATTTAAACTTTTTACTGATTTTCTGAGTTATATTTTAATAGTTATGTTATTAAAAAGTTTTAAAATATTGATCTTTTGAGTGATGTTTTAATAATTATTGTTATTAAATTAACAATGCTGTTGAAAAATCCAGCTGAAATGTTGCTGAAAGCCTGAAATCATGTTAATTATTACTAATTCCTGCTGAAATCCTGTTAATTCTCATTAATTCCTGCTGAAATATTGCTGACAGCCTAAATCCTGTTAATTCCTGCAGAAATCCTGTCAATTCCCATTGTGTTATTAAAATTTTGTTATGTTACCAAAAAAAGTTAAAGAGAAATGATCATTTATGATATATATATATATATGTGTGTGTGTGTGTGTGTGTGTGTTGTGTGTGCATATACATATTTCATGCATCCCAAGATCCAAGATTCCAATCTCCCGAGATTTTACCAAGATCTCTCCGAGATCTCTCATCTCCGACCCCTCCAAGATGAAGTCGAGATCTGATATGCCAAACCTTGGCCACCTATCCCAGGGAAAAAGATGACCTTATTAGGTTATTTTATTATCATCCATACCATTCCGTCAATGTCGGTTTTTGTTATGCAAACCATGGTTCAAAAACTCGGCCGGATCGGGATCGGATCGGCCGAGTTGGCTCGGTTTTGGGCCTCCTGATCCGAGCCGGGGTAACCTAGCCGGTCCTTGCACGCGGATCGGACCGGCTCGGCTGGGCTCGGCCGGCTCGCCGAGCCCGGCCCGATCCGCCTCGGATCGGCCCGAGCCGGCCGATCCTGTTCAACCTTGTCGTGGACTGAGTCAGGCCAATCCCAGGCTGAGTCCACTGCGATTTCAGGCCTTATTTACCTGAATATCATTTAAGTAAATGTTATTATTTGTAGTTTCATTTACTTAAGATATTACATGTAAATAAGGAAGTACCCCCCATTTGAATCCAATAAAAATATCAAAAAAATCATATCTCTTACCATAAAAAGTCAACTCTCCCACCGAAGAAGAAAATCGTGATTTCGTTGATTTTAGTGAAATGCTAACTTTCTAATCTCTCATAATTTAGCCTATTTAAAAATTTGATAATTCAAATAAACCATATAGAACACTAAAAATCTAAAGTCCGGTAAAAAAATCAAACGTGCATATGACTTCTCCAAGGGAGCCACTCTCCTACTGACAGCACTTAGTCTGTTTGAGACCTCTCAGGATTTGGTCAAATCTAAGCTATCATCATCTAAACTCATGAGATTTTTCACTTTTTAATTGAAAAGAAATTAGAAAGTGACAATTCTCATGACTTTGAGTGATGATAGTTTAAGTTTGACCAAATCCTGAGAGGTCTCAAGCAGACTAAGTGTTGTCAATAGGAGAGTGGCTCCCTTGGAGAAGTCATATGCACGTTGATTTTTTTTACCGGACTTTGAATTTTTAGTGTTCCATATGGTTTATTTGAATTATCAAATTTTTAGATATGCTAAATTATGAGAGATTAAAAAGTTAGCATTTCGCTAAAATCATCGAAATCACGATTTTCTTCTTCGGTGGGAGAGTTGACTTTTTATTGGTAAGAGATATGATTTTTTTGATATTTTTATTAGATTCAAATGGGGGGTACTTCCTTATTTACATGTAATATCTTAAGTAATGAAACTACAAATAATAACATTACTTAAATGATATTCAGGTAATAAGACCTGAAATCGCAGTGGACTCGGCCTGAACTCAGCCTGTATAAGATATACACCTGTATAATGGGCCGATCCACCCACCCCTGGCTCAGCCGGGGTCGGGATCGCCGGGTCGGATCGGTTTTGGGCCGACCGATCCGATCCCGATCCCCGGGTTTTTGAACCTTGATGCAAACTACTGTTCAAAAGAGAATTCACTGCATAAGGAGGATTCTTATGGGGATGGAATAGACACAACTCCTTTGGTCAGATGGGATCAGGTATGTAAGCCAAAAAGACAAGGAGGTATAGGAGTTCAAAAGGTCCATCTGAACTTGGCATTATCAGGGAGATGGTTATGGAACTCATTGAGATACTGATATGCCTCTGTGGAGAAGCTTGATTGTTCATAACGCTAAAAAAATATCAACAACTTTATCTTGGCATCAATAATACAATGGCCATATCCCTTGTTTAGAAAGGTATTTCCATTAGTGAAGTTCAAGTTGATGATGAGAACAAGAAATGTTTCCAGAGGGATAAGTAGCACGGAGGCGAATATCTGAAAGATAGGTTTCTTAATATCTTCCCCCTTGCTGCACAGAAATGGGGCTTTGTAATAGGAAACTATATGCAAGATAAGAACGCAATAACTGGCACATCCAACCCAGAAGAGGACTTGAGGAGGATGAAGAGGAGTATCAGCAATTACTAGATCTTTTACACAATCTTGCACACTTAAAAGGATGTGTTCTTATGAAAGAAGAACGAGGCATAGTTCTGTGTTAGAGCTTTCTACAGATCCGTGATACAAACAATAATCCCCAACCCAAAGAGGGCTGTGAATTGGGCTATGGACTGGATCAGAATAAGGATGATGGCCAGCCTTCGTATTTTGTCTGTTTTAAACTTAGGGATTGAAGGAGATTTACCATGTGATTAGCACCTTACTAACTCGGTGATATTTACTATTTGCTTTTGTGATTTCCTTCTTGTGTACTTGTCTTCTTGTCTTTTGGATTTCCTTACTTTTGCTTTCAGCTGACCCAAGTCTTTTGTTGGGATATTGACTTCTTATACCTTTGCTTATCATAAGGAATAGTACCTCCAAGCAGTAATAATAATAATAATAATAATAATAATAACATATATATGGTTGCTACACCGAAAGGCATGTTACCAAGCTATGTAAAAAAAATGGAAGCATGACTGTGAGACACTTTGTTCCTTTTGTGGCTATCTAGAAGAGAACGCAGACCATCTTATGTTATTCTGCCCATTAACTTTAGAAGTCTGGAAAATCATTGGAAATGTTGCTGGATTTCAAGTACAATTTACGACAGTTTCTCAAATGTGGAATTGTTGTCAGATAGATACAGGGGCACAAATCTCTACTGTCCACACATATATTCAAGAAAATTCCTGCAGCGGTGTGCTGGAGTAATGGATAATTATTTGAATGGTAGCAAGGTCTGTGTGGAATAATATTTTTGTAAGAGGGATAGGATAGCACTCATCTTTTTATCTTTTTGCAGGTAATGATAGCACTCATCTTTAGCTGGGGCAAACACATCATATGGGCACCTGTAGACAGTTTTATCTTTCCTTTTATGTTGGAGAAGAAGAGGAACTAATAACCACACTACAGAAGCAGAAAAGTGCGGCTGCTCTCTCCGATTAGACACCAAGCAGCTAAGAAACGGCTAAAAGGATTGCTGTATGCATGCCAACGGGTCAAGACAACCGATCTGGCGATGCTGTTAGAGTGAATTCTGCCGAATCCACTAGAATGAGAGGAAGCAACAAAAAGTCAAACATTCCATTTTTAAAGGAAATACCTGTTGAGGATCAAGACAAAATAAGTAGGATCCCATAGCATACACCAGAAACAGTCAATGTCAAGAAACTCAAAAATTCTAACCCACGTTCATGAAAGGAGGCGAGAAAACGACATGAGCAACAGCACACACACGCACAGAGGAAGAGGTCGCGGGGGAGGACGAGAGGCGGCAGCATTAGCCATCAGCGGCAGACGATAGTACCTGGCAGCGAGCCACAACGTCGAAGCGCTTAGCAAGTATATCGACGAGCTTTCCCTTACCCTCGTCCCCCCACTGGCAGCCAAGGACGCCGGACACCTGGCTCAACGATGCGACCCGGTCGACCGCATCCCCCTTCCGCGCCTCCGACTCCACCGGCGGCGCCGCCGGGGAGGACGACGCCCGCGGAGCGAGGGACGCCCCCTGCCACCCCCTACACTTCCCGACGGCGCCGGCCGCGGGGAGCTTCACCCGCGCGGGGGCGGCCCTCCCGCACTCGGCGCCCCTGCGCGGCGGGATGGAGGCGGCGGGGTTGGCGGAGTCGAGCCTTAGCGCAGAGGAGATGTTCATGGCGGCTGCCCCCTCGTTCGCTTCGCCCCGCGCGGTCGACAACAAAAATAGAAGAAAGGGGGGGGGGGGGGGGGGAAAGGTGGAGGGGAACAAAAAGCAGCGTTTTAGGCTTCAACTTTCTATCTTGGTTTTATAGTGGTGGACCAGCAGAAGACGATGGCGATGGCGATGGCGATGGTGGTGGGGTGTAGTGAAGTGGTGGGAGTGGCTTGGTTGGACGGCGCGGAGTCTTGTACGGCCAATCCCAAAGGCCAAAACTTGTGTCTTTCAACTTGGCCAGTTAGACATTTAAGAGATTGTCACATTCACTGAGTGAACTTAGCCAATTTCGAGGAGAGAGTTATAATCGATTATCTCATCCCTTACATGAACTTAGCAATTTTTTGAATAAAATTTCATAATCAATTGTCGCGTTCACAGTATGAACTTAGTCGATTCTCAATAGAGGCTACATAATTGATTATCGTGTCTCCTATGTGTTAGCCATTTTTCGAGTAAGACTTCGTAATCGAGGATCGCGTTCATTATGTCGATTTAACCATTTTTGTACTAGAAAAGACTTAATCGATCGTCGACTACATAGTACAAACATAATCAAATATACTACATTGTGTGGACTTAGATAAATCTCAGAAAGTTTTCACAAAGAAACATAATTGATTATCGAAGAAATATGAGTGAAATATAATCGATTAGAAGTATAGTGTTGTGGATTTAGAATGTTTTCGATGGCACTCACTACAAAATATAATCGATTGTAGAAGACAATTGTAACCGATCAAGTCGTGCTTTGTGGCATAGTGTGGACTTAGACATTTTTCAATACCTTTCATAATATGAATCATAATCGATTAGTGAAACAACATAACATAAACATAATCAATTAAAACTTATGTCGTGCCACAACTTAATCAATTATTGAGCTATTGTTTGTGGACTTTGAAATTTTCTTGATGCCATAATTAGATTAATTTCATTCACATCTCTGTGAATTTAATCGATTAATATTATATTTTTGTGTGAACTTAAAAGAGAAACTAGTCCAAGACTCATTGAAGCATAATCGATTAACGATTGGTACTTTAGCCAAAAACTTAAAACTAAATCAAAACATAGTCGACTACAAAATTGAACTCAATTGATTAAATGGAACTTGAATTGTGATAACATCAAATATAGAATTAACGACTTAATTGTTGAAATCAATCTTAGAAAGTGCTTTGTAAATTTCTCATAACATAATTTTAAAGATTTTGTTAATCACTCAAAATCAATAGTACTTAGGGAAATTGTAATGCAACCTGCAACATAGCTAAAATCCTAAACTTCTCATCCTCATCTCCGGCAACCTCCTAACCTCTCTCAAATCCCATAAATACCCTTAAATTGTGGCATTCCTAGCATTTTAGGTCTTGGTTGTCAGATTCCAAAGTTGGCTCAGCCTTTCAGAAGGTTTGGAATTGCCATCCAACCCTTGTTACAAGTGTTCCCTTGAGCTTCTAAGCATTTTTGGCCTTTACTATTGAACTCATCCTACTTGGAGACCGCATTCTGAATGCGGTAAGTGAGAGCGATGCTTTCTTATTTTGGCATTTTTCAATCGCAGTTGGCCTATAGACTGCGATATGGGTCCATTGGTGTCTTCTGGTGGCCGTCCTTGAATACAGTTGAGGTGGTAACCACATTCTGGTCACGGTCTATAGGGCAATTGCTAGTTATGAGTGTCCTGCAAGGCAACTCACATTAGTGAGTGTAGAGGCTATTTTTAGCTCTCCTAGGCCCGTAGGTCCATCAAGACCCAGCAAGGCAAAACGCGCTATGCCCTCGCGCCACGTGTCCTCAACTTCAGCCAACCCGCTGCCGAACACGCTTCAGCTGTAAGCACCCAAGGGTCCTAGCGGCAGGTTCCGAGCACCGCGTCGGCTGCTCCAACAGGATTGCCCCTACGAGCAGACCAGCAGCTCCGACCGAGCCCGCCATCACCGAAGCACCCGAGCACCAGGCACCGAACGGCCTCCACGTCGAGCACCATCCAGATCTCCAAGGGTAGTCTCCGGACACCCCTCATCCTGTCGGTTCAGACACGGTCTACCGAACAGGTTCTGCAGGATCATGCCATAGACCCCTAGCTTTACCATCACCCGGGCAGCACGTACCAAGCAGCCATTGTCGTTACCGAACAGCGGGGTCGGCCTTTGTCAGGCTACCTGCTCGGTAACCTGGCTAAGTGTGTTCGAACAGGCTGTTCGCCTCCCAACAACGGTTGTAACCGCTGCAAGCCACGCGCCCCACGTCTGGAGCGTATTAACTGCCGGACGGCCCTACGGGCGCCTCAACGGATAACTCCCCGGACTACGCGCCAACCGACGCGACCTTTCAGGCACGATCCCGGGACGTTTCACCCCCTCTCCGCAACGCTCACGTCTATAAAAGGCCCAGTAACCTCCATCCCGAGGTACGTGGTCTCGACGTTCACACTCGTCCTCACGCGCACTCACTCACACGCGAGAACCCCCTTTCCTTCAAGCTTCTCAAGTCTCATACTGACTTAGGCATCGGAGGGTTCCCCCCGGTCTCCAACCGGGCCCCCCCTGATTCCGTTCTGGTCTTGCAGGCTTCCGTCCGCACCGGCGTTCGTCTTCCCCATCTTCTCGTGGAGGCCCGTTTGGCTCCGCCCAAACAGGAATACACCCACCACATTTGGCGCCGTCTGTGGGAATCGACAGCAGCCATGGCTCGCGGACGTTCCTCTCACCAGAACTACGGAAAGAGGGCGACGAGGTCTCGACAGCCGCGCGCGACATCGCGCACGTCAGAGTCCCCCCTGTCGACGCCGCTGTCGCCCCAACAGCGCACCTGGCGACAATCCTGCTGCTGCAGTACCTACGACCGCCCTGGAGATAGCAGAGTTCCCGGCGGCAGATGCACATCTGACAGGAATTTGTCAGGGCCTCTAGGCCCAGTTGGCCAGAACAGCCGGCCCTAACGGTTCCCCCGCCACCGAAGCAACTAGTGAAATCGTCTCACCGACGGTCTCGTGCCCCTCCAGCGCCGCAGAGGCAGCATGCAACCGCCCCCGTTCGCACGCCGAACACCCAGCGAGGCAGGCCAACTCACCCCGCCGTGCCACGGCGGTTTCGCCCCCTCCAGTTTCCGACGCCGATTCCAACGCCCACGCGTTCAGGCGCCAGGGCTCAGCGCACTTCCACCAAGAATTGGTCAGACGCCTCCGTCGCGCCGCTGACCTCGAGCGCCGTCTGGACACGATGATTCGGAAGGCAGAAGGCAGACTCTTGGGGATGACGACCTAGACTTCCGCTCCCGTTCACCACGGAGATCCTGGAGGCCTGGTCTCCCCAAAACTGCCCTACCTTCCATCGCGCCTACGACGGCACCACTGACCCAGCGGACCCACGTCCATGGGTTTCGAGTCGCACATGGTGTTCCACGAGCATCAGACGCGGCCAAATGCCGGTCTTTCCCGACCACGCTGAAGGCTGCGTGAGCATGGTTCGAAGCCCTCCCCGCAGGCTCCATCTCTTCCTTCCACCAGTTGAAAAAGTCCTTCTCGACAAATTCCTGGTCGAAGGTCCCAACCGCGCACGCGGCATCACTTCTGTCTGTTGCGGCAGAAGAAGACGAAGCGCTTTGGGACTACGTCCAGCGATTCCGGACAGCAGCACTTCGCATCCCGAGCCTCGACGTCTCTTTAGCCACCAATGCCCTCATCCGAGCACTCGCGACGGCTTCCTTCAGAGGACACTCCGGGTCCAGCAACCGCCTACCCTCGCCGAGCTCCTCTCCACTGCCCAACGCCACGCTGCGTGTGAGGAGAATCTAGCTGCCGACCGAGCCAACCAGGCGAACTCGCCCCGAAACGGGAGGACCTTATAAGGTCATTTGAGTGCTCGGAAGAGGTTTCTCAAGCTGCCTACTTTCGGCGGCAAACCATATCGAGAACCTGACATGTAAAAGGCTTATTATTTACAGAAGCCTCTCTGCTTAGCGCCCTACTTCTCTCTTTGCTGTTCTATCGGATTATGTAGAGGACGAATGGTACAACCCCTGATCACGAGCTCTTCAGCTCAGAAGACCAGCGCGGTACTCGTCCTATGACAGAGGTGTTCGGTTCAACCCCGGGTTGATGAGCTCTTCTCTTAGAAGACCAGCGCGGTAACCGTCCTATGACAGAGGTGTTCGGTACAACCCCAGGTTGACGAGCTCTTCAGCTCGACCTGCGCGGAACCTGCGAGCCTCTAAACACCGACGAATTCTGATTCGAACGGAACACAACTAGAAAAGAGAAGAAAAAAGGACAACGCTAGTTAAAGAATTCAGGCGAACGGTACAACCCCTGATCACGAGCTTCTTCAGCTCAGAAGACCAGCGCGGTACTCGTCCTAGACAGAGGTGTTGGTTCAACCCCGGGTTGATGAGCTCTTCAGCTTAGAAGACCAGCGCGGTACCCGTCCTATGACAGAGGTGTTCGGTACAACCCCAGGTTGACGAGCTCTTCAGCTCGACCTGCGCGGAACCTGCGAGCCTCTAAACACCGACGAATCTGATTCGAACGGAACACAACTAGAAAAGAGAAGAAAAAAGGACAACGCTAGTTAAGAATTCAGGCGAACGGTACAACCCCTGATCACGAGCTCTTCGTCAGAAGACCAGCGCGGTACTCGTCTATGACAGAGGTGTTCGGTTCAACCCCGGGTTGATGAGCTCTTCAGCTTAGAAGACCAGCGCGGTACCCGTCCTATGACAGAGGTGTTCGGTACAACCCCAGGTTGACGAGCTCTTCAGCTCGACCTGCGCGGAACCTGCGAGCCTCTAAACACCGACGAATTCTGATTCGAACGGAACACAACTAGAAAAGAGAAGAAAAAAGGACAACGCTAGTTAAAGATTCAGGCGAACGGTACAACCCCTGATCACGAGCTCTTCAGCTCAGAAGACCAGCGCGGTACTCGTCCTATGACAGAGGTGTTCGGTTCAACCCCGGGTTGATGAGCTCTTCAGCTTAGAAGACCAGGCGGTACCGTCGCCTATGACAGAGGTGTTCGGTACACCCCAGGTTGACTAGCTCTTCAGCTCGACTGCGCGGAACCTGCGAGCCTCTAACACCGACGAATTCTGATTCGAACGGAACACAACTAGAAAAGAGAAGAAAAAGGACAACGCTAGTTAAAGAATTCAGGCGAACGGTACAACCCCTGATCACGAGCTCT